>MEHQ01001335.1:380860-700866 GCA_008828725.1 Saccharina japonica
GGGGGGGGGTTACTAAAACCAAGTGAAAAAAATGAAAATAAGGATCATTTTTTTTCCCCATTTTCTTGTTTCATCATGTGATCACAACGGTTGCAACGGTTTTCTATTCCGACCTCTGAGGCTGTGGTGTGTCGTTTTCTCTTTGTTCCGGGCGCCCCAGCCTGAGGGATTAACTTCGTACCAGGTGTATTTCCACCCGCCGTATTAAAAACTAGCATTCGCTCTACAAAAAAACAAAGCGAAAACAAGAAAAAAAAAAAAACACACACACACACACAAACAAGTTCCGGGCGCGCTTACCGGTCCAAGGGTGCGCAGTCCGCTCCTTCCCCGCTGTGGTCGCTCTCTCCGCGCTAAACAAGCCGCCGCGGCCGAAACTCCGACACGCCTTTTTCGTTGAGGAGAAACCCGTGCCGTCCTGTCTCGTCCCGTCAAGCCCCGTCCCGTCCAGTCCCGTCCCGTCAATGCTCTTTGACCTTTTTCAGGTCCCCGCCGTCCTGCTTTTTGGAACCAGAGAGCGAAGAAACACCTAACTCGTATCAGGCACTACTGCTGTACCATGGTATTTTCCATTCATTTTTTTTTTTGCTCATCCTGTTTATCTATCATCTTCGCCCTTCCTTTCTCTCTCCTCCCTAGTCGTAGCTTAGATCCGGGTTCACAAAGTATATAGCCTCCTTTCACCTCCTCCCCCACTACCTACGGTTCGTGCCTTGCATTTTTATCGAGAGAAGAACTTCATTCAGCCTTTTCTTCCCTCGTCGACTCGCATCGAATTGAGCTTATGATACACATTTTTTTTTTTTTTTTCTGTTTCTTTTTTCCCATCCCATTTAATATCTTCTCCCTTCCATTCTCTCTCCTCCCTAGTCGTAACTCAGATCCGGGGTCACAAAGTAGGCTCCTCTCCCTCCTCCCCCACTACGAACACGGTTCTTGCCTTGCATTTTTACCGCGAGAAGACTTCAGCTTTTTCTTCCCTCGTCGACTCGCATCGAACTACATACTTGGTACAAAGCAAGGGGCGTGCTATCAAACGATAGTACGAGTAGAGGTATATTACGGTGGATGCTACGATAGAGGTGCACCATGTTTTTTCTGAGCTCTCCTCACTTAAGGAGCGTCATATATACCTCACCGAAAACAACGATTTCGGAAGGAAAGAAAAGTGCTGCCGGTGAGAAAATCTCATGACCGAAGCATATACTCTGAAACATATTTCGTCACAAGAAATGAAAGTCCGACGAATTTGGGTTAAGGAGAGCCCGATCGTTCGAAACACGAAATCCGCCAAAAAATGCTACCTCTACGGTAGAAAGCGTCGAATGCTTCCTTTTTTGTACTACTTGGGCCATTCGATTGTGAATCGGGTACAAGTAGCACTTTTTTTTCCCCCCCTCCAACAGTCCATAGTTAACAGGACCAAATATTGTTAGTAGAGATAAGTAAATGTATAGGTTTTTGGGTATATCGTAGGTACTATTTACTAGTGTTTACTATGGTCCTTGCCCGTAATAGCACCGTTTTAACGAAGAAAAAAAAATCAGTTTGGGAAAAAAAAAAAAAAAAAAACGCTTTTCATTGGTCAACACGCGCACCAGCACCAAAGATTGGGATCTTGGGGGGTGCTGGTGCGTGTGTTGACCAATGAAAAGCGAATTTGAAATTTTATTTTTTTCCAAATTGAATTTTTTTATACTCGTTAATATGGGCCCTAATAGCACCGTTTTTTTTTAATCCCAACGAGGAAAATGCAGTACAGGACAGCTACAGTAACAACAAACAGACTTTATATATAGAGCAAAATAAAAAATAGCCAGACTGGAGGATTTTTAGAGGGGGGGAAAAAAAAAAGAATTGTCGGAAAGTCGGTATCTTGAAGTTAGTGTAGAAAGCAGCCTCTCCTCAAAATAGTAAGAAATCCAGCAGCCTGGACCAGCTTTCCTGTTATAGGACTGGAGTTCCGTTTTGGGGACAGATCACTTAGAATTAGAGTGGTTTGTCCACAAAACGGGAGTGCAGTTCTAAAACGGTTAATATAACGGTGGGAGGCATGGTAAATAGGGACCGATATATATATATATATTTATAAAATTAAAAACAAAAACAAAAAACAGCTGTGCGATCGAGGATTTCGTCGAAACTCATCTTTGCTAGCTGAGTGTGATACTTCGATCGCGCGTACTTACGGGTTTTATATGCCCTCATGTAGGATGTACATTCCGTATGAGGGTGGCACAATCTGAGGCTGTAGAGTTCAGGGAGCGTGTGTCTATTTGTGAGGCCGGGGGGTAGTTTGCACGTAATTTTGCCACTAATATTCTATAGTCTGGAATAAACACATATTTTGCTATTTTTTTCCAACAGTTTTTGGTTCTATTTGGTATGGTCCTCCATGAAAGGTATCCTGTACTGTATATACGTATGGCTGACTCTTGTATTATTACGGAGGACCATGGCAAATGTGACAAACAAAGTGGTAGTGGAAACCGGTTTTTGTGTGCCGTAGGTCCTATTTACTGTGGTCCACGGTGATAGTATGTCGTCAGAGTGTCATTAGCGTTCAACGATGATGTTCGTGATCTAGATATGATACAGGACGTACGGGTTTCTTCCTAGGGTTTCCACTTTTATTGGCTTTTGTCAGAACCATTGTATACGGGGTGTGGCGTCTGGGGAACCTTCCTCTGGCATATCCACGGGTTTAGTACTGATACGTAGGCATGCATGTTCTTGCGTGAACCGCAACATGTAACCGCGCTATGGGAACGTCGCCGACTGCGATGCATAATAATCACTCCTCTGCTTTCTCTCTTTGTTATTGATCTGGGCCCATCCACCGAGCCGGGTGTTACAGCGATGCTGGCCCCGGGCTCCTGCTAAGTTTACAGGAGTGTGGGTGTGGAGATGTGAGCGACCTGCTTTCCCCGCGAGTACACCATAGGGGTGAGGTAAGAGCGCCTCGAGCATTGAGCCTCGCGAAAATTCACACGCTTTATCATACGGGGGACCATAAATGTACATGCTATGATGGGGAACCGTCGCCCCGGTAGTCTTTTACGGGTGACCATAATAAATAGGACCTACGGTACACAGCCGAGAGCGCCTATTAATAGTAGCGTGGGTAGGCTCAATTCGATGCGAATCGACGACGGAAGAAAGCGCTGAAATCTTCTCGCAAGAAAAATGAAAGGCAAGAACCGTAGGGGGGTGGAGGAATGAGAGTAGCCTACTTTGTGACCCCAGATCTGAGTTACGACTAGCGAGCAGAGAGAAAGGAAGGGCGAAGAAAATAAATGGGATGGAAAAAAAAACAACAAGAACAACAACAAGAACAACAACAACGGCACACACAAAAAACCTACAAAGTATGTATTTACCTACTTTTACTACTAACATTTGGTCCTATTTACTATGATCCCGCGTAGTAGTGGCCAGCTTCAAAATGCTACTATTCATAGCAATACGTACCCGGGTTCGAATCCCACCGTGCTGAGACTTTGACTTGTTTTGCAAAAAAACAAAAAAACGAGAAGAGACAAAAAAAAGGAACCAAAATTGCTGACAGCGCCTTCCTAGGTAGCGTGGGTATAGGCGGAATTTGACGCGAGTCGACGAGGGAAGAAAAGGCTGAATGAAATCTTCTCGCGATAACAATGCAAGGCACGTACCCTGTGGTGGGGAGGGAGGGAGGAAGGAGAAGAGCCTACCTAGTGACCCCGGATCTGAGTCACGACTAAAGAGGGAGAGAGAAAAGAAGGCCGAGAATAATAAATGGGATAGGGGAAAAAAAAAAGAAAAGTACATAGTAGGGAACCCACGATACGCACCAAAAAAGGTACATATTTTTCAATTTTTACCAACAATATACGGCACTATTTACTGCTGTCGTCCTCCGTTATACCAGGGATGAAATCGAGGCAGCGATGAATACATACAGGTACGTGACATTTTTTTTTTAATTACAATTTGGGGAGCTTAAGAAGAAAACTCAGCCAGGCTGAGTTTGTTTTTTTCATTTTTTTTTTTTTTTACATACCTGGTACGTACGAACGAAGTACCCGTATGTTTTTAACAATGTACAGCTCTTACTATTACGGGAGGGCCCATAGTAAATACTAGTAAATAGGACCTACGATACACAAAAACTATTAATACTATTAATACTATGTATTTACCTATTTTTACTAACAATATTTGGTCCTATTTACTATGATCATCCGCCGTAATAAGCGCTTGTGCTTATTTTTAGCGAGTGACGCCGCTGTAAACCCTACCGTTCTATGCACGAACAAACAGCCCTTTCAAGGTGCCCGCTATACATATGCACGAAGTTGGCACAGCAAATAAACCGCGAGACCTAAAAGCCCAAAACGATGAGATTCTAGCTCCCTGTCGCGCACTGTACGAGAGAGCAGGGTGGGAACCAGGCGTGGAGACAGCGGCGCTACGATAGGGGGTCCATAGTAAATAGAACCTACGGAACACACAAACACCTATATATATTTTACTGTTTTTACTCGCAATATTCGGTCCTATTTACCATGGCCCTCCGTAAAAATAAGCCAAAAACGATGAGATTCTAACTCCCCGTCGCGTACCGTACATAGAGCAGGGTGGGAACCAGCCGTGGATACGGCGGCGCTGCGAAAGGGGCGGGCCATAGTAAATACAACCTACGGGACACACAACAAAAACTAAATATTTAGGATTTTTTACCAACAGTATGTATTCCTATGTACTTCGTATGGTGCCCCGAAATATAACGGGGGGCCATGGTAAACAGAACCTACGGAAATACAGAAACCTGTATATTCGGGATTTTTACCAACAATATTTGGTCCTATTTAGTATGGTCCCCCGAAATATAACGGGGGGCCGAGGTATATAGAACCTACGGTAAAAACACGAAAGACTAAAAAGCCTCCCTCCCTCCCTCCTTCCCCCCCTTTTACAAAACCCTCGATTTACCCTCTACTCTTCGTCAACGTTCCACCCCCCCCCGCCACGTCATTGGCAGCACAGAGATTCCTCAAGTGAGGAGGAAGGGTCAGAAAAAATTAGACGCCACCCCTAGAAGGCAAACACGCCTCCGAAAGTGGCTTGGAAGTGGGTGCTGAGGGCGGGGGGTGACAGGAGGAGCCAGCGAAGCGCAAGTGGGAGGCCGTTGGCGGTGCCGCGGCGCGTCTCGGGAAGGACGCACGCTACGCAGGGGGTAGCAGGGTACACATTTATTTGGTTTCCTGACCCTCCTCCTCCTGCTCCTCGCTTGATGAGCGCTGTCGTCATCTCCCCCGCCACCAAAAACAATTTTCAAGAAAAAGCAATTCAACGCTTCATCTTGTGAGAAATCATTTTCAATGGCTTTTTTTAACCCATTTAGAACTGGAAAATAATAATCCCGCACTAATTCCAAGTAGTTTGTCCCCAAATTCGCGGGACCAGTTCTTAAGGGGTTTAAAATGCAAATGTATCTGCAGCTTCAGATTTTGTTCTCCTCATATACAGCATGTAGGTGTATCCTGCGTGCGAACATATCATAATATAAGCCAGTAGTACACGTGGTCGAAGTATCACACACACAGCTTGCCAAAAATATGAGCTTCGACGAAATCCTCGAGCTCACAGGTGTTTTTTTTACTTTTTTCAATGTATACCGGTACCAGCTAGGTTGATACGTACGTCGTATAAAAAACACAGAAAACAAAATAAAAAAAAAAAGGAAACGAAAACGAAAATGGGTCGCTAATACTTGTTGCTCAGTTGGGGAGCGTTCCCCACCAGTCGAAAATATTTGCCTTCGAAGGCAAAAAAAATGCCACCCTAATATCGTAAGCACCCATCGAAGCGGGTGCCGTCGAAAGCGAGCCGTGCTGCTGTAGTTGTAGGTACGGTAGGTATTCCTCGATTCTTGTGTCAGAAAAATGGTTTTCCCACTTTTTTCCATGTGGCGGTCCTCAAACCGAGGGGCTGTAATGTCACAGATCCTGTGTAACATATTACAACGGTAGGTGAGGGAACTAGATTATCTAGATCGTGAAATGTTCGCGGGATCTGTGGGGATACATATCCTTCGCAACACCTGACAACGGCTGGTTACGATTTGGATGATCTAGATCGGAGGGATCTGTACTGTTACAGATCCTGCGTAAACCCTCACAACGGAAGGTTACCATCTGGATGATCTAGATCATAGGGATCTGTACTGTTAGAGATCCTGCGCAACGGCAGGTTAGGATCTGGATGATCTAAATTGCGGTCTATCCAAGGGATCTGTACTTGTTACAGATCCCGCGCGACATGTCAACAGCGGTATGTTAGGGGACTCAATTATCTAGATCGGGAAATGTCCGCGGGATCTGTACTGTTACGGATCCTTCGCAATATCTCAGACCGGCAGGTTACGCTCTGGATGATCTAGATTGTGGTCTATCGGAGGGATGTGTACTTTGACAGATCTTGCGCAGCATATCATCAACGATAGTTTAGGGAACTAGACGAGCTAGATCATGAAATGTTCGAGGGATCTGCACTACTACAGATCCTTCGTGGTACCTCACAACGACAGGTTACAATTTGGATGATCTAGATGCGAGGGATCTGTACTGTTATAGATCCTGCGCAAAATCTCATAACGTCAAGTAAGGATCTGAATGATCTAGACTGTGGTCTATCATTGGGATCTGTACTTGTTACAGATCCTGCCCAAAATACCAACAAAGGTACCTTAGGGAACTAGATGGTCTCGATCATCAAAATATCCGCGGGATTTGTATTGGTATAGATCCTTCGTAATACCTCACAACGCCAGGTTACGATTTAGATGATCTTGATGCGAGGGATCTGTATTGTTACAGATCCTGCGCAAAATACCACAACGGCAGGTTAGGATCTGGATGATCTAGATTGTGGTCTATCCGAGGGGTCTGTACTTGTTACAGATCCTGCGCAACATATCAGCAACGGGACGTTAAGGAACTAGATTATCTACATGGTGATAAGACCGCGGGATCTATACTGTTACCGGTCCTTCGTGGTACCTCACAACGACAGGTTACGATTTGGATGTTCTAGATCCGAGGGATCTGCACTGTTACAGATCCTGCGTATCATCTCACATTGGGAAGTTCGAGATCTAGATGATCTACATGATCTAGATCGCGATCTGCTCGAGGTGTGCACAGTTCCCTCGGACTTCCAAGCCTTGCTATATCGTGGGTGGCCCAAGGTATGCGCGGATCTGAATCCCAGACACCCCACTACCCCCCCTATATTGGAGGGAAGAACCGGACCGTTGTGATCCCAGGAAATAATAAGTCAACCTTTTTTTTTCATCACCCCCCCCCGCCACCAGCGAAAACAAATTAGGGGGGGTCTCTAAAACCAAGTTAAAAAAGGGAACAAAAAACGAAAAAAAAAAACACATGGTTTTCGCTCATTTCGTCCTCTGTGATCACAGCGATCCGGTTTGTTTTTCATTCTGACCTTCCTACGAGTGTGGTGCCGTTTTTTTTTTTTTTACGCGGGTGGCCCATTCATTTTGTTTTGCTCATTGCAAAGTCGGTCTCTGCTATTATGGGAATCCGCAGAACAAAAATAGGTGCAATAAACCCGACCTACCACAAGATCATATTTTTGCGTTTACTTCCAAGAAAGTTTGCATGGAAGTAAAAGTACGAAGTAAGGCAAATTATACTTCTATCGAAGCAAATAATAACTTCCATGGATGTTTTTTTTTTTTCTTTCATGGACGTTTTTGACTTCCATGTGAGAAAATTGGAAGTAGATATACAGTTTGTAGTTCCATCAAGTTACATGGAAGTTTGTTTTTTTACTTCCATGTGATTAAACTGGAAGCGAAACATTTTCCACTTCCATGGGATTGAAACATGGAAGCGAGGGCATGAATTCACCCCCTTCCCCCACTCAAAGTAGGCCCATTGAAAAAAAAACGTGGACACATTACAAACAGGGTAATAAAATATGTGCAGCGCGCAGCGCGGAACTACACTCGAAGACCCTTTTCAGACGGAAAATTCCGGGTTTTCCACGGAATATGGGAGATAATTTTACATCCATGGAAGTAAATAGTCTTTAACGACTTCCAAGATTTTTCCCATGGCAGTAAATTTACTTCCATGTGAGTAAAATAAACCGCTATGAAAGCAAATCGTTTACTTGCCCATGGGAAGTAAATTTACTTCCAGTATTACTTCAAGAAAGTATTTTACTTCTTCTACATATGGGGGCAAACACTTTGCTTCCAGAATTACTTTCAGGAAGTAAATTTTACTTCATAAAAGAAAACACAAAAAGCGGAAGAATATGGTGGACCCAATAAAACCTCTATCCTGGCTACGGGTGGACCCTGGCTACAGGTGTCAACCTGAGGGGAGCTATCCACTAACCGGCTTACAGTACGAGTAAAGCGGGAGTCAAACGAGGCGTTTTAGCCTCCTAGGGGTGGTGGCTAATTATTTCTGAGGCTTCCTCCTGACTTGATGAGTTTTTCGTACATAATACCTGACCCGAAAACACCGATTGTTGAGAAATGCTATATACAAACGTACGTACATACAAGGTTCCCCTCCGGGACGTGCCTAGGGGAGTGGCGCAAGGACAAATCGAAAATCTACTATTAATACAAAAACATGCGGTATTGTATCATACGCATAATACCATATTGCATACTGGTAGTACATAATAAGTACGACGTTATGAAATATCTGTGTAGTACTATATATAAAATCAGACGTTTAAAAAACTGTACCTGCATTTTTGGGGATAAAACATACTCGGAAATATGATGGAACCATTAATATTGACTCGACCGTTAGAGATTTGTTAAGGATCCCGCCAAAATTTTTGTTATATTAAAATTTGTCAATGTTTTATTGTTGTGGCGCTCAAGGTCAGGATACCGCACACGCACGCACGCGTGACATATGGGACACAGCAGGTCTCGTACAACAGTAGTGGTGGGATAGTATTTGCAGAAGAAGTAGAAAAGGATGCACCGAAGAAGGGGCTGAAACTCTCGACCAAACCTGCCTACGTAAAAAAATCCACTTGGTTTTTGTTTGCTGTCTGTCTTATATATGTGGGGTCTGGGTTATATTATACGCACAAGAATACAAAAAAAAAAAAAAAAAAAAAATGCATCGCTATGAGGATCGAACTCAAGCCTTCACATTCAAAATCGGACATGGTGACCATTTGACTATATGACCAAAAATGATTTGCCCAAATACCGGTACAGTATTATTTGTCGCGACTCGCGCCAGGCGCACGACACATACATCATGCAAGCACAGGCAGGCAGCAGACAGCAGCGCACAAGAGAGAGAGAGGTGTGGTGTGATTGCTGATGACGGATGTGCAAGCCCCCGATGAAGTAACCACTAACAGCTACAGCAGTACCCGGCGAACCTGCCACAGGAACGCCTGCTGCTGCTTGTGCTTCTAGGCGGGGCTGTGACCTCGTTTGTGTTCGTTGCGTGTTGTCTGATGTCTCGTAGATTTCTGGGGTGAGCTTCAGGGAAGAAACACAAACAATCGAAAATATAAGGACAGCAGTTGGTATACTCCAAGATCCTACTCGTATGATATTGGATTAAAGAGGCCATTACATTTCCGGCTAGCGTGAGCGTGAGTCAGTCGCACACATCAGGACAACTGAAAGGTAGATGGTGGATTACGGGGCAGGCTCCGATAGACACAGCTAAGCCACAGCAGAACAGCGCAGATGGGTGTGTCACCCACGCACGGTGTTACCTGCTGGTGTTTATTAGGCAGAGTTGTAACGTTGTGCTCTCTGCACATGTTATGTTGCCTATCTGTGTCTGGGCTCTCCTGTGTGCTCATGATCAGCCCGTGAAAGCAGGGCAAACAACAGGACATTACGGTATTATTTACTGGCACGTACGTACGAAACACGGCCTCATGCAGAAAGCCCGGGAAATCGGCTTATCCACTCCCGCGGGAAAAAAAACTTCGAGCGCCCGCCACGCGAGCCACAGAGCTCGGATCGAGCCCAAACCTCGACCAATGTGTCCGGCCGGGCTTGCTGTGTCGGGGTACTTAGCGTTTTGCCGAAAAGTGCTCGCACGAAGAGAAAAGTTGCGAAAAGTGCGAAAATTTCACAAACATAACTATACATATTTGTACATCATTCGATACGAGTCGACGAGGGGAGTAAATGGCTAAAGTCTTCTGTCGGACGCGTGCTACGGTAGAGGTAGAACTTTTTGGCTGAATCGTTTTCTGAACGATCGGGCTCCTGAACGATCGGGACCTTCGTTTTCGCGACGAATATTGTTTCAGAGTATACCTCGGTCATGAGATTTCTCATCCGACAGCACTTTTATTTTCCTCAAAAATCATTTTTTTTTTCCGTGTGAGGTATGACGCTCCTCAAGTGAGGAGCTCAGAAAAAAACATGGTACACCTCTATCGTAGCATGCGTCCGGCGATAAAAAAAAACAAAACAAGGCACGAACCGTAGTGGGGAGGAGGGAGAAGCACCTACTTTTGAGAGTTACGACTACACGACGGGAGGAGAGGGAATGGGATGGATATATCTATAATATATATATGTACATACGTACCTGGTATTATGCGTATACCTGGAATGTTAATATGTATGAAGCACTATATATACAGCCACGATGAAGGTGCGCCTCACCCAATAAGGAGATCCATATATCACGCGAACGATGACTTCCGAGGAAAATGAAAGTGCCACCCGGTCACAACCATACCATGATGAGCTAGGTATACAATGGAAAATGTGGCAATAAAAAAAAAAAATTGCTCCATCGTAGCTCTTGCATGCATGCGCGAATATCGGGAATCATGCTGTAAAAAAAAAACAAAATCAAAAGGAATTGCATTGCAGCGAAATCTTCGGCCAGAAATAAATAGTTTTGCAGCCAAAAGTAGTAGTGCTACGTACGTACCATATATATGGAGGCTCAGAAAAACTAGGTTTCTACAAACCCCGATCGTGGCAGTCTCCCGTATGATTTGTTCGAGGCTAACCACTGGACCATCGGGGCGACCAAGTGGCAACACTAACCAGGCATGCCTCTCGTCTGGGTTAGGGTTAGGGTTAGGGTTAGAGGTCCGGGTCGGGGTGGTGGCCGCCGTTACTGGTAGTTGAAGCCAAGAATATGCTCAACGTCCGGAACGTATACCTTAAGGTTTCGTGAAAAAAAAACTACCTCAGTAGAAACAGCATATACTCTATGCGGGCACGTCTGAGGAGTTCGCGTGTGCGGGCAGATTTACGGCTACTGACCGGTATCAGGTACAGCAGTTTCGCACGGTTAAGAAGGGTCCCCTGCATGTCACAAAATGGTTTTCGCCCCCCAAAATAAAAAATAAAAATCCCCATCCTAGCTCGTATAATAGAGGTACGAGTAGCACTTTAAGTCTGAAATGGTTTATGAGTGATCTATATTACGGGAGGCCATGGTAAACAGGACCATATATTGTTACTAACAGTAAACATATAGAAATATACCAGGTTTACTATGTCCCGCCGTAACAGCGCCGCAGCCCAAAAATTGGCGGATTTGAACTCTTTTGTTGCACTCTCTGTCATTGTATACTACAAAGGAGGCCATGGGGCTATGACATACTATTACGGAGGACCATAGTAAATAGGACCAAATATTGTTAGTAAAAATAGGGGAATATATAGGTTTATATGTGTACCGTAGGTCCCTATTTACTATGGCATCATTAGCCCACCCCGTAAGGGCCCGTTTTAACGAAGAAGAAAAAAATTCAATTTGGAATTTTTTTTATTCAAATCCGCTTTTCATTGGTCAACACACGCACCAGCACCAAAGATTAGGATCTTGGGGCATAAAAATTGGTGCTGGTGCGTGTGTTGACCAATGAAAAGCGAATTTTTATTTTTATTTTTCCAAATTGAATTTATTTTATACTCGTTAATACGGGCCCTAAGAAGCACTTTTTTTTCCTTTTTTTTTTCCCCCAACGCTCAGTTTTGTTATACTGTAGGGTGAGGGTTCAGAGCTCCTGAAGTGTAACCGCCCCTCAGCAAAAAAAACAAGGTGCACCTGTGCCGCTGAAAGCATGCATCCCACGACCTCCACGCCCAAATCTTCTCAAAAAGCCGTGGTTGGGTTACTTACTATTAATAGTAGAGGGGGGAGAACAGAAATCAGGTCGAAATATGATTAGAAAAAATAGAGTAGGTTTTTCGGTCCGTGATGGGTCCTAATTACTACACCCCCCCCCCCCCCCCACCGAAAATAAACGGTGCTCCGTCTCGAAAGGATGCGTGGTCAATTGGTCAAATGACGAACCCCCCCCCCCCCCCCTCGCCAAATAATGGCATAGGTATAGTGTATTCCCGAGAACAGGGGGGTGGCATTTTTAGGATAGGGGGTGGCGTTTATCAGTTGAAATTGGTTCCTGAGTAATCTATAGCGCCTCCTCCCAAAACAATAGGCGGGGCTTTCAGGTCTCAGTGTTGCAACATGTTTTTTCAGTGTATATTCAGGTCATGGGGGATTTGCTCATCGGACAGCGCTTTCATTTTTTTCCCCCCCCCTCCACAACTCAGCTAGTTGACGGAGAGGTTTAGAGTTCCTCGTCTCTACAGTAGTATTCACTTTTCATCCGGCAGGATAATTCCGGGAAATTTCCAGTCACTAATGTTGTGTGGAGGTATATCGTTCGTGGTCCGCAGGTTCGAAACATTAAAAAAAAAAAAAACACACACACACACCGTTTTTGGGCCCGATTTGGGTCAATGCTTTGGGGTTAGGGTTAGGGTTAGGGTTAGGGTTGGGGGTTGGGTTGGCTGTACGCGCGTACCTTGATCCCACTAGGAAGTGCTTCCTATGATAGCACGTAAACAACGAACAGCCCGACACCCTGGAAGATCTTACCGGGCGAGGCGTTGACAGTTCTCGCTCCTCGAGTGACCACCCTCATATTCTGCGAAACGCATCCCACCCGACCTCCACGCACAAATGTTTCTGAAAAAAATGCCGCGGTTGGGTGACTTAGTAGTAGTAGGAGTAGTAGTAATAGTAGTCGTGGTAGGGGGGAGAACAGTAATCAGGTCCAAATATGCTTACAGCAGTAGTAACAATACTGTACTATATAGGTTTTTGTGGAGGTTATGGGTGCTGATTACTATGGTCCCCCGATATTTATAGAGTCCCGTCGGGCGACGAGATTCGCAGAAAATTCGGCGGCAACGCACCCCTGTGGTAGCATGCCAGACGCCTGCTACGACGATACAAGTGTTTTTGTTTTTGTTTTTGTTTTTGTTTTTGTTCATCCCATTTATTATCTTCGCCCTTCCTTTCTCTCTCCTTCCTGGTCGTAACTCAGATGCGGGGTCACAAAGTAGGCTCTTGTCCCTCCTCCCCCACTACGGTTCTTGCCTTGCATTTTTATCGCGAGAAGATTTCAGCACTTTCTTCCCTCGTCGACTTGCTTGGGTGTTCTTGCCGGGCTCCTCAACCCTAACCCTAAGACTTTCGTTCTTGTGTTGCAATACTGTTCATTGGGTAGCACTTCTATTTTCCTTCAAAAAACAGTTTTTGACTCACTACTACTATGCAGCTTTTCAAGTGAGGAGCCTCAACAAAAATAAGGCGCTACCCTTACGAGGCAAGCACGCGTCTGCAACCACCCAGAGGAAGGTGTTGCGACAAACGTTGTGCGCAGAAAGAGCACCGGCGACGAACGTCTCGGCACTTCTTCTTCTGCTCGCTCAAAACCCTGAACGACCGGAGAAAAAAAAAAATCGAAAAAAAAACTCACTCGTGTTCGCGGTGACAGGGGGGTGGTGCGCGCGCGTGCACTCGTTGGCACACAAACGTTTATGTTTCTGACGGCCGGGGGGCTCCTCCAGTCAAAATGCGCTCTTTTTTTACCAACATATCGTTAAAATCCTGTCGATGATAGCATGCTTTTTTCGGGTTCCTGGAATCTCGCCGACTTTAAGTAACGGCGATCGCTGAACGACCGGAGAAAACAAAAATCGAGAGAAACTCACTCGTGTTCGCAGTGACAGGGGGGGGGGTGCGCGTGCGTGCACTCGTTGGCCCACAAAGGTTCATGCTTCTGACGGCCAGGGGGCTCCTCCAATCAAAATACATGTATGTATATACTATATTACGGGGGACCATAGTTAATAGCACGGTGGGCTAATGTAGTAAATAGCACCTACGGTATACACAAAAATCTATATATTTACCTATTTTTACTAACAATATTTGGTCCTATTTACTACTTAGGGTCCTCCGTACTAGTATATTTTTAGTCCTATTTACTACTTAGGGTCCTCCGTACTAGTATATTTTTAGCCAATATATCGTTAGAATCTTGCTGTTTGTAGCATGTTTTTTCGAGCTCGCGGAATCTCGCCGACTTTTTGTAACGGTCATTTCCGGAGTCCTCCCCTTGCCAAACGCTACTGTATGACGGGGGACCCATGAGTAAATAGGACCTACCGTATAAACAAAAATCTGTACATTTTTCAATGTTTACTATTAACAAATATTTGGTCCTATTTACTATGGTCCTCCGTCATAGTCGTGTCTAGGGGTGCACTATCTTAACTACTCGTAGAGACAGGGGGGCTAACAAAATCAATATGTTGTCATCCGGCGTTGATGGGAGAACGCAAAAGTATTATGAATAGGTTAGGAGTTTTAACAATTTTCGAAGTCGATGAGATTGTAAGTCACGACGCCTCCTTATGTTGGCTTCATACCGCTACCTATATACTACGTAGACCAATCAGTCAGCGCTGACCTTCATGGGATCTGGTCCGAGTGGGATCGGGGTATATAGGGGGATTTACCAATCAAAACGGAGGTGAATGATAAGTCTATTGGCCATTCCGTTTCACCGCCGTACAGCACTAAATCACTCATAATAGAGTGTGGGCTGCACGTAACGTTCTACAGCAGTCCATATAGGGGTTGACCAATCAAAACGGAGGTGGATGAAAAGTCTATTGGGCACCCCGTTTCACCCCGTACAACACTAAATCACTCATAATAGAGTGTGGACTGCACGTAAAGTTCTACGGCAGTCCATAGGTTGTAAATACAGTAGTCGCCGGCCAAATAGGTGGAGATATTCCAGGTGTACCGAGGCGTGTTACGGTAGAGGTAGCACTTTTTGGCTGAATCGTTTCCTGAACGACCGGTCTCCTTAACCCAAATTCGTCGGACTTTCATTTTTGTGACTAAATTCGTTTCAGAGCATACTTTGGTCATGAGATTTCTCGTCCGGCGGCACTTGTATTTTCCCCTCCAAACTCATTCTTTCGGTAAAAGGTATGACGCTCCTTCAGTGAGGAGCTCAGAAAAAACATGGTGCACCTCTATCCTAGCATGCGTCCACCACACGACCAATGTACTGGGGCAAGGGTTTCTCGGTCAATACACAGCAGGGCCAGGACGACGCGAGAAAAACGAGGCTAAGAAAGTGCTAAACTCTTTCTCGCGAATAAAACGCGAGACACTTATATATATATAGCGTAGTGGGGAGGGAGGGGGGGGGTGTACTTCATTTTCATGCATGGCCGTAGTCGTATGACCATAGACCCTCGCATCCCTACAATGCCGGGACGGAGCGCGTTGGGTTTTCACCAACCAGGCAGACATTGCTAGCACCAAGTGTAAGGGGCGCGGGGGGGGGGCTACTGAGTGAACCAGGATCTGAGTCACGACTACTATAGGTGGGAGCAGGGGCAAGCAGGGAGAAGACAATACTGGGGATGGAGATATAAAAAAAATGAAACGTTAATTGTCGTTGCTCCCGCACGCAAAATAGACCAAGGCGTACGGCCTTTAGCGTGTCGCTCGATCCTCGTAATGAAGTCACAAAAGCCATAAAGTAAAATGGAATATATATCAAGCAGGCTCTTTGAGCGTGTCTGGCGAATATTGCGCAGCTCGCGAAGTTGGGTTGCAACCGTTCAATCGGCCGTACTCACAGCTGACGTATGTTAACATTTTCAAACAAAAAAAGGTCAGCAGCCGCGGCGTGACATCAGCTCTAGGCTCTACCGTAGAAACTTCTTGCGTACCCGCTGCTGCAGGGTACGCATGCATATATACTGGAAAACAAAATCCCTATATAGCGCCAAAGGCAGGCATGCCATACCAAAATGTTTTACACCCCCTTGTCCCAGTATACGGCTTGCCTTCGATGTTGTGTTTTGGTGCCTCATGTGCCTAGTTCGCGCCAGGCACGACGCGCCTTCGGCTGAAAAAGTGGCAGTAGTATGGTATGATACGTGTTTATGCGAAAAGAAAAAAGAAAACAAAGAGGGCAGTCCTCGGTACTCCTTTTTCCGTTATTTCCTTTCGGTCTCGGGGCGGGATTAGCCATTCACGGACGATCCCACGCCATCAGATTTTGGTCGGAAACTCAGCACGCACGGGACACACCACCAGCACCGGACCCAGCACTCGCGGAACTCCTCCACGGCATGTTTTGGGCGGGACGCCGTATGCACGGGAGACCACGGGGACACCACGAGACACCACGAGACACCACGAGATACCACGATACACCACGGGACACAACGGGACGGTATTAACAAAATCTCGGGGCATTTCAACCGGATGATTTTGCGCGGCATTCAGCACCCACGGGATCCCACAACACGCGATTTAAAATAAAACGGGACTTCAGACGGGATCGTTGTTGCGCCGAGTTTCTGCAACCTATTCATACCACACGGGACTCGGTAGGATTATATTCTTCCAGGTCCTTTTCGATTGTTTTTTTTTTTTGTGCGAGTGGTGTGCTTTAGTGCGACCTGCGTACGATATACTCCCTCCGCGAAGGTCCTATCGATTAATACACCCCCCGACCCCCCCCCCACGGCATAAAACGAAAACAAAAAAAAACAAGCATGATAGGGGTGGCGAAGCTGCACCGTATATACCCCCGACCTGGGCGTAAATTTTTGTCTTCCAGGTCCATGTTTTTTTTTTGGGGGGGGGGCAAGTGGTGTGCGTGCGCGACCGGCGTATAATACTCCCTCCGCAAGGTCCAATCGATTAATACGCACCTCACCCCCCCCCACGGCGTAAAACGAAAACGAAAAAAAACAAACAATGACAGGGGTGGCGAAGCTGCACCGTATACCCCCGACCTGGGCGTAAGTTGTTGTCTTCCAGGTCCATGTGTGTGTGTTTTTTTTGTACGAGTGGTGTGCGTGCGACCGGCGTATGATACTCTCTCCGCAAGGTCCCTTTCGATGAATACACCTCCCCCCCTCCCCCCCCCACGGCATCAAACGAGAACGAAAAAAAACGAAAGAAAAATGACAGGGGTGGCGAAGCTACACCGCCGTACACCCGACCTGTTCGAAAATATAAAGACCACTTGGTATTTATACTGATGTATAACCGGTCCTTATAAATCCGCCCAGAGTGGTACCTCTCGAAAATCACTGAGCCTTATTGTCAGGGGGGCGGCTTTTAGTAAAAGTATTTCTTGTCATCCCATTCATTATCTTCGCCCTTCTTTCCTCTCTCCTCGTAACTCAGTATCCGGGTCACTAAGTAGGCCTCTCTCCCCCCCCCCCTGGTTGGTGAAAACCCAACGTACTCCGTCCCGGCATTGTAGGAATGCGAGGGTCTATGGCCATATGACTACGGTCGTGCACGACATGAGTACCACCCCCCCCCCCCCTACCCACTACGGTATACACGCGCCTTGCATTTTTTATCACGATAAGATGATATTTCAGTACTTTCTTCCCTCGTCGACTAGCGTCGGATTGAGGGCATGTAGGGGACCTACGGTACACAAAAAAGCCTCCATATTTCCCATTTTTTTACAAAATTATATTTGGTCCTATTTAATGTGGCCCTCCTTAACCCATTTAGGACTGGAGTCCCGATGTGGCGACAAAACACTCAGAATTAGACTGAAATCATTTATTCTAGACAGTGCAGTTCTAAAAGGGACGCATGCTACGATAGAGGTGCACCATGTTTTTTCTGAGCTCCTCACTTAAGGAGCGTCATACCTCACCGAAAAAACGATTTTGGAGGAAAGTAAAAGTGCTTCCGGATGGGAAATCTCATGACCGAAGTATACTCTGAAACATCATTCGTCACAAAAATGAAAGTCCGACGGATTTGGGTTAAGGAGCCCGATCGTTCAGAAAACGATTCAGACAAAAACTGCTACCTCGATCGTAGCAGCCGCCTTCCCTCACAAGAACGGGGGGGGGTAACAACGGCCCTTAGTTTTTTTCATAGCTATTTTTTTGTGTTCAGGTAGGATACTATACGGTACGGGAAATAAAAACGACGCCCATTTTGTTGTTTAGGTATTCAGTATGGGGCATAAAAAAAGGATGGCTGAGAAAAAAAAAGAAGGAGGCATACGTACACAGCAGCAGCACACAGCAGCAGCACACAGCAGCAGCAGTACACACGGAGTCCTCCCTGCTACGGTTGAAACGGCGGCGGCGGCGGCGGCGGCGGCGGAGAGGAGGGGAGTCCGCGACTGACGCCCTCCGCGGCGCCCAAACGCTCCAGTACCGGAGCAGCGGTGACCCTGAGCCCTTCAGAACGGCGATAGGGGTATGATAGCACCTTTTTATAGCCTTACGAGGCAAATCCTTAACATTTCAGAAGGACGGAGCTCACCAAACTGAGGAACTATCACCCGGTGGGATAATCTATACACACATATATATATATACACGTATATGTAGGTTATCCCATTTGTGTGGAACACTATTTCTCGTTAGCACCCTATACACCTATTTCGTCTCCCGGAATTCAGAAAATAAATAATTAACTCTAATTCTAGGATATTACATCCGCCACCCCAACCTGCCTCCCCAATTTTTATTCTTTTTCGCTCCCCGAATTCAGAAAATAAATAATTACTATTATATAAGTTGAACGTACATTACTATAGAGGTCACGTTTTTTTTCCTCTGGTCAAAATGAGCCTCTATCATACACATTTATCTAAAAAATGTCCGTGTTGGGGGCGTGGGGTATGGGTATCCTATACTATAATCAAGTGAGGTGAGGAGCCCCAGAAAATTTAGGTTCTACGCCTATAGTATCGTAGCATCGTGTCGGAGGGCCGGTGTCGGCTTGGCGCTGCCTCCGCGCCGGCATTTCGAAGGTATCCACGGTCGAACCGGCGGAAGGAAGGAGGGGGGGGGGTACTCATGTCGTGCACGGCCGTAGTCGTATGAAAACAGACCCTCGCATCACTACAACGCCGGGACGGAGCACGTTGGGTTTTCACCAACCAGGGAGAAACTGCTTGCAGCATGCGCGAAAGCGCCGTGAGGTATTGGGCGAGTCGCATTGGGGGGGGGACGCATGCCACAATAGAGGTGCACCACGTTTTTGCCTTCTAAGGGTGGTTACTTGAAGAGCTCTACACCTCACCCCGAAAGTGATCATTAAGGGCATTAAGGGAGGAAAGTAAAAGCGCTACGTATCCGATTGAAAATCCCATGGCCGAAGCAAACAAAGGGAACAATATTGCAACAAAATGATGACAATAATGATCAAAGTCCGACGATTTGGGGTGAAGGAGCTCGATCATTCAGAAACCATTCCAGCCAAAAAAGTGCTCGTATCTCTATCATAGCACGCGTCGGGGGCAGAAGTCCGCGACTGACGCCCCCCCCCCCGCGCCCCGCGCCCAAGCGCTCCCAGTCCTGGAGCAGCGGGTCCCTTGGAGGGGGCTCGGCGCCTGACGCTGTCTAGTTGGCGCTGCCTGCCCGTCGACATTTTCAGCCGATTTTCGCCTCTCTTATCTGTACTATTACGGGGGATCGTAGAAAAAATAGGACCTACGGTCCACACAAAAACCTATATATTTACCTATTCTCCCTAACAAAAAAAATGGCCCTATTAACTTTGTTCCCCCGTGATAGTTTTTCTTATATAGGGCTCGTACCCTTTCTTGAGTCGGGGTACCTACCCACTGTACCTGGTCCAAAACTGAATATTGGAGGAAAATCATAGTGCTATAATATGTATCATACGTACCCGATGAACCGTAAACACCATAGGCCGAAGTATACAACGAACAATGTTGCAACAACAACAAAAATGTGAAAAAAAACCGACGAATGTTTGGGTTTTTAACTCCCTTAGGAACTGGTCCCACGCATTTCGGGACAAACTGCTTGGAATCAGTGTGGGATAGTTTTTTTTCAGTTCTGAGTGGGTTAACCCCCCTTGTGCGCGGGTCCCACCAATTTGGGTACAAACTACTTGGAATTAGTGTGGGACATTTGTTTTTAGTTCTGAATGGGTTAAGGAGTCCCATCACTCGCACAGGAAAAAAAAAAACGATGGAGAAAATAGACGAGCAGTGGGAATGCTGAAAAAAACGCTGGTTTGGGCCGGAAAAAAAAAAGAAGGCTATTATACCGGGGTTGTTTGGGGGGGGGGGGGGGGGCGGGGAGGGGGGGGGTGAGGGGGGGGGGTGGGGGGGGGGGGGGGGGGGGGGGGGGAGAGACACGTTGACACGGCTTTGCCAGAAATTCGCGGAGAATGAGAACAAGAAAGGTCCTTAATACGAGTTGAGCTGGAAAATAAAAGTGATCTACGAGTATGTAAAAAAAATACTGGTATATATATGAAAGGCCGACCAGCGCAAGGCTCAGCTCTTTACACAGGGTTTGGGCTAGGCGCATCAAAGCCGACCCTGCGACCCGAACTCTAAATAAACCCAGCTCGAACACTACAGACAGTAGTACTATGCCGGTGATCACAGCTGCAGTGGGATGCTGTGCGTTTTGAGACTCTACCCGTAGGATGGTTCGGTCGGCTTGGGCGCTTTTCTTGGAGCTGCCTAGTCCAGGGTTGACTCGGCCGGCTCGAGATGCCGCTGTGACTTCGAAAATACTCTTGCTATGATACGGGGGACCATAGTAAATAGAACCTATGGTACCGAAAACCTATCTATTTCTCTAATTTTACTGACAGTATTTGGTCCTACAGTAGTTACTATGGTCCCCCGTAAATAGGTGTGAGCCGCATAAAATACCGATGTATACGTACCAATCAGGTACCTGGTTCTGTACCGTACCCGGTCTTCTACACTTTTGTTTTTTTTCCCTCGTGGAAGTCGATGGAAGTTTCCATAGAAGCTTCCATCGCTTCCATGCAAGCTTCCATCGCTTTCATGGAAGCTTCCATAGAAGCGAGGGGAGCTTCCACGAAGTGAGGCGTGGAAGTGTGGAGGGCTTAAGCTTTCTTTTTACCCATCCGCCGGAGGATAAAATAACACAAAAAAAATCAACGAATTCACCCCCTGATCCCAGTTGGTACACCGTCCCACCCAAAGTGGGCCCATCCCGATTGCCAAAACGTGCACCAATGACACATGGGATATTAACAACCGTGTAGCGCGCAGCGCGGAACCACAGTACGTAGACCTGCCTATTATTAGTGGCCGAAGGCTCTCTTCGAACGGTAACTTTCACGGATGTTTGGAAACCTGCATGGAAGTTCCCACGCTGGAAGTTTCCATGGAAGCTTTTATCACTTCCGCGGAAGCTTCCACCACTTCCACGGAAGCTTCCACGGCTTCCATGGAAGCTTCCATGATTCCCATGGAAGCTTCCACCTTTGCATTTTGCTTTCGAAGTTGCATAATATTAGTGCGCACCCCCCGCTCGAAGCAAGGGGGGACTAGTCCATACCCCACCTTGTACCTGTATCGCTACCCTGCTTCGCTGCGTGCTTCGCTCGCGGGTCGACGATACAAACTATCCCAGGTGGGTACGACGGACAGGCTTACTCGAGTACAGATAAACCGTACTCATCTGATTGGTTAAACTTCTCCCGTGCATGCAAAACGCGTATTCTCTCGTACCTCGATAATATTACGAAATTCCGTGAAAGCTTCCTGACAGTGGTGGAAGCTTCCATGGACGCCTATGGAAGCCTCCGTGGAAGTGGTGGAATATTCCATAAAAGCCGTGGAAGCTTCTCTGGAAATTTCCGGCGACTTTCCAGAAAAAAAAACAATACTCGTACGAGTGCACCAGATCCACCGTACCCCTCGAGTCAGAGGCGCCGGGGGGTAGCTAGGATACCTTCAGGAAGATCCACCATTTTTAATGCTGTTTATTATTATTATTAGAGTGTTTGCGATAGAAGTAAAAAAAATATATACTTTCCTTCCGCTCAAAAAAGTGAATTCCCTTCCCCTCATGGTTTCGGTGTGTTTGCGATAGAAGTAAACAAAATCCTGCAGGCGACGCCTCCGAAAATAATAAGGGAAGTGGGGTGAGGCAATGCGGCAAACCAAACAAACAACGAAACAAACAAAAAGTAGCGTACGAGAGGAACGGCAGCCCAGCAACGGTGGCGGCGGCAGGGGTATGACCGCAGTGCCGCAGCTGCAATCCCACGACCGCAAGCAGCAGCACCGGTGGCTGCAGCTATGTGGCGGCAGCCCCAGCAGCAGCGGCAGCCCCAGCAGCAGCGGCAGCAGCAGCAGCAGCAGCAACAACAGCAGAGGAGCAGCAGAGCAGGAGAAGCAACAGCTTCCGTTTTTGCTTTTCTCGATTTTGCGACCAACTCTTCTTGTCGTGTGCTGCTCCTGCTGCTGCCCACGACCTACGCGCGACACCGCGCCGGCACGCTCCGCTCCAAGCCCGCCCGGGGCCCGACATATATAGACCGTGGCGGCGCGCCGCCGCTGCTGCTAATGCTGCTTGCTAGTGCTGCTACCGCAGTGTGGTGAAATTGAAATGATACACGGCGATCTGTCATCCTGTCGCGCTCTACAAGCAAGGCGGTAAGACTACGTCTCCATACGAGCACGACTCGTACGAGTAACTCGTACTCGTACGAGTAGTTCTTCTGAACAGCGCATCCTCCACGACACCAAGCCGGCGAGAGCGTACCGTAGCGGGCCGCCAGCAGTCCGCCGGCGCCCCGTCAGCAAAATCCAGCACCGCTTGTCCGTATCATACTGTAGCACACCTCTCGAGCCTCTGTGCTCCCACCGGTTGTTGTGTTGTGTAGAGCAAGTAGCAAGGGCCTATGGGAGACATGTCCCATAATTTGTGCCGTTCTGCGTCGGTAGAATGCTCGGTGTGTGTAGGCCAATGAAACTGAGAGCCAAAAGTTACCGTAACTTTTGATCAAAAACGTACTTCTCTAAAGTACTTTTTTGCCGTTTTTTTAAAAATTTACCGCAAATCCTTCCTTCGGGAGAATTTTTAGAGAAGTAAAAGTAAGAAAAAAAAAAACGCAAACACTCTATTACCGTACGTAAGACCAAAGGTTATGGTACCACTTTGTGGCTCGTTCATAATCTTATCCGCAACATAGTGCCAAAGAAAATGGGTGTACCCCTCGTATGGAGCATAAAGTTGGCCACTATGTTCCCCAAGATTGAAAAATCCAACAAAAAAGGGTGTCTCGCCATCATCTGACCCCTGAGATGATGCCAGGCACAATACGCCATTATCTTGGTTGGCTCTTTTATTGTTCCGCAAATATTTACGATATTACATGCCTTGCACTATATACGAGAACGATACGTATAATATGCACGTATGACGTACACCGGGTACGTATACGAAAGCGATACGTACCATATTTAGAATACATAGGAGTACTATGTTGTTTTGGCCATAGGCACTGCTGCTGCACAGCCTTTATCTTTGGTTGGCGAAATAAAAGTCGGGAAGAAAAAAGAGCCACAAAGTGATACTATAACGTTTGGTATAATACCATTAAAATACTACGTCGTACGAACTGTATTGAAAAGATAGCAAAGGCAAAGCCAAGCCGATCTGTGGATGCAGTGTGAGCATGAAGCGTGTGTACCGGACAGGGCTCTTAGAACTACCACCGGAGAGAGGCTACGAAGTGCACGGGACGTTCTATATAGGTTTTCTAGATATGATACGAGTATCGCACAGCCCGTGAAGTGCAGTGTGCGACTGGCTGCGGCATGTACTCGTAGCAACCACCGACGTTATTGCTGGCTACGTATGATAGCAAAACTTGATTTCAGACTACAGCAGTACCGTACCGTACACATGACACGATACAAAAACTGAAACGAGACTCACAAGAAAAGTTGATGCAGCGACGGCCAGTCCCGAGTCGTTGGCTCCAAGTATGAGCGGACCTCCTTCAAAAGGAGGCAGAAAGGTCTACCGTGCTTTCTGCTCTTGGGCTCGAGTAGAATTAGGCACAAGGAAACAGCAAGCAGGCAGCAGCTAATTAGGACGTACGATACATCCAATGCAGCAGAAGGTGTTCCATTACGACAGCAGGCATTTTGAGTCGGGAGAATGCGTTTCTCAACCCCTTCTCGATGAGACCATCATCAGTCTCGTCACGCGTCGTACATACAGCACGAGCTCGTAGGTGCAGCGTGCAACTGTATTTCCTATCCCCGTTGCCCGAGGTGAGAGTGCAGTGGACGTCCCTGCATCCCTTCCAAGGAAGCCCCGCGGACTGGTCTCTGCTGTTCCAACTTTCCTAGTGAGCCGTGGCCTCGCTGTTTTTTTTCTCAAATTTTCATACTTTTGTTGTGTTTTGACGTTTTTACCTGCTGCTGCTGTAGCAAGTATGATAGCAAGTCCGTACACCACGCACGCGTACGTACTACGTCGTACTACGCACGAGTATGTATGTCTACGAGGGGTTCGCCTCCGGGATTGTGGGTGACTTGAAATTCCGGGATTGTCGCAAGCTGAAAATAGTGGAGAACACAGCAGACGTTCGATCCTTGTACCAACCATGTTACTCGTGTACGTACTACCCGGCAATAACATAAACGAATATCTTGCAAAAGGTACAGGGGCGGCCGGGGATTTGGATATCATACACGTAAACCCCCCCGCCACAGGGCTCGAAAATTCGTGTATCGGTGTACGTATCATATGTGATTTGTGTGACAGAGTACCGGACGGGCGCAAACCCTCACGTCGAGTCACATAGCGTAACATGACACCACACATACACCCCTCGTGCGACATATTTTACCTTGAATGCTTGTTCTGCTTTGCCGCGATGTAAATATGTGAGTGTCGAACACTGTTCGCGATGCCGCTGACAGTGACGTACACGACGCGTGCACAGAAGCATGTGGGACTTGTGTGGGAAGGCAAGCTTCCAATGGCACCAGGCAGGGTCAGCAGCTGGTTTCCCTGATCGATTATCGTTGCAAGGGTATATATACTCAGGTGTCGAAGATAACTGCCTTGGGGTCTATCGATCTATCTGCTAAGAAGGAAGGAACCTGCTTGTTGATCCGGCCAAGCTTGTCAAACGAATACAATGTGCCGAAGCAAGAAAAGAACGCACTCGACATTCCATGCCAAGCCTGCTGATCCCACAACTCTTTGGGGCCTTCTGATCCACCTTCGAGCAAGCTCATAGCTCCTTTGTTCCGCTCACTACGGCTGCAGTCGCTGTTACTACTACTGCAGTCGCTGTCACTACGCAGTTGCGGCCTACTCGTATAGGTCGCAGCGCCGCCCAGTAGTACTGTAGTACTATGGAAGGCTTTATATCAAGCAGGGGACGGCTTCCTACCGTCTCCTGTGTTCAATCGGGGGAGGGGACGGGGGACGGTGTCCGGTAGTATTGTAGTACTATGGAAGACCTTTATATCAAGCAGCGGGGGGGGGACGGCTCTATACTGTCCCCTGTGTTCAGTTTATACAGTTATTGTACAGGCGTAGAGGGAGGGGACGGTCTCAGGTACCCCCCCCCCCTGTCAAAAGGTCAAAGTTGAACAATTCGACGTGAGGTGTCGGATTAAAAATTTCGACCACCCTCGAAAGGTAAACAAAAAATAGTATATATCGGCGGTTGTGCGTGTTGGAATTATTTTTGGGGGGGTGGAGATTGGATTTTCCCGGCTAAGGGCTGAAAAATGTACCAGGTACGTATTGTTGATAGGCCTCTACCTAAAGAGTTTGTAAAAATATGGTGCGCGCGTGGTACCCGGCTTTCAACGGGCTTCGCCGGCTCCCTGTTATACGACATAGTCGAGAACGCGAGAAAGCGGGGATAGTCCCAAAGTATCCCCTCCCTCTGAAATAGCTTCGAATGGGCCGAAACTTTCGGGGGAATGTATGTTTGGGGTGGGTACTCGTAATATTGCGCATCGGTCGTCATAATGTCCGAGTTCATTCATGACGCCGAGTTACACAGCTACTCTTCATAGAACGCCTAAGAACGGGGATGACATGTAAGTATCCCCCCCCCTTCGTCTTTCAATGTGTCCCCATCAACCTGTCAACTACTATAGGGCCGCAACTCTCAGATAGGAGGGGTAATTTAGGGGGCGGGGATTACGAATCTGCCACCAGACTGCTGTCTCTGTTCCTCCGTGTTGTTGCGGTTGCCATTGAGAAACGGCTGTCCGAAAATAACGTTTATTTCCTGACGGGCTCGAGTTTTCAACAAAATAAATATTTTCTCGGCGCGCCCCCGGCTGAGTTTTTGTCCGCAATCAAAGCTTCGTAAAAACTGTACTCCACCTGTAAACCGACAACTCGCCCAGTCGATCGACTAGACGCTCTCCGAGAGGCAACCTGGGGAATGCGGCGTTTTCGTTTTTTGTCCAGGAAGATTCTGAAACGATTTTGTTTTATAACTATTTTTTGAATGCCGATTCTTTTTTTTGGGGGCATTTCGGATCCATCCAGAAAACTTTTGTTTTCATACATCTGCTTACTATTAATAGCTGGGGAGGAACAAGTACGTCACGCTCTATCTCGGGTCTGGCGCCTATCGCCACACCGCGGGCAAGTAACCGGGAAAGAAACACCGACCACAGCCAAATCGAGTTTATCGTTGGTTCTGCAAGCCGCTAGCTTCTCTCCGCCGACGGCGTCCGCCGCCCGCTTTATACGCTTCGCTCACAAGGGAACCGAATAAAAGTGAAGTGGACAGAGGAGAGAGGTCCACGACTGAAGCAGATGCATACTTGGAGCAATCCCACGGTAGGGGTACCACGTTTAGTAGGCTCAATATTTTCTGACCGGTTGTGCTCCTCACGTGAGTAACCACCGGATACTATTATTATTATACTGGTATATTTGGTTTTGAACTACGTACCGCATTGGAAGGTTTGGTCGGGTTGCTCGAACGAATGTTTCCGAAGTCAGTCATTATTTCGGGTGAGATATTGAGCTCCTCATGTGAGGAGCTCAGAAAATTCTGCTGCTCCCCTACCGTGGGATGACATACTGACGCAAATGCTAAGAGCTCCTCCTACAGCAGCAGTAGACGCATGCTACGACAGAGGTGCGCCATGTTTTTTTCTGGAGCTCCTTACTTGGACGCGTGCTACGATAGAGGCTGCACCATGTTTTTTTCTGAGCGACTCCTCACTTAAGGAGCGTCATACCTCACCGAACAAATTCTTTTGGAGGACAATATAGTGCTGCCGGATGAGAAGTCTCATCACCGAAGTATACTCTGAAACATTATTCGTCTCAAAAATGAAAGTCCGACGAATTTGGGTTAAGGAGCCCGATCGTTCAGAAAACGCTTCAGCCGAAAAGTGCTACCTCTACCGTAGCACGCGTCCTTGAAGAGCTATATACCCCATCCCAAATTGATTTTGGAGGAAAGTAAAAGTGCTACTGTACGTATCCGATTGAGCACCCCATGGCCGAAGCAAACAGGCAACAAGTTTTTAGCAAAATAATGACAATTCGCCGATTCTGGGTTAAGACACTTGATCATTCAGAAACCATTTCGGCCGAAAAATGATATATCTATCGTAGCACGCATCAGTACGCGCATATATATATATAAATACGAAAACACAATTAATCGTGTTCTCATAAACCGGGGGCAGATTTTCGGTGTCTTCGGTCGTTTTGGGAACACGGCGCTGTGTAGAGAACATGCTCGACAACATGATGCTGGCTGTCACCAACATTGTCCTCGTACTTCGTGCTGGCTTGCGTTGACGAGCTCTGGTCGGCACGTATTATTATACTTGCTTTGCTTTTTTAGTGCATAGCTGATGAACAGTGGTGTGCTGTGGTGCGCGTACGGTATATAGGTCCACGACGAAAACACACAGTACAAGACACCTAATAAGAAACAGGAAATCTGGTCCAGGCTGGATTTCTTATTTGACAGAGGGTGCTTTCCACACTTTTTTTAGTTTTGTTTTAGATCCTTTTGGAGATCTGGGTAAAAAAGCTTTCGCTCAATACTCGTGCACTTTCTTATTTGTGTACCGATTTGGTCCATCTGCAGAACGCAGATTCTTCATGCCACACTTTGGCAGTGTGTCATGTCGTGGACTTGTCGGCCCTCTGTAGTCGACCCCTTTTAGGTTCGACCAAGAGGTTGACATAGCCACCCAGGAGTCGACCGCTCACTTTGCTCTGTCTTTTTCCTGGGTAGTGCGAGATTTGCCTGCGCCTGTTCCACACTTGTTTCAAGATAACGGCTCCAATCTTTCTTATTTTTCCTCTAAATCTCAGCCTGGCTTTCTGATTAGCCTGTTCCCTATTAGGTGATCTGTATTGTACTCGTACACGCTCTCGTAATATACTTCGTACAAAGCACAGGCCACGACGGTGTGGGGTTGCAACAAATTGCGTTTCGTTTGAGGGGTTGCATCCTATTCCAGCCGCACCCAAAATCTGTTTTGGCAATGGAGAACAAACAAATGGAAGCTTAGCTCCTGGCGAACAACCGCGTACATCCTTGGCATATATCACGAACGATACGTACAGTAAAACTATATCTGCCCTCCAACGAATACACTGGGTACAGAGTACCGGCCTTCTCACAAGAAACCTGCAATCGAACTCAGGCTGACCTTCTTATTCTAGGCGCGCGCGAACGAAAAACTTCATATATATATTGCGCTTTCGTATGATGCCCCCCGAGGAGACCGCTGGCTCTACTGTTGTAGTAATGCATCATGAATGGTGCCTTGGGCTCAGAGCCAGCCACATAAACTGGTGGAGTACCCACGACTGAAATCAAACGCTTCAATGAAGCACCTGGGGTCTGTAAACGCACGACAACCTGAGTTTTGTGCGATTTTTCTGCAAAGGAGTGGCGGGAGCTGGCACCAATGACTGAAAGCATGACCCCTCCGTTCCAGCCAAAAACCAATGATATACACAGTACAACATCCCATCGATGCTCAAAGACAAGCTCTGTCGGCACACCAGACAAAACTACTCGCATCGCATCATAGCAATCCGGTGGCGTCAGCAATGCGTCCTCGCTTCGCTGGTGTGAATATACCGACCGTGCCCGCCCCCATCGAGTCTACTCCTTACGATAGGTCTCCGTCGTTAATGTCAGTCAACATAGTCACGTTACCTTAAGGGGGGTTGCCCACTCTGGTATTTCGCAGAGCAGTCACGAGAAAAGCTCCACGCCTCACCAAGAACAAAACAAATGGCGATGAAAGAACAAACGCACTCTTAACCAGATGAACAATCGACAGCTAGGACAGATACTCGATTCGTACTTGTTTCGTAGGGCACTGCACCCAAACCGCCTCCGTACCACGCACTACGATAAAAGAGTATCATAAGGCAGGCGCTTCCCTATCGTCGTCACCGGGGTATCGAAACACCGCCACCTCTGCGTGTCTGAGTCTATGGCGGATGCCTCGCCGACCAGTTCAACTCTGCGGAACACTCTGCCGAGGTTTCTACAATAAGCCGACCCTTCTCCTAGTCGTGGGCTCTGAGAAATATGACCGCCGCCCTGCAAACCCCGGCTCAGCCAAAGCACGCTGCCAGCCGCTTACGGCGCCCACGCATCATCGGTCTCCGGCGCCGATGCGGCTGGTGCGCGCTCTGCTGCTTCTGGGCGCGTCGGTACGAGACCGGCTGAATGACTCGAGCAGCGTACGGCGCCACCACCGGTAATCGCTTTTCACTGTTAGAGGCGTGCTACGATAGAGATAGCGCTTTTCGGCCGAAATGATTTCTGAATGATCGAGCTTCTTAGCCCAACATCGGCGAACTGTCATTATTGTGTTGCGATCTCGTTCCATGTTTGCTTCGGCCGTGGGATTGTCAATTGGATAGAACTTTTACTTTCCTCCGTAATCAGCTTGGGGTGAGTTAGATAGCTCTTCAAGTAAGCAGATCCAGAAAATTCATGGCGCACCTCTATCGTAGCACGCGTCGTTAGTTGCTGTCGGACCACTGTTTGGCTTCTATAGCCGTATCTGCTCAATGCTCCGAGGCTCCATCACTCGAGGAGCTCTCCAAAAAACCTAAGAGAGCTCTGACTTTCAGGAAACATAACTGAACTATTAACCCAATGGCGTAAGTACACAACGAATATCACGAGAATATAAATAGGAATGGAGTTCCAAAAATATTGGGTCAAGGTAGAATTAACCGGTTAAGGAGCCCCGGTGGCAGTCAGGGATAGTTTCGACACAAAACGAAAAAAGAACGCTGTATCGTCGGAAGCGTCTTCTACCTACTGTAGGACGCGTGCTACGATACATATACTCGTAGCACTTTTGTTTTTGGCTGAGATGCTTTCTGAATGACTGGGTCTTCCTTAACCCCAAATCGTTTGAGTTTCATTCTTGTGTTGCAATAGGTTTCAGACGCATGCTACGGTAGAGGTGCACCATGTTTTTTTTTCTGAGCTCCTCACTTAAGGAGCGTCATACCTCACCGAAACATACGATTTTTTGGAGGAAACTAAAAGTGCTGCCGGATGCGAAATCACCTGACCGAAGTATACTCTGAAAAATTATTCGTCACAGAAATAAAAGTCCGACGAATTTGGGTTAAGGAGCCCGATCGTTCAGAAAACGATCCAGATAAAAAGTGCTACCTCTACCGTAGCACGCGCCTTCACTTGTATACCTTTTGCCATGGGATTGTTCGTCGGATAGCGCCCCCCCCCCCCTCCCCCCTCTGAACTGCGTCTTAGGCCGAGGTAAAGAGCTCTTCCAGGGAGGCGCCTCGGGGGGGGGGGAACGGGACACCTCTACCTTAAGGTAGCCTGCGCCCTAACGCAAATACTGACGGAAACAAAATCCACGATCAACACTTCAATAACCTACGAGGTGCATGCAATGACAGATACCGACCAAACAAATAAATGGGAGATACGCATGCCACGGGTAGTTTGGGATGCACCCGCAATGTTCTGATACTACTCACTTGATTGTAGTACAGGAGCTTTATAGATCAGGAAAATAAACGAATTCAGAAAAAAAACGTTTTTACGCCTCACCCGATGAGAAATCCGCCGTCATCTACAGCATAATATTTTGCCAAACAAAATACGAGTCTGTTGGTGTACAGCTACTCAGTCGAGCAGCCCCGTTCCGATAATAAATAGACGCGTGCTACGGTAGAGGTAGCACTTTTCGGCTGAATCATTTTCTGAACGATCGGGCTCCTTAACTCAAATTCTCGTCGGACTTTCATTCTTGTGACGAATAATGTTTCAGGGTATACTTCGGTCATGATATTTCTCATCCGGCAGCACTTTTAATTTCCTCCAAAATCATTTTTGTCGGTGAGGTATGGCGCTTTTCAGAAAAAAACATGGTGCACCTCTATCGTAGCATGCGTCAATATTTTGGCAAAAAATGTGTCCCTGCTGGGACCACTATCGTAAACGCCTGCTACGGTGTAGTGGTAGCACGTTTGGGCTGAAACGCGTTCTGGATGATGATTGGCTCATTAACCCAAATTCGGCAAATTATATTTTCTTGTGTTTCTTTTGTTGCTGTTTTTTTTTTTTTCATTTTTATAGTTACAATAGGCCAAGGCATTGTGTACCTCGGGGCAGCCGATTTGGTCCCCTCTCGTACGACATTTTTTTTGGGGTGAGGTTAACACTAGAGCTCTGCAAGTGATCATTCTCAGAAAAAAATCATGGTGCACCTTTACCACCGCATATAGCATGCGTCCGGTAGCGTCACGCCTCGGGATTATTTCAACGACATTCGATTAAATTCCTCAGTTCAGGATATACGCGCTCAGCCGACGCATGCTACGATAGAGGTGCACCATGTTTTTGCCTTGGAAGGGTGGTTACTTGAAGAGCTCTACCCCTCACCCCAAAGTGATCATTAAGGGCGGAAAGTAAAAGGGCCATCCGATTGAAAATCCCATGGCCGAATAAAAAAAGGAACAAATATTGCAACAAAATAATGACAGTGCGCCGATTTTTGGTTAAGGAGCATTATTATCATTCAGAAACCATTCCAGCCAAAAGTGCTCGTATCTCTACAATTTTTTTTTTTTTTTTTAGCACGCATCAGCCAGAAACGTGTCGACCTTAAAAATTGCGCTGTGGGGTTGGTGTATAGGGGCAGCCGTAAGCTCAAATTGTTGGGAAATTCCGCGCCCTAGACGCTCGCCAGGCGTACGACAATAAACGCAAGAAGCCAAGGGGTCTGCAAACAAGCCCGCTAATAATGAAGTCCACTGCAACCCCAAGGTAGGGGTGTACCACTTTTAGGCTCAATGTTTTCTGACCGGTTGTGCTCCGCACGTGAGTAACCGCCGGATACTATTAATATTTTACTGGTATATTTGTTTTTGGACTACCGCATTGGAAGATTTGGTTGGGTTGCGCGAACGAATGTCTCCGAAGTCATGTTTCGGGTGAGATATTGAGCTCTTCACGTGAGGAGCTCTGAAAGTTCTGCTGCGCCCCTAACGTGGGATGACTCCAGACACGGAAAGTATTCTGGACCGGCCACGGAAAGCATTTACTCTAGGTACCTGGCCTGTTAACCGGCATGCCTCCAAAGCTGTACTTGACGTACTGTCGGCAGGGATATACATAGGTGCGAATGAACCACGAAACCGGGTGAGCGAACCTGAATTGCGCATGCTGTTTGGACATCAATAAAACAAACGGGGCTCGCCGATGTGGTTAGGTTCCACCGTGCTGCTCCTACATATCGCCTATCCCCAGTGATTGATCGTGGTTTCAAAGAGGTCCAACTTGAGAGTGTGAACAGTACAGAACGGCGATTAACATTTTCGGCTGCGCCATCGGACTCATCTCCACCATTGTAGGGGTTTGCAGTTAGGTTTCGTTGCGTGCTACGGTAGAGGTAGCACTTTTTGGCTGAATCGTTTTCTGAACGATCGGGCTCCTTAACCGAAATTCGTCGGACGTTCATTTTGTGGCGAAAAATGTTTCAGAACATGCTTCGGTCATGATATTTCTCATCCGGCAGCACTTTTATTTTCCCCCAAAACCATTTTCTCGGTGAGGTATGACGCTCCTTAAGTGAGGAGCTCAGAAAAAACATGGTGCACCTCCATCGTAGCATGTGTCTTTCGCCTTCAGAGGCAAACCTGACGCATGCTACGGCAGCCTGCATGCAGGTGCACCATAGTGTTCCTGAGGGTGGTCACTTGAGCAGCTCGCTATCACACCAAAAAAAAAACAGTTTCGGAGGGGGAAAAAAAAAGGGCTACTCGTACCCTCCGACTAACAAATCGAAGGACCCAAGTCGCCCAAAAATGAAATATTCCGCAATAAAAAAAAAAGAGATTCCGACGATTTTGGCTTAAGGAGCCCCGTCATTCAAAAGAACGTATATCTGCCGAAAAACGTGCGACATCTATCGTGGCAGGAGTCATTTTTCTTACCGGTTTGAGCTCCTCAAGCGAGCAACCGCCGGCTTTTTCAAGATACTCTACTACAAGGCGACGCATGCTTTGGTAGAGGCTGCACCATGTTTTTTTCTTTTTTGTTTTTCCTTCTGAGGCACCCTTGCTTTTAGAGGGGCGAGGAATGCTACGATAGAGGTGCAACCATGTTGTTGCTGAGCCCCTCGCTTGAGGAGCGCCATAACACTCACCACAGAAACAAATTTCGGGATGGAAATAAAAGTGCTACCCAACGAACAACCTAATGACCTATGATATCCGCAAGTACGCGCGATCGAAGTATTACACTCAACTCAGCTAGCAAAGATGAGCTTCGACGAAATCCTCGAGCTCACAGCTGTTGTTGTTGTTTTTTTTTTAATATATACGAAACATATACCCTGGAAAATATCGAAACACAAGACTGAAAGTCCGACGACTTCGAGTTAAGAAGCTCGATCGTTGACAAAATGACTCAGTGAAGAAAGTGCTCCCTCTACCGTAGAACGGGACGGGCTCTATGCCCAGAAACTGATTTCCGAAGAAAGTCAAAATGCTGTACGTACCTGATGAACGGCAACATGGCCGACGATTCTGGGTGTTAGGCCGACTCTTATGGGAGCGGAATCCAAAAATGGTTTTTCAACACCTTCGCAGGCTTTTGGACGCTAAAACATGTCCCCTATATTATCTCAACAAGCCCTTGGTCAATTTTCGAGAGGGATCTCGTAGTGATATTGGCCGATTTAGCAGGCTCGAATTTCCAATGGATGGCCAACTCAGGCCAATAGGCCCTGTTTCGATTATTTTTATCGAAACCGGGTAAAACGTACGAAACAGGCGGCCTGTTTCGATTTTTTTTTTTATCGAAACAGGGTGAAAAAATCGAAACAGGGTCAGTTGGCCATCCCATCCGTTGGAATTTCGAGCCTGCTAAATCAGCCAATACCACTATAGATTCCTCTCGAATATTCACCAATGGCTCGTTGAGATAGTAGGGGACGTTTTTTAGCGTCCCCGGGAGAAAAACCTGCGAAGGTGTTGAAAACTCCTGTTTTGGATTCCGATCCCATAAGAGTCGGCCTTAAGGTAAGCCCGGTCGTTCAAAAAACAAAAATCTCGAAAAGTACGCTACCCCTATATCGTAACAAGCGTCGGCCATTTTAAGTTTCAGAACTACTCGTGTCACGCGTGATACGGTAGATGTGCGCCGTGTTTTTTTGTCTAGGCTCGTCAGTTTAGAAAGAGCTCTACACCTCTCATCCTACATTTGTTTTGGGAGAGGGAAGTAAAAGTGCTACGTACGTACTCCGATGAACAAATACGACGGCCTAGGTACACGACGAAAACATGTTGCAACACAAGAAGAACGAAAGTCGGACGATTTAAGGTTCAGGAAAACGTCTCAATAAAAAACAAGGGCCACCCACCTCTATCGGAGCACGCGGGTCGTAGCGCACATAGGCACGTTGGTGGTGGTTGCACGAACAAACTTCCTCGAAGTCATGTTTCAGGTGAAATTTAGAGCGCCTCAAATATGGGTCGCCCAGATACTTGAGACCCCACTGCTACCTTGGCCTTACCGGCCAACAAAAAACGCCCGCAGCGCTAAAGGTAGTAGGGCCACAAACACGCCGATTACACTGGCAAAACCGCGGACAGTTACATCGATTCTCAGCTCACAACCTACACCCCCTCAGGGAAGATATATTTGTTCATGCCAACGACGAATGGTCTACTTTAAAGCAAATGTCGCCAGGAGGGATCCGTAAAGCCTTCCACGGTGTACAGCAGTAGTAGGGCACATGGTTTCCGTGGGTTGGGTCTCCGTCCTACGCAAACCCAACGACCGTTCACAACAGATGTGGCCCCCGAGGTTTGGAACCTAGTCAATCAGGCCGACTTCAACCTTGACGTGCGCCGTCAATGGCAGCCCCGGCCCCAGCTCCGGCTCCGGCTGCAAGGGTTCTACGGTCGGCGGTAAGCCCCAACGTGCCTTCTTGGCAGCCACATTGCCGTCGCTGTCGTCGGGGTCCCTCTTCACGATGCGAAGAGCCCCGCAGGAACGCTTGCGGCTGACGTTCACCATGCCTTCCTTGGCATGTTGCTTGCAGAACAGCCCCGTTTTGCTGCCCTCGACGTTGAAGTGTGCGTGTCTCGGGCAGGCCTCGTGTGAGCATCTATGGCCCCCCACACCCACCGTTCCTTTTTCTCCAGGTTGCTCGTGGACCCCTGGCCTCTCACTGCCCTCCAAGCCGCAGCTTGGTGGTCCCTCGTGGGGGGAACCGGAGCGGCGCCTGCGGGGGATGCTCACCATGCTATCCTCGGCATGCTGCCTGCAGAACAACGGCGTCTTGCTCCCAGCGAAGTTGAGAGTGGGAGATGTCGCGCAGGAGCCATGCGAGCAGCGCGGGGCGAAAACATCTACCATGCCGGGCTTGGCGTGTTGCCTGCAGAACACCCGGGATTTTGTGCCCTCTAAATTGAAGCTCGGCGTGGTCGCACACGAAGCGTGTGCACAGACATGGGCTCGGCCGGTGACGTTCACCATGCCGTCCACCGCATGTTCCATGCAGTAAAGCGGACTCGTGGTGCCCTCGACGTTGAAGCTCGGCACCCTCGTGCAGTCGGCATGTAAACAACGCTTGGCTCGGACGTGGGCCATGCCCCCCCTGGCATGTTTCTTGCAGTACACGGGCGTCCTGCTACCCTCGAAGCTGAACCTCGCCCGCTTCGCGCAGGAACCCTCCAGACAAACGTCGGCGCGGCACTGCACCATGCCGTCCTTGGCATGCTGCTTGCACACCACCGGCATCTTCTCGCCCTCGAAAAAAGAGGTCGGGAACCTGCGGCAGGAGCCATGCGAACATCGTTTTCCGGACACCTCTACCATACCGCCCTTGCCGTGTTGCTGGCAGAACACGGGCTTCTTGCTGCCCTGAAAATTGACGGTCGGCAATCTTGCGCAGGAGTCCTGTGCACAGCGGTCGCTGGGGATGCTCACCATGCCGTCCTCGGCATGTTTTATGCAGAAAGCCGGCCTCTTGATTCCCTCGAAGTTGAAACTGGGCAGCCCCGCGCAGGTGTCATGGAAGCAACGGTTGGCCTGGACGTTGGCTATGCCAGCGTCAGCGTGTCCCCGGCAGAAGGCCGCCGTCTTGCTACCGGCAAAATTGAAGCTTGGCGGCTCCGCACAGGATTCCTGCCGGCACTGTTCGACGCCTACATTCGCCACGTCATGCTCGACGCCAGATTGCTTGGAAACCGGTGGCTTCTGATCACCCTCGGGGTTCGAGCTCGTCAGCACCCTCACCGAGGAGCGACGTGCACGACGCAAGACAACGTTTACCATGCCCTCGTGAGCATGCTCCTTACAGAAGCACGGCTTCTTACTGGCTTCGAAGTTAAAGCTGGGCCACGTCGTGCAGGCGTCATGTGCGCAGCGCTGGCTGACTACGTTCACCATGCCGCCTTCGGCATGTTTCTGGCAGAACACCCCCCGCCTACTGCCCTCGAAATTGAAGCATGGCACCGTTGCGCACGAGGCGTGAGCGCACTGTAGGCGCGGGGCTTTTCTTCTGGCGCTGCCGGCATGCCGCTCGGGAACTGCTGGCCTTTCGGTTCCCTCGAGCGTCAAGCTCGGTACCGTCGCGATGGGGCCACGTGGAGGCACCAGGAAAACGTTGACCATGCCGTCTTCAGCATGTTGCTTGCAGAAGGTTGGCGTTTTGCTGCCTTCAAGACCGAAGCTTGCCTGCTTTACGCAGGAGTCGTGCGCGCACGTCTGGCTGCCGAGACTCTCCCTGGCGTTGCCGACACGCTGCTTGGAAACCGCAGACCCCTCACTACCATCGAGCCTCACGCTCGGTGAGTATGCGGCTGGGCCGAGCGGGCGACGTGGGGCGAGGTTCACCATACCCTCCGCAGCGTGCCGCTTGCAGAATGACGCCGTCTTGCTCCCCTCGAAGGCGAAGGTCGGGAATGTCCCGCATCCGCCATGTGAACAGCGCTTGCTGACAACGTTCACCATGCCGTACTCGGCATGTTGCATGCAGAACGCGGCCCGCTTACTGCAATCGTAGTTGAAGCTTGCCCACGTTTCGCAGGAGTCCTGTGCGCAGCGCTTACGGCCCACGTTTGCCGTGTCATTCTTGGCGTGCTTGTGGCAAACCGTCGGCCTTTCGCTGTCTTCGAAAATGAAGCCCGGCGGGCTCGCGCAGGGGCCGCACGATCGACTCTCGGCGGCAACGTTCACCATGCCGTCCGGAGCGTGTTGCTCGCAGAGCAACGGCTTACTACTGCCCTCGAAACTGAAGGTGGCCCACGTCGCACAGGAGTCTCGTGCGCAACGGACGCGATCGACGCTCGCTACATCATTCTTGGCGTGCTGTTTGAAATACTCTGAGCTTTTGCTTCCCTCCAAAATCGATCTCGGCGACCGCGCGCCGCGACCGTATGAACGGTCCCTGGCAACGACGTTGACCATTCCCTCTTCAGCGTGTTGCCTGCATAACAACGGCTTCTTACTGCCCTCGAAGTTGAAGTTCGGCCCGGTCGTGCAACCGTCATAGGAGCAGCGCTTGAGAACAATGTTCACCATGCCGTCCTCAGCATGTTGCTTGCAGAACGACGCCTTCTCGCTTCCCTCGAAGTTGAATCTCGGCCACCTCGCGCAGGAGTCGTGTGCGCACTGCCTGCGGTCGCCGCTCTCGCCGACACCCCCCGAGCGCTGCTTGGAAGACGCCGACCGCTTGCTGCCTTCGCTATTGGGCCTCACGGAGCTCGCGCTGAAGCCGCGCAGGCGACGAATCACAACGACGTTGACCATGCCGGCCTCAGCGTGTTTCCTGCAGAACAACGGCGTATTTTCCCCCGCAAAATTGAAGCTCTGCCCAGTCGTGCAACCGTCTCGAAGGCAACGCTTGGCGACAACGTTCACCATGCCGTCCTCAGCATGTCGCTTGCAGAATACCGCCTTCTTGCTTCCCACCAAGTTGAAGCACGGAATAGTCGCGCAGGAGTCCTGTGCACACCGCTTGCGGTAGGCGCTCTCGCCGACATTCTCCGAGTGCTGCTCGAAAGACGCCGATCGCTTGCTGGGCCGCATGGAGCTCGCACTGGGGCCGTGCAGGCGACGAGTCGCAACGACGTTGACCATGTCGTCCTCGGCGTGTTTCCTGCAGAACAACGGCGTATTATTTCCCACAAAATTGAAGCTTTTCCCAGTGGTGCAGCCGTCGCGAAGGCAGCGCTTGGCGACAACGTTCACCATGCCGCCTTGAGCATGCCCCTTGCAGAACACCGCCTTCTTGCTTCCCTCGAAGTTGAAGCTCGGACACGTATTACAACCGTCACGCGCGCAGCGTTTCCTGGCGACGTTGACCATGCCTTCGCGGGCGTGCTTGCTGCAAAACTTGGGCATTTTTTTGCCCTCGTCGTTGAAGCTCGGCTGCAGCGCGCATCCGTCGTTCGCGCAGGTAGAGTGACGGAAGTACCTCACGCCGTCCACCGCATGTTTGTCGCAGTACGCCAACTTCCTGTTGCCCCAGATATAACAGGTCCCGACCTCTTGGCAATGCTGATGCTGACACAACGCCATTACCACCAAGGTGGGAAACGAAACGCCTCGGGCTGCTCAAGAGGGGGGGAGTCTAGTGAAGCTGGGATGCTGTGGGGCCGATGCGCGCACACCTGCCGTTTGTGGAACACGGAGTGGAAACGAAAAAGGGAATACGCAGTTTTAAGCATCCAGAAGAAACGTGGAAACATTTTGCGACGCTTGCACCAAATTAGCCATGGCGCTATTACCGCGTGTGACGCATGTCTTGTGATCACGGAATGTACTCCCCCGTTTTTTCAGGAAAAAATAATTATGAGACGCAGAAACACAAAAAAAAAGAAGTAAATGCATCGAACGAACGGACACGGACATTTCCGCGAAAAACGATGCGCACCTATTCGACCGGTGCTACGAAAGAAAAAAACACTTTTCGGATGAAAAAAAAATTCGGAACTCAAAAGGGCCCCTTAACCCAAAATGGTGAGTCGGAATTTCATTCTTGTGATGCAATATATTAACGTTGGTGTAGTGTTCATCGGGTAGCGATTTTCTTTCCCTCCAACATTCAGCTTTTTGGGTGAGGTGTTAGGCTCCTCACCAGGGCCCCTATGAACGAGTATAAAATAAATTCAATTTGGAAAAAGTAAAATTCAAATTCGCTTTTCATTGGTCAACACACGCACCAGCACCAAAGATTAGGATCTTGGGGTATAATCTTGGGTGGTGGTGCGGGTTCTGACCAATGAAAAGCGGATTTGCTTTTTTTTCCATTTTTTTTTTCTTGGTTAAAACGGGCCCTTAACCCAAAATCGTGAGTCGGAATTTCATTCTTGTGATGCACTATTTCAACGTTGGTGTAGTGTTCATCGGGTAGCGATTTTCTTTCCCTCCAACATTCAGCTTCTTGAGTGAGGTGTTAGGCTCCTTAAGGGCCCATATTAACGAGTATATAATAAATTCAATTTAGAAAAAATAAAATTCAAAGTCGTTTTTCATTGGTCAACAAACGCACCAGCGCCAAAGATTAGGATCTTGGGGCATAATCTTGGGTGGTGGTGCGGGTTTTGACCAATAAAAAGCGGATTTGATTTTTTTTTTCCAAATTCATTTTTTTTCTTCGTTAAAACGGGCCCTTAAGGGGAAAAATATCGGAAACAAATACACGGGTGCAACCTCTTCTACCGTACATAGCCTGCGCCATCCCACGTATCACTCCTTTAGTACTGATTGCATTGTACAGAAACTTAAAAATGACTCTAATTGAACATGTTTATTTAGTCCCTTGACCGTTTCAGAACTGCAAAACTTAGACAACACCAGTTCCAAGTAGTTTGTCTCCGAAAAACGTGGGGCCGGTTCTTAACCCACTCAAAACTGAAAACATATATCCACACTAATTCCAAGTATTTTCTCGCCAAGTGTGTGCGACGACCAGTTCTTAAGATGCGTGCTACGATCGAGATAGCACTTTTTGGCTGAAATTGTTTCTGAACGATCGAGCTCCTTCACCCCAAATCGTTGGACTGTCATTGTTTCTGTTGCAACCTCGTTCCTTGTTTGCTTCGGCCGCGGGATTGTTCATCACATACGAAGCACTTTTACGTTCCTCCCTTAATGATCACTTTGAGGTGAGGTGTAGAGCTCTTCAAGTAACCACCCTTCCAAGGCAAAAACATGGTGCACCTCTATCGTAGCATGCGTCTCAAGTTAAACGCGAGTGCGGCACAACCTTGAATTAAACACACCCTACGGTAGAGGTTGCACCACTTTTTTTTTTCCTGAGGGTGTTCACTTGAGAAAGAGGAGCTACGTAACTCTATTATATACACCTCATCCAGAAACCTGCTTTGCGAAAAAAGCAAAGGTGCACCCCGACGAACAATCCCATAGAGGCCCGACTGGTGCCACGGTAGGGGGGTCGCTTTTTAAGTTCCAATATTTTTCCGCGGATGAGAGACACTCCGCCGAGTGACCCACCATATTTCTTCGCGATTTTTTTCATGTCTCAGCGCTTCACCTTTTCGAGATATGCACCACCACGGTAGGCCACCATATTTCTTCGGGTTTTTTTCATGTCTTAGCGCTTTACCTTTTCGAGATATGCACCACTACGGTATGCTTGTCACTCTGCAACAACAACATATTCCCGTGTCCAGTTTCGAGTGGGGTACACAGTCCACTCGCCCGAGTGGAGTAAACGTGGCACGAAGTGAAAACCAGGCTACCCCCCCTACCGTAGCACCAGTCGCCCCGGTATAATCAAAATCATATCGAAAACCAAATTGGGATGGCATTCCGACGATTCAGGACGCGCGCTACGATTAAGTTTGCACGTTTCGGCTGAACTTGTCTCTGAGTGATCGGGCTCCTTGACTTAAACTTGGCGGTCTTTCATTCTGGCGTTGCATTATTGTTCATTGTATTATACAGTCAGGCCATAGGATTGTTCCATCAGGTATATTCTCCAAGTATATACCACATCTAGTTTCTTGAAAAAAAAAAAAAAACAGTTTTTGGGTGAGGTATAGAGCCCCTAAAGTGACCACACTCAGGAAAATACATTGTGCACCTCTACCGTAGCCTGCGTCTCTGGTCTAAGGAGCCTTTCATAGGCCATTCCGAAAATAGTTTTGCCCAAAAAGTGCTACAGCCGCGACAAGCCCAAAAACGTGGTCTGATTATCTCTACCATGGTCTTACCTTTTACTAACACTGACCATACTATTTCCAAGTAGTTTATTTCCTCCTGACAAGCCGGTTTACCTGGTCTTATCTCTACTATGGTCTTATCTTTTACTACTGACCATACTAATTCCAAGCATTTTTCTCTCGTGACAAGCCGATTTACCTGGTCTCATCTCTACTACGGCCTTAACCCGGTCTTATCTTTAACTACTGACCATACTGATTCCAAGTAGTTTTATTCTTTGTGACAAGCCGATTTCCTTGGTCTTATCTCTACTATGGTCTTAACCCGGACGGTCTTAAATGGTCGTAACCCTTATCGTAAAACGGGCCGTTAATACGCGCTACGATGGAGGTGCCCCATGATTGTTCTGGCTACTCCACTTGACGAGCTTTATACCTCACCGAATTTGTTTTTGTTTAGAACGAAATTTAGAGTGCTGCCGGATGGCCAATCTCATGACCGAAGAACGCTCGGAAAACAGTTGCAGCAGAAGACTGAAAGTCCGACGAGTTTGGTTTACAGGAGCCCGATCGTTCATAAAACGTTGCAACCAAAAAGTGCAACCGCTATCGTAGCACGCGCCCGTTAATACGCGCTACGATAGGGATAAGTACGTAGCACTTTCAGGCCGAAATTGTGTCTGATCGACGGGTCTGTATTTGTCGTTAGGAACCCAGTTCATGGGACTGCTGCTCATCGACAAAGGCTTACTGGCCTTCGCCAAAGTTAAGGTTTAGGTGGAACTTGTGGACGCATGCCACGGTAGAATGGTGCAACATGTTTGCTTTTTTTTTTGTTTTCTTTGAGGTTCTTCCTCAATTGAGGAGCTCTGTACTGATAGTAAGTAAAACACGTGATTATGGAGGGGAAAAAGTAAGTGCTACCCCATGAGCAACCCCATGGCTTAAGCATATGAAACAAATAGCAATCACAATACTAATAAAACATCCTATGGTTTTGGGCTAAGGCCCGTCAGTCACAAAGCGTTCCAACCAAGAAGGGCTATACACCTCTATCGTAGAACGGGTCCGAAAAACTACCCGGTATCTCACTTGTGTTGTGTAATGTTTTCGTTAGGCTCCACAGGTAGTTCGTACGACTGCGCATCATAGTAACCCTACTGATCTTCGCCAACGTTAGGCTTGCGGGTGAAATATGGAGCTTCTCAACGCGAGGAGCCCGAACGAAAAGGTTGGTCCTAGCCCTGTACCTCAGCACTCCGCACCCATCAGTTCAAATAGCAACCATGACGCGTGCTACGGTAGAGGTAACACTTTATGGCTGAGTCGTTTTCTGAATGATCGGGCTCTTTAACCCAAATTCGTCGGACTTTCATTTTTGAGACGAATAATGTTTCAGAGTATACTTCGGTGATGAGATTTCTCATCCGGCAGCACTATATTTTCCTGCAAAACCATTTATTCGGTGAGGCATATGACGCTCCTTAGGTGAGGAGCTCAGAAAAAACATGGTGCACCTCTATCGTAGCATGCGTCTTATGTGGGTACTACTGTACTTCGGGCTTACACAACAAAAACCACGACGTTTCAATTTCTGTCCTCCGACAGCGTCGGTCTGTAGACTTCCCCAAGATGACCCCTCTTTTAATCTGACCCATGGGCTCCTCCGGTCCACCTTGGTGATAAGATCGTCGTTTGACATATGGAGGAACGTGGGGATCCCGATGAATACCATGGAAACAAACCCTGCCGCTCTGAAGATGGTCCTCAGTACGTACGGTAAATACGCCCATCGTGTCCATGCTTACAATATATTTTGGATTTGAGGAGTGGAGTGGAGTGGAGTGGAATGGTCATGGTGTGGTGGGTCGGTCTGTCTGTCGGTCGGTGAGTTGGTCGGTCGGACGGGATTTCACGATATACGAAAGACTGTCACATCTGTTCGTATATTATTCCGGTGTCGGTAAAGTTATCGGTAGGACAAACAAATAGTAGAATACAGGCTACTCGTAGTATAAAACATAATTATTTTTTTATCTCGGGGTCAGTCCGTCGGTCGGACGGGGTGTCATGATACACGGAAGACTGTCATGTCTGTTCGTATATCATTCCGGTAGACCTACCACGATCTACGGTAATATTATCGGTAGGACACATATTAAATAGTAGAGTACAGGCTACTCGTAGTATAAAAATACTTATTCTTCTATCACGGGGTCTGACGGTCGGTCGGTCCGTCGGTCAGTAGGTCGGTCGGTCGTTCGGTCGGTCGGTCGGGCGCACACACACGAACAAAATACATACCGAAGATGCGAGATTCTTCAAGAGCCGACCAAAACAAACGATGAGAACACGCAATGTATACAAGCAGGTTTGAAGCGTGCTGCGATACGTAGAGGTAAGTACCACGTTTTGGCTAAACTAGTTTCCAGAAACGACGGACCTCCTTAGCCCAAACATCATCGGAATACCATTTGTTTTTTTGGGGGATTTCGATGTGTTGTATACCTAAGTCATGGGATTCTTCATCGGCTTGCACTTTAATTTTACCGAAGTGGATGTTTGGGCGGGGTAGGCGTAGCAACTCAAGTGGGGAACCTTGGGAGCTAGTTGGTGCACCTTTTCCTTACGAATGTGTCAGCGTTGCTCCCCCTGCTCTTCTGAAAACCCAAACAAAAAAGCCGGGCGCGTTCGACAGAAGGGGTATGCATACCTCCTCAACGTTCTGACGCCTGCTACGATAGAGGGTGCACCACGTTTGTTTTTCCCTGAGCTCCTCACCTGAAGAGGTCTATACCAATAGTGAGTCAAAAACAGATCTTGGAGGGAAAAAATAAGTGCCACATACTAGCCGACGGAACAATCTCACGACTCTTCGAAATAGTAAAAACCCAAGAATGAAAGCCCGACGATGTTGGAGGGATAATAAACGTGCTATATACTACTCGTACCCGACGAACAATCTCATGATCTTAGGTATACTCTTCAAAATAAAAATAAAAAACTCAAGAACGAAAGCTCGACGATTTTTTGGGTTAAGGAGCCCGATCATTCAGAAAACAAACAGCCAAAAAGAGGTACCTTTTCGCTATCGTAGCACGCGTTATCTAGTAAAAACAGATATCTTCAAGTGAGGAGCCGTCCACCGCACCAACAGCGGCCGAGACATACAATCACGACGAGCAAACCCCAATGCCTGCTGTATAGGTATATCACGAACAATAGGATAACACTGTTTACGGGTTTCCAACGATAAGGCATGTCTTATTGGGTAGTTATTTAGACGAGGGAGCATCGCCGGTCGGGCCACAATGGGCCACCCTATCGTAGCATGCGTTGTCGTCTATAGCGACACCAGAAACATTGAGGGGGTTAGCAGCCACAATGGTGACTGGACTACAAGATGCGAGGACTCGACTAAGGTGCTGTATATGGGACCGACTCCTGCGACGGGTACACGCCAGCGTTGGGCACCGAGACCGATCTTCGGTTATTTAACCGGTTTACTCAACCGGTTTTTGGTAACCGAAATCGGCCATTTCAAAACCGGTTATTCGGTTAATACCAAATAACCGACCGGACATAACCGGCTCGGTTATTTCCGGTCGGTTATTGCGTCCCCTATCCCCCTATCAAATATAACGCCTCTGCATGTGTAGAAAAATCCCAATACGCCAGCACAGCAGTAGCATAGAGCAAGCACAGTAGTAGCCATCGCAACATCATTGACCGCAGCAGCACAGCGCACAGCAGTGGAACCTCGGCGAAAGACGATAGGCAGCAGCGCCGAACCCGTTGGGATTTCCGATGACAGGGCCGATGGCAGGAATGTAGGAGGAATCGGCAGCGATCAACGGCCATCAGGACCCTCTGATGCGGACGTGCTCGTTGTCGGCGAGACTCTTCCCGGCAACCCCATCCCAGCCGCACTCAACGATGGCTTTGGCAAGAGCACGCACTTGGTCTCTGTGTCCTTGTATAACGAACTCGGGTGGCTTCGCCATTCGAACAAGGAGAAGGACTGAACAGCGAGCATTTTATTTCTGCGTGTTGAGTGTTGAGTGCTTTTTTGGGAGCACTCGACCAGTTTGTATTGTGGGAACAAGACGCAGGCTCCGCTCGCCGTCCGGGTGACGCTACATATTTGTTTGTCCTGATTCGTGCTCCGCCTGCTCGCTTGTGAGCTGTACGCCAATTACCAAGGACTCATGCTAAACGCCATAACTTCACATGCCGTTTTCTCACGTGGTGTATGATGTGTATACGTTTGTCGTGCGTGTGTAATACGGTAATATGGTGATGCACCAATGCGCCGACGACAGACTCTCACTCCAAACTAATATTGTTTGTTCCGTGGGTGGTGCGAATGTGACGCAAACTAGTCGTTTTTGTACAATAACCGACCGAATAGCTGACCGGAAACTTCTCGGTTTCGGTTTCAGTTATTTCCCTTCAAATGAGAGAAAACCGAAGACAGTCTTCGGCTGGTTATCAGATAACCGATCGAACCGAAAAAGGGCTGCGGTGCTCAACACTGGTACACGCAGTAGTCAAGCCTCAGTCCCTTCTTGGGCAACACCGGAATCCTCAACCATCACACCCCTTCTGAACACACATCATGCCATGGCGAATAGTTCAAGGTGAACTCATCTTCATCAGAGCGAATACCTATGGGGGGTGGGGGGTACTTCATATTCATGCACGGCCGTAGTCGTGTGACTATAGACCCCCGCATCCCTACAATGCCGGGACGGAGCATGGCGGGTTTTCACCAACCAGGCAGACATTGCTAGCACCAAAAACGAAGCGCCGTGAGGTCGCATGAAGGGTGAGCTGCATCCTACTACGAACTTCTTGGGGGGCGGACTTCCATACGGATGACAGCTTCAATGAGCTAATCTAATTTCCGGTGTGGCCACTTCCAGAGACAGCAATAGGAGTACCATGTAACTGCCTCGAGGGTGCCTTACCATAAACACTACGTGATGCGATAATTCCCCTTGTGCCGAGTAAATGTTCTCCACCCTGCACAAACGATCTAACTCGACCGCCAGCTGTGACCGACCGCCGAAACAAAAACAAAACGGTACCTAGGTGGTCTGGCTCATGTAGTGAGCGGCATGCTTCACAGTTTCATTACCAATCGACGCCAACCCGACCGATATAAAAGAAATAACGGGGGAGACGGCAAGAGCATGCTGCCGCCCCATGCGACGTTGTTTCGTCTCTCCCTCCACAACCCTTTCTTTGTGGCATCCTTTTGAGCTATGGATTGCAATGTATTGAGAGGGCGCCATATAAGCTGTTTGAGCTACAGCGGGTGACACGGGTCCGTCTTCGAAAACCTGGCAACAGGAGTTACTTAAACACAATATAGGAGTGTGCGTTGGACTACTACTGGTATACATCGCGACAACGTGTTATTATAGCTGGCTAGGCATTGCAGCTGGTTGCATAAGGCAATTTGCTCACTTCTTCGTGTGTGGATCATCTCACTAGCGTGATATTGGCTCGATTTGTGTTTATAATTGAGCAAGGATGGATCACTTAGTTATCTCAATGCCGTCTCAACTATTTATTAGCCTTCAAGTCCAGTAAACTCAAACCCCTACAAAATACCAATTCTGCAGGATTCCTCACACAGCAGTCACCTCGAAAAGGGGACAAGCGGGAATGGGCGAAACCATGTTAGATGCAACGTACCAGTGTGGCGCATAGATTGAAGGCTTGCCCCGATTTTACAACTGTTCTAGTGACCATACAAGCGCGGGAGTCGCCTAGGGCGTACGGTACAACTCTGCCCAGGGTGAGATCACGATCACGGTACACATTGAAATGAAATCGACATAGCAGCAGCAGAAAGTGTGGAAGTAGTGTCAACAACTAGTACTCTACTGTAGAAGTACAATTAAAAGTATTAATAGTAGTAGTAGTAATAGTACTGTGCCTGCTGTTCTTGGGTATGTTCTGGCGCTACGGGGTGTAGATACGGCTGCTGCACTCCTAGAAATACGACGAGCGCTGCTCGTACTGCCCTGTGCTACTGCTGCACTGTGCCGCTACTGCTCTGTGCTGCTACTGCTGCTGCTGCACGTACGTACAGTAGGCACCCGAGTAAACCCCACGGTTGGTCGAGCGTAGTAGCACTGTCTACAACACGCACTGCTGCTAGAATGCTTCTTGCTCCTACACAGCATAATACTAAAACGGGCATCCTCTGCAGCCATATAACGAGAGTAACCCCTTTCGAACCACAATCGCCTTCACGGCTCCCACTTACGCTGAATTATTCCGTTCGTGTTTTTGTCGTTTTCAGGCATACGCGGGTACGGATGTGGACGTCAGCTTTCCGCAGCGGAGCGCAGCGTGTACCTACTGTCACTATCTACCAAATGAAAAAAGAGCAGTTGAATTAGCACATGGGTAGCAGCGTTGGCTGCAGCAGACAATGTGTTTCAAAGGTACTACGGGTAGGCTCTCCTCGAACACTGCAGGTGAAGACTGTGGACCAAAATTAAGGGGCCAAATCGGCGCGTAAAGATTGGAGGCCATGTGTAGGTATACGGACTCATCAGACAAGAGAAAATGATGTATATTGCATCTGGACTACGGTCGCCCATAATAGCAGCAGAAACGATGTAAGAAAAACCTGGTAACACAGAGAATATTGAGTACCTGGTATAAGTGCATAACCGGTATACTCGCGGAACATACGCCCAAGCTATCTGCAGTACACACTGCAGTAATGGAGCCGATCGATGTGTGTGTGAACAATACCAGGTATAGGAGAGGCGTAGAAGTGTTTCGGCATGTTGACCGCCGCAAAACCGCTTGGCAGACACCATCTGAACTACCTCGGGTGTTTTCCCGATCACTCCGACGAGGGCAGACTTTAGAAACGGCCCCGCTATAAATAAATAGAAATACGTACTGCCATCTTGCTAGGCGAGCCTACAGCAGCAGCGCAGGAACTATCGACTTTGGATATGTCACCCTCCTCAAATGTTGCTGTAAACCCGTTCTAGATCGTTCGGCGGGCCTACAGCAGCAGCAGCAGCAGCAGCAGCAGCACTGACAGTGGCCACATATAAGCTACGTTTCCGACGTTACATTTTTGCTACATGTTCTAAACTCTTTTTGCTCTGCCTACGCAAGAAAACCCGCACGAACTAGAAGACTCCTGCCTCGGCATACGACACCCGTTTACACTACAGCGGACGTGCCTGGAGAAGAAAGTACTCACAGTGACTACGAGGCACTCCCTGCTACTTCGGCATGCGCCACACGTTCCAAAACACGGTGGACGCGCCTACAGCAGCAGTATTCGCAGTAATCGCTCTATTGTGTACCAACCTGTTCTCACTGTGTACTATATTTTGGGCGTGCCTACAGCTAAAGTGCACGTATTGTAGAAACTATGAGCCGTTTTGATATACGAAGTATACCAGTAAAAGTTACCAGTTCTCAACATCTTGGGCGGACCCGTAGCTGCGCAGAAGCGCAGGTAGCCATAACTCGTAGAGTGTACAAACTAGGCTCGTGTCACAGTGCGTACCCGTTTACAGTAATTCGGGCGTGCCTACAGCAGCATAACCCGCACGTTACAACTACGACCTACCCACTGGCACGTTTCGGTAAACTGGTATACGGGTATCATACACCATGACTGTTCACAATCTATTGGGTACGCCTACGGCAGCCGTAGTGCTGGTAGTGCCTGCAGTACGCGTACGAGCTACCCCCTAGGATCTATAAGGTGCCCGTTCTCGATATTTGGCCTCTGCTTACAGTAGCAGCTGTACTCGTAGTACTCGTCGTATGCTATCGTCTGGTATACCGGTATGCGCTACAAGTACACATTCCCAATACCTTGCGGAAACTATAGCGGCCCTACAGCATTAGAAGAAAGTACGACATACCCTCCGGGATATAGTACTTGTACACGCTACCCACCATTTAGATTTTGGGCGGCCCTACGGCAGAAGTATTCGTGTACGGACAAACAGGTACCTGTGGATATACTACAGTACGTACCAAGTATATGTGTCCCGTTCCCAACATTTCGACTTGACAATCCACGCGCAGGACCACAACACTCCGCCATCATGCTTCGGGCTCGGAAGGGCGACCTCTGTGGAGAAAAACCTACGCGGGCGCGCTGTTTCTTGCAAGTTTTGAGCGTGATCCCGCACCTACACACCAGATACCGGGTACCTGTTACGCTCAGGGCAAATGAGGAGACATTTGAGACCACACAGACAGAGAAGTTGGACAATGGGGCCATCTAATTGGTCGACTGTTTTTCCTCGCGTGTCCGTGAACAGTCATCGACTTGGACTCGTACTCGCACTCGAACATATAAATATGTACGAGCACTCGTAAACATCCTTAATTTTCAGTGATTGCAGAGCGAATACCATGAATTACACGCAGCCTGGTCATGCGACATAACAGGTATCAGGTACAAGGTATACAGCAGTACAGGACACCTAATAAGAAACATCCTGCTATGAAAGCCAGGCTGACATGTAGATGGAAACAATACATTCGGGAGTGGTTACTTTGAAATAAGTGTCGAAAACATCCTCTCGCAAAATGAGAAACCAACCCGGGACCATATTTCCTGTTTCTTATGAGGTATTCTGTACTACTGCTGCTGTACCGCACAGGGATCCAAAAACTACTGTAGGCCCAGAGATCAGAGCTGCCTGCGCAAGCGTTCTATTACGCATATCCTAAGTGGCTACATATTAAATCATATACATCGAGGGACCAGGACTACTGCTGTACAAGCGTTCCTCACCCGTTGACAACTTCAAAGAAGGCACCAAGAGTAGAGACAACAAGCTCCAGAGAGAAGGCGACCCAGAGGAGACCAGCCGTGAATCAGCGGCGACCAGGCCTAAGCGCTGACCTGACGAAGCAAAATATGTCCAGGGGGTGTCTTTTGAGAGGAAGCATTGGTGTCTACAAGTGGGGCTGTCGCCTATAGGGTACGAGTAGATATGGAACCGGCGGACACACCCCTCTCTCCAAGTGGAAAACGAAAATACCTCGTCACAGCAGGCGTTCGGGCTCAAGGCGGGAAAACCTACTTTTTACCTGGTAGTTTTTAGTCGGCTGTCGACAAACCAAGCCCTGTTTCTATTTGTACGAGTACGACATCTCGAGCTCTTTAGGTACTGCTACGTATCGACTGGCGACTCGTATACGCTGGAAATAGCAGGGAGGCCTCAACAAACGCCTATGTTACCCTGAAGAACGGTAGCTGGGGTCACCTATCGCTCGTAGTGGCATGCGTACATAGCTGTCACAAGCCCGCTTCCCTGCTGCTGTAGATCGGTTTTTGATGCGGTTTTCACGCGTGCGCGGTTTCCTTTCTCCCAATGAACTGTCTACCGGTACACAGCTGTGTACAGGACAGGACAGGACACACGACAATATACACGCCAAAAAGAGAGCCAGGCTCGTAATGTTGGGAGGAAAATATGAAATCCGAAAGTCATTATGTTGAAATTAGTGCAGAAGCACCCTCTCTCAAATAAGAAATCCAGCCTGGGTCAGCTTTCTTGTTTCTTATTATTTAGGTGTCCTGTACTGAACGCCATCCTGAGGCCAGAACCCACATGATGGGCACTAAAACATACTGCTGTATCTGCTACTACCTGCAGTACCGTGTACCAGTTACTACAGGCACCAGGTACAGTTGTGTATTGTTACGTCTGGTTCGCGCGACAGTGAAGCAATACTCGTGCTCCAAACCTGGGCTTGACATGTGCGTAAAATTGCTTCAACTCTGTACTCGTAGACGATATATTGTGTGGGTGAACTATTTATTATACCAGGCAAAACACAAACACATCAGCAGCAGTGAGGCTCACGAGAGACGGTGGCGCAGCGGAGACCAGTCCTAAGCCGATGTCGCAAGACGTGTGGAGGGTATGCCTGGAAGTGCAAATGTCGACAGTACCCCCTACTACGTTCTTCTTCCGGGGTAGACCAGTGACTGGTGGAGTGCACACGGGGCCCTCGGGGTAGATTTATGGCCCCTAGCCCCTATCCAACAAATCGATTCAAAACCTATACGAAACCCGAGCTTGGGGACGAAATCCAAGGAGGAGCACCCTGGGAAGAAGAAGCCGTGCGTCAGGCACCCCCTCTTGATCTCTCAAGAAGCCCCTTCACTCGTTTCGTGAAATTGGCTCAGGAGGGTTCTCCGCTGCACCTCCTGACTTGGTGAGCCTGACTACATTACTCGTACGAAGCGCTGGAATCGACCTGTAATTTTTGCAGCGAATGACTACTCGTACGTGTCGAGGCGCTCGTACGTAGGGGTATACCTGGTACGTACAAGCGAAGAGCTGCGACAGCGCGATAGTGCGAACGAACGAGACCTGAGGCCGCACTTCGCGAAAACAGCTCTGGGCGACCGCGATCGGCGGCGGTGGTACTGCTCTATGCCGTGCTTACAGTTGACAGACAACGTAGATACCTATCAATACAACAGCAAACTCGCTCCCTCGGGTAACACACAAGATAGCACAACCACACCCCCCTGTGTCGCATTTCGGGGTTTATTTTCTCGACAGCCGATAGAGCATGCAAACGCAAGAGGGCGATGCGTGCCGAGAATGGCAACGGCGGTTGTGCTTTCCAAAGCCAATGTTCTCCTTGTGTGTAAACCTCCTTTGCGGCTACAACAGCAGTCGTAGAAGGCGCCGAAGTGGTGCGGACCTGAGTGCGTCACAATGCACAATGGCACGGCCAACCCTCGCTACTGCACCGGGCTGGGCTGGCTGATGGCGAGCCATGCAACAGGCAGCACAGGGGATATTGTATTTCCTTACTGCAGGAAGCCACCGGCAAGCAGCACAGCAAGCAGAACCGCAGTTACTTCCTTACAGCAGGCGGAGCACTCGGGGGTAGTCCACTGCTGTACTCTACTCGTACGTACGTGTGCAGCAGTGTTTCTTTTACTATTAATAGTGGTACGCCTCAGCACCAGCGAAGTACAGTAAATCTACAGCAGTAGCACAGGTTTCCACCCACACCCACCAAAACCAAGAACGCACCAACCCACTCGCCCACCCAACTACCCACCCACCCACCCACCCACCCACCCATCCACTCACCCACCCTCCCATCAATGAACCCACCCACCCATCATGTATAGCAATGCAGCGTACTTTATTATGAAAGTGAATGTTAAATATTCTCGCTACTTTACTAAAGTGGTGATTCGTGGTAATGAGGGTCGACCTCAGTACTTATAGTTGTCAAACTGTGTATGCATAACGCTGGGTGAATTGGATGCATGGATGCATGGATTGTATCGTCGGAGCACCAGCAGAAATGATGACACTCGCAGCATACACCCGTGCATCTCCTTCATGCTCGTAAATTTTCGAAATGGTGGGAAGGAAACAAATATCACCGAGCAGGACTAGCGGTGGTTCTAGCAGCAGCAGCAGCAGCAGTCGGAGCAGCAACAGCAGAAGCATAAGATGCCGTCGCAGAAGGATCTGAGCAGCAGCAGCAGCAGTAGCAGTAGTAGCCGCTCCCGCAGTGCTAGCAGCATAAGTTGAAGATGCAAACGCTGAACCCACGAGCGAGCATTTACTCATACGTAGAAATTCCCAAGAAATTCGGGTTAATGCATTGAATGCGAAGAAAACATCCCGTCCGAACTTCGACACCGCTCGACACACGTTTAACAGGGCTACTTGTACCACGTGCCACAATCACGATATTTGCAGGTCGTCCTTTCAGCCCCCCTATCAGGATAGTGGGTCTGACAGTATCGGTTGCAGCATGCCTCAAAGAAACGGCCCCATGGTGCACATTCGGCTCAGAGCTGGCTGTCGCCCTCGCCCGGTAGAATTTTATAAACGTTGTTTTCCAGAACACGAAACCTGTTGAAATAATTGTGATTTGTGGAAATCAGGCGCGACCTCAACGCCCAGTCAATTCGGCGATGCATCGTGCTGGATGAATATGGATTGTGCTGAACGAAAGCGCTCGAACACCTACGTAGTATAAATAACATGTGGTGTGCATGGTGAATTAATCGCTTTTGTTTTATAGAAAAAAAATGTATCGTCAGGAGCAGAGTCTGCCGCAGTCGCAGAAGCAGCAGGATACACGAGGCCTTGGTCAAGGTCGCTGTGAGCCCGGCGTGTCGATCTAAAGCTTGACACTCGTTCGATCTGTTGTGTTGTTTGGGATTCGGGAACTCGGAGTTTGGCTTGATTTAAGGCGTAAAATATGTAACTAGAACGCGTCTTTAAGAGCTACTGGTAGCAGGCGCACCGCTGCTATTGCTGTACGAGATTTTGCAGCAGAAGTAATCCTTCCCGCCATCATGGTTGGTTTCACTTGCAGCATACTGCGTTAAGGGCACGGCCGAAACGTTGCCGTGGACACACACATTATGCTTGAGAGTTTGGTAGCTCTCGGTGAGACTCCCTGTATATGTTGAACAAAAACATATGTTGCTGTGTTGTGCGTTCAGAACACCAAACAAGACCTGGCGCAGCCATGTCTACGAACAACAAGTTGTCGTACTTGCCTCGACTGACTCTCAGCGACTTAGCCCGACGGTCATTGGGTCAGATCGGGAAACATTTACCACAACACTTGTGTTTTCCCTACCATAATAGTGCAGAAGCCCGCGAGCAATGGCGTCGGTAGTGACAGGTTGTTTCTGTGAGGTCCTTACCGCAACACAGGCGTACGTTTTGCGCACAACAACACGACCGCCGCTCCCGACTCCTCGCCTCACAGAACATGGATCAGCTGGAATCTGCAGAGATGTTTGGTCAATTGCTCTGAGAGTCCTCGCTATCAAAGTTTGAGGGCCGTAGTTAGTATTTGTCAGGAAATTTCGCGTGGGCGTCGAACCCTGGCCCGCTTATATAACATTGTTACAAATTCCGCAAACCTTTGGTGCAAACTTGCGCCAGGCTATCATGCTTGTAGCGAGACGCCCAGGCACAGACCAACTATGGTCGTCGAACCTGCCATCGGCGTCTCTCTGTTCAGTGGGGCACACGCCCTCCTGGGGCAGTAGTGACCCTTGCTCTTCGAGGCGAGCCCTCGGTGGTAACGGTTACGTTTGTCGATGATACGTGTTTTGTACTGTTTTTCCTCGGGCAGGTTCTGGATAAGGATTAAAATATTATGGGGCCTTGGGTGGGTTTCAGCACCAGAAAGGCGAACCCCCTGTAATTTCTGTTGTCTGGTTCTATAAACAGCCGCCATTGCTATATAACACCACGATGAAAGTTCGCTAAAAAAGGTCTTGTTTTCCTTGGACCGTATTGTGTTTTCGAGCGACGAGATCCGTGACAAATTCCGACCGCCTCCTGTTTCAGAATGAGGTATTCAGTACTGTGTTGGAGGTATACCGCAGAAGTGCCGCGTTGAGAGTAAGAAGAGTCAGCGCGGACATTAGGCTTGCTGAATTTCAATGGGTAGAAGGGCGGTTTCGTGTGCAGACTACCGCACAACCACAACAGTTCTGAATGCTACCAGTATGTGTCCTGCGGCGGAAGACTTTGTACTAATTTTGATAAACGTTATCGTCGCCGTTGCCCAGCAAAACACACATAGATTTTCCAGCAGAAGGCGTATAACAGCAAGATACCAGCATCAAACACTACCGCTGCAGAATCATATACACAAAACACACAAAATAGTACTACAGTAGGTAATATAATAAAATTAAAACATGAGTATATACTGCTGTACAACACGTCCAGTACTGCTGCAATGTACAGCAGCACTTCAGTACCTCCACCACATTCGTCCTTCGCGGCTTCGTTGCGTTCGCTTGCACGGTCGCTCTATTGTTGCCCGTACGTAAACATAGCTCCAGGAACAGAGTAGCGCAGACTGCTGATAATAATTTCAGCCAAAAAGTGCTATCTCTACCGTAGCATGCGTCAGTAGGTTTATATCAGTACAGTTGTTTCTACGTATCAAGCAAGACAACACAGCCCCTATTATAGAATGGCCTTCCAATCTGTTTCCATTGTTATGACGCCAGGGAGCGCGCAGTCCGAGGCTTGTTCTTGGTTCGCCATTGGCAACGATCTCTTCACAGGGGACCATACGAGCGTATGGGGGGTTGTGTGTGACTCGACATGAGCTCCGCCCGCTTTAGTCCGTCCAATGCGCTCAACGCACACGTCAACCGACACGAGTTTTGACGCCTTCTGTGCACGTACACGTTCCAACTAACCCTTCCCGTGCGGTTTAGGTATATAGTCGTTGACAATTGGTCGTGGCAGGCGCGTCCGCACGTGTTTTCACGGACATACCGGTGGTATGGTTTTGAAAAACGTCGCGCAATATATACGTTATAATGAGTTGAGTGAGCGCGGAGCTCGATATTTGTTTCCCTATTTCTACAACACATGAATCGTCTTCTTTTATTTTTCGGGTGTTTGTCTGTATTCCGAAGCGCATCGAATTCCGGTCGAAAGTACCAGAGTTGTATCCGTATTTTTCGGCATCCCAGACGATCGCGTCGGCTCTGTGTACCGTTATCTGGAAACGGTACTCTGTTCATGGTGCAACATTGTGTATGGATATTCTGTATGCCAGGAAGGGCATATTAATGCAGGCAGCGTGCAGTGCACACCACCGTGGACTCGTGCTATGATACTCGTAGAGGTATATGGTATACCTTTTTTTGGCCGAAACGTCTTTTGAACGATGGGGGCTCCTTAACCCAAGTCGTCGGAATTCCAGTTTTGTTTTTTTTGCCGCCATACTTTTCGTTGTCTCGTTATAGGCCATGGGATTGATTATCAGGGAGCGCTTTAGTATTGATTTATGATCAGCGTCTGGGTGGGGTAATAGAACTTCTCAAGCGAACACCCTCAGGAAAAACATGGTGCACCTCTATCGTAGCACGCGTCTATGTATCGAGCATTGCGTTCGACTAGGCTACCCCTCCCTGCAGCGATGTGTGGCTACAGTAGCGTTATCATGTGGCCGAACGGCCACCACGGGCCCTGCAGGAATCTCGAAAGTGAAGTAAAGCGATTGTGACTGCCGACCTCTTGTCGTTGGCGTCCCATCTACTTCATATCAGTTAAAAAAAAATGAGATCAAGAATCATTGGCTGCAGACTGATTATCAGATGGTAACGATGTTCTCGCACTATAACAAGTACCCGTTATTTGCCTGGACTCTAGCTCGTCGTCTCATTACAGGCTAGTAGACGTCTCGACGGCAGTACCTGGCGCCAACGAAAACATGCACCGCAGTACCATTCCGCTATTACCCAATGCAATGCCGCTAGGTTTATGGTGTACCATCCCGTAATACTTACTCTTGATACCAAATACAAACACTGGAAACATGCTGTATCCATTGTCCATAGTTCTGTGCGTACACCCTAAATATAAGGAACAACTAACGAAGGAGCTATTTTAGTATGGACGAACAGGGTCAAAACGTACGTGCAACTATTTTAAGCTGGTACCTGGTATAATCCCATGCTCTACGCCAATCACCAGTCGGTGCTGCCGAAAGCCATGGTAGGTTCTGTTGTGAGCTGTGTGGGCCGTAAACTGCAGGCCGTAGATGTTTTTACATGTCTTGTGATGTATTTTGTACAGGTGGGATGACGAATAGCGAAAACATTCCGTAATATGTACGGCATGCGTATTTCGGTATGAATATCACGTCTGTGCGCTCATAGGTTTGGTCCGTGTTTGGCCCGTTGTGGTGCGCTGTTAGGCCGTACGTGTTTTGTAATGCCATGTGGAGGCGTTCTCAAAGAGGGATGACAAACAACGAAGTACTACAGTTGTATTAATGTATATTCGGCGTTTTTGTATCTGTATAAAACCGACACCGAGCTCGTTTTGTTCCCGGTTTTGGTCTACCTGTACCGGCACCCTATTACGGAATATTCGAAACGGTACGGTTTCGACTTCCATCACCCCTACCAGATATATACTAGTGATGCAGACCTTCTGCGTTTCGAAGGCCATCGCCCACAACAAGATTCTGAAACCGCCAAAATGAAGGGAAACATGCACCTGTTACGTATTCGGTTCCTTTTTGTGGTTTGACGTATTCTAGATCCAGAGTCCTACCGAGTCGGGCTCTGTCTTTTCACAGTACTTGCAGGCATTTCGTGAAAAGTATCAAACAACATGTATATGTTTCTTTAAGGGTACCATTGGTTTGTTTTCCCCCCCGGTTCACAAGGTATCACATACATTTCCAGACGTGTGCTCCTATTTGACCTATTTTACCTAAAAAAGGTAACATGTCGTTGTTGTTTCTTCAAAATCGCTTCGGTAACATATCCAGGTTAGAGTGGAGTGTGTCGACATACTGTGAAGCTGCGATCCTACATGAATTATAAACGGGATCTGTGTCACCTGCTGAATAACTAGTGGAGCGTCGAGAAACCGGGCCCCATTGGACGCTTCCCCGGATCAAACTCGCTTGCGTAGGTGCTGACACGTCTATTTTCAGCAAGACATACAATTTTTTTTGCTGTACAAAATAGGGGGGTCTGTGTACCAGGCGTTCAGGGAACATGTGTCCAGACAGATTTGTTGCCCTCGACAGACGGTGTAGATCGACAAACATACAGACAGGAAGACAGACCTACAGACAAACAAACAAACAAACAGACACACATACAGCGTGTCGTTAGCTTGTCTCTTGGGGTATTTTAGTGGCAAGTCTCAATCCTGCTGCCGTGCCCCCCTGAGGTTAGGCAATCAGACAAAACAAAGAAAAAACAACCAAGACAGAGCATCACAAAATCCATTACTTTGAGGTATCAACAATATATATACATATGTAATATGGTGCACGTACCGGTCGCCCCGGTGGTCTAACTCGTAGCCACGAAGTCAGTTAGGTTGGAAGTCGAGGGTTCGAGTCTCCGTGTGGATAATTTTATTCTCAAATGACGACAACTGTCGAGGGCGCATATTATAGCGTGGTTGAGCACAACTCGACGACAGTTGACGAGCGAAGAAAATGCTGAAATCTTCTCACGATGAAATTGCAAGGCAAAAACCGTAGTGGGGGAGGAGGGAGAAGAGCCCACTTTGACCCCGGACCTGAGTTACGACTAGGAAAGAGAAAGGAAGGGCGACGACAATAAATGGGATGATAAAAAAAAGAAGAAAAACAAAATTGGTCGAACTGCAAGTATGCCCACACAAACTACCACCTATGTTTTACTCGCACCGCCAGTAGTGTCAACGCTACGGTCGCGAGCGCTCTCGCTTTGAACACGCTGCAAATCTTGACGTCATCTGCTGCTACTGCGTGATATGGCCAGCTCCTACCCGTCTCTTTCGTTGAGCCACCTCGGTATATAATGGCCTTCCCCTTCCAACGACCCCCGGCTACCCCTTAACATTCGCAGTGAGACACCACACCGTCGTTACTCCGAACACCGAACGGGAGCTCTCCGGGTTGACCCTCGGTGGCTCCAAACACGGTTGCGGTTTAGCGACTGAACCTGGGTTGTTTCGTTCACGCCGGCCTAAAATCGTTTTTTCTCTCGACCATCCCCCATCTCGATCCGGCGACGCATGCTGCGGTAGAGGTGCGCTATGTTTTTTTTATGAGAATGGCCACCCGAGGAGTTCCATACCTCACGCACAAACTGATTTGGGAGGAAAACAAAAGTGCTATTATACCTGATGAACAATCCCATGGCCTAAGTATACAACGAAACATGTTTTCAACACCGTAATTAAACTCCGACGTTTATTCGGATAAGGAGCTCCGTCATTCTCAAAACGTCCCAGTAAAAAACAAAAAACTGTCGTAGCACGCGTCCCGCTCACGACTGACAGCTTATTGCGGTTCGTCCTCTGTACGGCCCCGTCAGGAGGAGATGCCCCTTTTCTGATGTTTTGTTTTTGACGGTCTCGCACTGAGCCTTGTTGGCGGGCTCGACGTAGGGCGTAACGATGCATGCTACGGTAGCCTGCATGCAGGTGCACCATGATTTTTCCGAGGGTGGCGGTCACTTGAGAAGCTCTATACTAATAGCAAGTCAAAAACTGACTTTGAAATAAAACAACAACGCTACCCGATGACCAATCCCATGGTCTAAGTGTAAAATAAAACATAGTGAATCACAAGAATGGATTCCGGACGATTTTGGGTCAAGGAGCCCCTCCATTCAGAAATGATTTTAGCCAAAAAAAGGTATACCATATACCGCTGTCGTAGCACGCGTCTGAGGTGTTCGGTGTATTGTCGGCGCTGGGAGAAGACCTTTCGTAGGAGTAGATGGTTGCGCAGCCGGTCGTGGTAAAGCAAACGTTTTTGCGACTGGTCGTGCACCTTCAGAAACCCGTGGGGGACGCGTGCTACGATAAAGTAGTACTTTTGGGCTCCTTTTGTTTTTTGGATGACGGGGGACCCTTACCCCAATATCGTCAAAACAAATCAAATCCTTTCCAAAATCGTCAAAAAAAAGCATTCTTGTGTTGCAATATGTTGCATTTTGTACTTGGTCCACGAGATTGTTCATCGGGCAGGACTTTTATTTCTCTCTAAAGTGTGTTTTGTGACGTAGAATATAGAGCTCCTTAACTGACCGTCCTCAAAAACATCAGGGGGCACCTTTCCCGTGGCATGCGCCACAGTCAATATATATTGCGCCTCTTACTTGAGCGGCCGCACCACCATCGTTCATCGAGTGATAGCGAAACAGGTGAATTTCCCCCTTGAGCCGATAAATGAATACCCCAGTGAGTCGAGCCCATCGTTTAGTCTTAGGCGTGAGGTCAGCGCCTTTGTTTACTTTTCAAATGCATGTCGTTTGCCGCCGGCTCTGAGCCTTCTCCGCCGGTTACACTGTTGGTCACACTGACGTGCGTTTTAAAGCGAAACCAAATAAGACATGTTGCTGTTTCATTTTTCCCTCGTACGACTAGTTGTCCCAAGTTGCGAACATTTAACCACCACAATGCGGCACTGCACGTAAATGCGCGCCGCTGAACTGCTACAAAACTGACAAACGTGCTTACCTACAAGACCCTTCACACCCGTCTTTACTTCCTCTCCTTCGATATATTCAGGTGGGCAGGCGTCGATCGAAAGCGTCTTAGCTGCATTCCAATCTCGTCCCGGCGAGGCCCGAGGAACTTCGCTCCAAACCCGTGGGGATCATGCCGCGCTGCCACCACCAGCTTTGTAAGGTTTCTGCGGGCTTTAATGTCGAGGGTAGCAAGACGGGAATGTACTGCAAGGAACATGCCGAGGACGGCATGGTAAGCGTCGTCCGCAAACGTTGTTCGCACGATCTTTGCTCAACGTCACCGAGCTTCAATTTCGAGGGGAGCAAGACGCCGAGCTTCTGCAAGAAACACGCTGAGGAGGGCATGATGAACGTCCTCGTCAAATTCTGCTCGTATGATTCCTGCACCACGCTGCCAAGCTACAATGTTGAGGGCAGCAAGAGAGCAGCGTTCTGCAAGAAGCACGCTGGGGACGGTATGGTCAACCTCGTCACCAAGCGCTGTTTACACGATGCCTGCGAGTTGTCGGCGAGCTTCAACGTGATAGGCAACAAGAGGCCGGCGTTCTGCAGGCAACACGCCGAGGGCGGCATGGTGAACGTGAAGACTAAACAGTGCGCGCACGGTACCTGCAGGACGGTACCGAACTTCAATGTCCTGGGCAGCAGAGTCCCGGTGTTCTGCAAGGACCATGCTGGGGACGGGATGGTCAACGTCAAAACCATACGGTGCTCCCAGGATGGCTGCCGCCGCCAGCCGAGCTTCAATTTCAACGGCAACATATCGCCGGTGTTCTGTTCGAAACATGCCGAGGACGGAATGGTCAACGTCCGCACCAGATGTGGGCGGGAATCCTGTGTGAAGAGACCGATGTATAATTTCGAGGGCAAGACGAAGCCGGTTTTCTGCGTGGACCATGCTGAGCCCGGCATGGTCAACGTCAGATACAAATACTGTTCTTACGATGGCTGTATTAGCAAGCCGCACTTTAACGTCGAGGGCAGCAAGGTGGCCGTGCTCTGCAATCTACATGCGGAGGACGGTATGGTGATCGTGGAATTCAAGCGTTGTTGGCATGGTACGTGCACGAGGCAGCCGAAATTCAATGTCGAAGGAAGCAAGACGGCAGTGTCCTGCAGGGAACACGCTCTGGACGGCATGGTGGACGTCGCCAGCCGGCGTTGCTCGCACGATTCCTGCACGAGCCGGCCCATCTATGGTCCGGCAGGCAGCAAGAGGGCAGTGGTCTGCAGGCAACATGTAGACGACGGCATGGTGAACCTCGTCTACAAGCAGTGCGGGCATGCTTCTTGCACTCAACGACCCACCCGAGGTGCGGTCGGCAGCAAGAACCCGGTGTTCTGCGTGCAACATGCAGAGGACGGCATGGTGGACATCGTGAACAAACCGTGCTTGCACGATGCCTGCACGACGCGGCCCACCTTTGGCATGGAGGGGAACTCTGTGGCAACGTTTTGCCGGCAGCATGCCACGGAGGGCATGGTGGTCATCAGCGGCTCCCGTTGCGCACATGATGGCTGCGCCACGACGTCAAGCTTCAACTACAAGGGCAGCGTCAGATCGGCGTACTGCAAGATACATGCTCTGGACGGCATGGTGAACATACGAAGCATGCGCCGTTGTGTGCGTGCTGCCTGTAAGTCGCGAGCAATTATCGCGGCGGAAGGCGGCAGGGCGGCGGTGCTCTGCAAGAAGCACGCTCGGGACGACATGGTGGGTATCGTCGACAAGATTTGCACAGACGAATCCTGCGTCGCGCGGTCGAGCTTCAACGTCAAGGGCAGCAAGAAACCAGCGTTTTGCCAGGAACACGCTGTCGACGGCATGGTGATCATCGGGGACAATCTCTGCTCACGCGTTTCCTGCAAAACACGAGCGAGGTTTGCTGTCGAGGGCAGCAAGGCGGCGGTGGCCTGCAAAAGGCACGCTGGAGCCGGCATGGTAGACGTCGTTCACAGGCCCTGCTCGCACGATTCGTGCACGAGGCGAGCCCCCCGTGGTGTCGATGGAAGCAACGCGCCCGCGGTCTGCAACCATCATAATCGGGGTGGCGTGGCGGACGCTAGCAGAAAACACTGCTCGCACGATGGCTGCGTCACGTCGCCCAGCTTCAACAGCAAGGGCAGCAAGAGACCCGCGTTCTGCAGGAAACATGCTGAGGACGGCATGGTTAACGTGCTGCACGGCCGTTGTTCGCGTGGCAAGTGCGTGGCTTCGGCAGGATTCAACGTCAAAGGAAGCAAGAAGGCGGCGTTTTGCAAGAAGCATGCGGAGAAGGGTATGGTTTGCATCCGCAGCATTCGCTGTTCTCAGGGCTCCTGCACGAGATCGCCGACCTTTGGTGTGGAGGGCAGCAAGAAGGCGGAGGTCTGCGATAGGCATGCCGGGGACGGGATGGTGCACATCAAAAGCCAGACCTGCGCACATGGCTCCTGCTCGACGGCGCCGTCCTTCAATTTCAAGGGCCGCATAAGACCGGGTTTCTGCAAGAAACACGCCAAAAGCAGCATGGTTAAGATCCGGGGTAGACATCGCGCCCCTATCAAAATCGCGATCACGACTTGCTCGCATGGCACCTGCTCGGCTCTAGCGACCACCGTTGCTGTCGCGGGCAGCAGCAACACGGCGGCTGTTTGCGAAAAACACACTGGAGACAGCGTGCTTGAATCCCACAGCAAGACCTGCTCGCATGGCTCCTGCACGGCGTTGTCCACCCACGACGTGAAGGGCAGCAAGAAGCCGGTGTTCTGCAAGAACCATGCTGAAGACGGCATGGTCAATACCCGGAGCAATACTTGTTCACATGGCACCTGCACGACGCGAGCAACCGTTTTTGTCGGGGGCAGCGAGACAGCGGTGGTCTGCAAGAAGCATGCCGGCGACGGCGTGGGGGATACCGCCAGCAATAGCTGCGCGCATGGTACCTGCAACAGACTACCCACCGTGGGTGTGGACGGAAGCGACATGGCGGTGCTCTGCAAGCAGCACGCTAACGGTGGCGTGGTGCCTGTCAGGCGCAAGCGTTCCTCGCGGGCTTTCCGCGTCGCAAGGGGAGAAGTTGACGACGAAGACGAACACGGATCCGCCCCTAAGCGACCCCGCCGGGCTTCGCCTCAGACCTCCTACCCAGTCGCACAGGAGGCAACGTCTGCTGTCCACATTAAGCCTGAGGGGTAGTTGTCGAACTTAGAGAGCGTCGCGCCCGTATGACCAGTCACCCCTAGCGTACTCGTACATAGCTGATTCACAAAAACGCAAATCACCGCAGCGCCTTCCGTCGAACGAGCTTTAAAAACGTGGTGTTGTATATACGAGTGCAGCAGTGGGTCGCTATCCGCAGTGTTGTATTAATGTCTCGGCAGGCACGCCCCGGGAGGGAAGATGGGGGCTTCATAAGACTGCACGGTCACGCCGTCTCGCCGTCCTGTATATATCGTTGTCGAAAGGAAGCCCACAGTGTCGAGAACAGTTATTAATAGCGGCGGAAACGCCGTGAACAAAGTAACGTCTGGGTTCTATGTGTGGTGGAAGCGGCGTCGTTAGAGTTTTTGTTACGGTTTCGGAGGCCTTTGTATGGTTTGGCCGGGATTGTCGCCGTTTGTTTCTCTGTCGTTTGTGTTTTCTGGTTCTTTCACGCCCGCGCGGGGTTTTCACAGGGTTTCCATGTGCAGGTTTGTTCATGGCTAGTATCCCCTTTGAGGATCTTATGCCCGGCACATGCATACAGAGCTACGAGCTGGCACCCCCCGGTATCCACATGGGGCCCGCACGGTAGCCTATTCTCCACCGTTTGATTACACCCGATAATGAGTATATCCGTGTTGGACATCCACATTTGCATTAGGGTTGGGGCTCCTTACGTAGTATCATATCAGCACGTTTAACGTGTATGCATAAGTTTCACTTAGTGGAATCTTCTCTTGTGTTTGTTTTACGGTGTCATTTTTCGTGTTGTTTAGGAACGGATTGCCGTGTAGCCATACGAAAGCGCGCCCCCTCATAACAATTTCAAACACTGAATTGCCCGAAATTGCCCGACAGCGGAAAAGGTGCGAACGCCATTCGACGAGTAGTAGCTGGAAACCTGTCGACGAGACCTTCGCACCTCCGCCTGTTTGCGGTTGGGATGTGACAGCGTCCCGCAGCTGACTTCCAACAGCTAAAAAAACTAATCTACTAAACAAATATGTATGGATGTACGCTCGAAGCTAGCCTGGGCGGCGTCGAGGAACACTGTAAATGTTTTGAACTGTGATCGCGATATAACGACTGCATGCTGAAACATAACACCAACCAACGGTTTACCGTGCTCGCTTGCCTCTGAGAGAGCTGCAAGTATGGTCTTCCAAGCGGACCTTAGGCGAAGTACCACTTAGGTACCGTCAGTGTATTCATATTTGGTGCAAGAAGTCACACAAACCACCATACACAAAAAAAAACGATTCGGCCATCTCTTCCTTCCAACGCAATACGGTTTGCGCGTAGCACTCCACCCACACACCACGTAGACGGCGACGATCGTGTCCGTGGCTTCTGAGGTCTCGCCGTGGTAGCTTGTGGCCAAAAGCCATTCCTGGCCTCTGGTCGGTCCCAAACGGTCGTGTTTTAATTTGAGGAACATCAAAGTTTTGTTTCGTTTGGCCAAAAGCTGCGACATCGAGCCACACGGCCTTGAGTTAACAAACAGGTGGGGAAAACCCCCCGTTGTATCGAACGGAGTACAACATTCTGCGTTGACCTTGATTGCACCCCCCCCAGAAGAATGATTTTAGCTGCAAACCGCGGAGAATCTTAAGTCACTCCCCTCCTGCCCCTGGATGTCCGGGACACTCGAAAATAGCCCTAGAACAGCTTTTCAAGGCGGCCGTTTGTCACTCCGCTGTCCCCACACGCCGCATGTGGAACTCGTGCGAGAATTGTGTCTTAACAGAGAACCGGTGCGCCGCCTTACTGCTTCATCTACAGCGCGGCTTGAAAACATGTCCAGGTTGGCTGTCCGCACCTTCTAGGCGAAGATCTATCCTATCCGAATTAAGTAGGGTGCGGCATCACTCTGGTCACCATTGCTCGAAGTTCAAAACACACTATAAATACAGAAACCAACGCACATTGGAGCGTTAGGTTATACCTTAGGACAGCTGCAGCTCCTTCTTAACACGATCAGACTACGAAATTAAGTACCACTCTGGGCGTTAATATAAGGACCACTTGGTCTTGATATTAGTGAAAAAACGGTCCTTATACTCCCGCCCAGAGTAGTAGCTTATTTATTTCGGGGTGCGTGAAAGCGTCGGGTCCACCAGGGCCATATTTCAGCTGCAGCCAGAAGCGACCCAACATGTGTTGTGAGATAGACGATTTCAGTTTGAAAAAATCAACAAATACCGGTACGTATTACTATCAGTGGAACCTCCTCTGTAGACTAAATACTGTAGTTAGGTACCACCGGTGGGAAACGGCAAAACAAGCCCAGCCCGCGAGATAACCCGCCTTCGATTGACGCCAAAAGCCCGTTCTCCCGGTGTACCACTGATCCAAGCGCATGGGCTGCACACATAAACTAAGCCGAGACAGCGCGGGGAGCACTTCACGTCGAACGAAGTCGGGCGAGCTGGCACCGGCAAACTGAAAACAGCAATGAACCACAGCGAACACACCCGTGAAGGCCGAAAGGGAGGCATCAGCCATAAAGCTCGCGTAACCTTGAACCAAAAACAGGATTTCATGAATCCAACATTCACAGAATCTAGTCTCTACTTCCTGCACAACGTCCCAGCTACTCGTACATGAATCCCGTCTACTACTGTTGTGTCTTTAGAACAACGTTACTTTGAAAACGACTACGGAAAATCACACGAGCAAGACAACCCGGCGGCGGCGGTCGTTTCCTGAGCCCGCCACTATCCTCGCATTCCCTGCCGGGGTACACCTTGGTAGCATTTGGGGTAAGGGAAAATCGTCCAGCGTCTATTCTAGAAAAGTACCTACAACTCAGCCTTGACATTAACCGAAGAGCATTCTCCACCTACGACCGGGGATGAAGCCTGCGACAATGTCAGACGGGCCCGTTTGGCGGCCGCTTCTCGAGTTTTGGCGTTGGGGTCTCTCTTAACAACGCTGACCACCCCCAGACGACGCTTGTGGTTGATGTTGACCATGCCATCCTTAGCATGTTCCTTGCAGACTAACGCGGTCTTGCTGCCCTCCTTACCAAAGGAGCGTGGCTTCATGCAGGCGCCATGTGCACAACGTTTTCCGGAGATAAAAATCATGCCGTCCTTGGCGTGTTTCTTGCAAAACGCCGCCCACTTTCTACCTTTCACGTTGAACGTCGGTGGAGCAGCGCACTCCGTACTCGAGCAACGGTAGTGTCTGGCGATGACCATGCCGTCCCTAGCATGTAGCTTGCAGAAGAGCGGCTTTTTAATTCCCTTCTCGTTAAAGGAAGCCCGTCTCACGCAGGTATCATGTGTACACAGACCGTGGCCGACGGTCACCATGCCGACCTCCGCATGCTTCTTGCAGAACACCCCCGCCTTGCTGCCTTTTACGTTGTAGGACGGAAAGGCCGCGCAGGAATCATGCGAGCAACGCTTGGTCACAATTTTCACCATCCCTACTGCGGCATGTTTCTCGCAAACCACAGCCGTTTTGCTGCCCTCGATACCAAACTTCGGTCTCAACAAGCAGCCATCCTGTGAGCAACGCTTTGTGCCGGGGGTTACCATGTCGTCCGGAGCATGCCTCATGCAGAACAACGGCGTCTTGCTGCCCACGGCGCTGTAACTTGGCGACGTCATGCAGAGTCCATGCAAACATAATGCCTTGCGGACGTCCACCATCCCGTCTTCAGCATGCTGCTTGCAAAATTTTGCCGTCTTGCCTTTGACATTGAACTTGGACACTATGTCGCAGGAATCGTGTGTGCAACGCCCACGCCGAAGGCTTACCATGCCGTCCTCAGCATGTGGCTTGCAATACAATGGCGTCCTGGTGCCATCGACACCGTAAGACGGTCGCGTCGTGCAAGTGCCGTGTGAACAGCGATTCATGCGGACGGTCACCATGCCATGCTCGGCATGCTGCTTGCAGAATGCCGGTCGCGTGCTGCCCTCGACGTTGTAGCTCGGAATTTCCACGCATGAATCCTGTGAGCACGTGTTGCTGCCTCCGCGGACGACCACCATTCCGTCATCAGCATGCTTCTCGCAGAGTACTGCCTCACCACTGCCCTCGACGTTGAAGCTTGCCCACGACACGCAGGAGGCACGTGCACACTGTCTCCCGCGAACATTTACCATGCTGTCCTCGGCATGCTGCAAGCAGAACGATGCCGTCTTGCTGCCTACGAAATTGAACGTCGGTTGCCTGATGCATGCCTCGTGAGAGCAACGCTTGCTTGCGACGTTCACCATGCCATTCTCAGAATGTTGCTTGCAGAATGCCGGCACCTTGCTGCCCTCGACGTTATATCCCGGCTGTTTCGGGCAGGAGTCATACGAACAACGCTTGTATTTTACGTTCACCATGCCGGCCTCAGCATGTTCAGCGCAGAACACCGGCTTCGTAATTCCTTCGAAATTGAAGAGGGGGGTTTTCGAACAGGACCCCGATTTACACCTCACGCGGATGTTGATCATGCCCTCCTGAGCATGCCTCTTGCAGAAAAGCGGGGTTGTGTTGCCGTCGAAATTGAAGCACGGCATGGTCCGGCAGGACTCATGTGAACACAGCTTGGTGTATACGTTCACCATGCCGTCTTCAGCATGTTTCTTGCAGAAAGCCGCCACTTTGCTACCAACGACGTTGTAGTTCGGTGCTGTCGTGCAGGTGCCATGCGAACAGCGAGAGCTGCAGGTGTTTACCATGCCGTCCTTGGCGTGTTGCTTGCAGAAAGCCGCGTTCTCACCCTCGAAGTTAAACAGCGGACGTTTCATGCAGCCACTGTCTGAACAGCGCCTGCTGATGACATTCACCATGCCATCCCCAGCGTGTTTCTTGCAGAACTTTGCGCCCTTGGTGCCCGCCGTATTGAAACTCGGTAGCTTTCGGCAGGCCTCGTACAAGCAGCGTTTGACGATGACGTTCGTCATACCGTCCTTAGCATGTTTCTTGCAGTATAACGCAGTCTTGCTTCCCTCAAAACCCAAGCTCGGCATTTTCTCGCAGGAGTCATGAGCACAAAGCTTGCTGCGCAGCTTCACCATGCCGTCCTCAGCGTGGCGCTTGCAATATGCCGCCGTCTTGCTGCCCGAGACGTTAAAGCTCGCAGACACTTGGCACTCCTCGTGGTGGCAGCACGGCATTGTATCCACGTGTAGGAGCGAGGTACCTCCAACAGCCCAGGACGGGAGGTATATGCAGCCGAGATGCTTTCGGTTGACCTCAGCTCACCTGTTACAGGTGGAGTCGGACGTACACATAAATATACGTCTTTTGAAAATCAACTCCTTAGACGAGACATGAAAAAGCAAACACGCCAGTGACATGCATTCATTTCGCGTTCCTTGGCAGAACAATTGACGAGAAAAAAACGGAATTGCCCCCCTCTCGAAAGGTTTCAGTGAGAGGCAGACGACTTTTGTGGGATACCTGTACGAACAAAACGGCAACGATTTATGTTTGTTGTTTTGCTTTTACGATATTCTTTAGCAACGGCAAAAAAAACACCAACGACGTCACACGATGACCGACTGGCGTCGTCTGAAAATGATCACGACGACGGTGCGATGGGATTGCTTCAACCCCTGCTCTATAGCCGTGGAAGAACATTAGCAGGGACACCATCAAGCAGACGAATTGCACATTTAACCCAAACATTATATTAACATAAGGGTATAATTTGAGACTGAGCGGCGGATCTACAGTAAGCTTCGCCACATTCGTGCCACGTTTGTGTTTTCCCGACGCGGCCTGACCTGTAACTCTCGAAAACCATTCAAAGGAGCCAGAAGACCGCCGTTTGCCCACTCGTCTGGACGCTGCCATACACGAGAACTACAGCGGTTTGTGTAAAGAAAAAATAGGCTTTGACGTCTCCAGAAAAACCAGTCTCCCACTGGAAGAGTGTTCAGCTTAGAGTGTGGTAGGGTGTGGTGTGTTGTGTGTCTGACCAGAAAGCTTTAAAAAGAGGGTTCCAAAGCAGAAACACGAATTAGACTTATTTGCATGTGTCCCTGTTTTTTAATCACTCGATTATAACGACAGGCTGAGCTCTCAGAGAGTCTACGACAAATAATTCGCGTTTCTACGATCCCTGCTTTCCAGAAGTTCTAGGCTTTCTTTGCTTTCTTCTGTCTACTTTAATTTCAAGCTAAAAATCCACAGTAATTTCAAGATATTTTTTCCACACTAAAATCAATATATATATATTCGAAGATTACACAAACATTGAGAAAAGGACCCCCAGACCTCCGGTCCCAATCGAAAACGACCTAAAACTGGGTGAGTTGGCCGATCTTGCACTAATTTCAACATGAGAAGCTCCGGAAACAAAAATCGGGGAAAAACATAGTTTTGTTCGGGCATTTGACAAAAAGGGGGATACCCCCCATATATCCTGACGAAAGGGGGGAGACTACCAAGCACCGGCAGCGAGGTTCTCGTTACAGAGGTGGTCGTCAACATCAATCCAACGGCCCAGCGCATTAACGGTATACTCATAGTCATATGTTAACCATCACTGTGACCGAACAGCTCAACAACTCACTGCGTGGTACTATAATCCCCTCCTCTCTTCTACGCCATGGTACGCACCTGATATACGCGTATACGTATATACGGTACCTAGAGCAGCAAGCAGTACCAGACAGAGCAGTACTACTATGATATCCTATGGTACGTACATATTTACGTATACTCGTATGTTGGTGATTTTTGGGGGCCACAGGGCACAGGGCGCCAAGCAATGTAATGCATTGATTTGCAGGGCCACACCTGGAAACCACGATTGATTCTGAACCAGATGTGCGTGTCACCGGACCTGTTCTCATACGGTATGCATGCAGTACTCACGGAATCATTTGTGATATATACGTACAACGCATATGCTGATATGCTGACCACTGACTACGTTTGCCTGGGTATGGGCCTTTTGACGGTAAACGTCGTCTGTTCGGCGTGCTACAACAACCAGAACATGGAGTGGTCACTTATCTCTCCGCAACGTGACAAAAAGGGGGACGTTACGGAAAACGGGGGAGTTGTCCAAACTTAGTAGATGGAAGGGGGGATACCCTCGCGTAGGCATAACAAAAAAGGGGGATATGCTCACACACGCCTTTTGATCGCTCTCGCTCACCAGCTCCAAATATGAACCAAAGCAAAAAAATGCTGTGGGCGGTAGATAGATGCCATGTGAGCGTGGCAAACATATTAGGTTTTAATTTCGAGTCGATTTGACAGAGTAAATGGGCGTACCCGGCGGCGAAAACCGATGTCCCCCTTTTTGTAACGATATAGGGGGGGGGGTGTACCCCTTTTTGTCAAATGGTATTTTTTATTTTGTTTTGGTCCGATACAAGGGCTCCGCATAGGTGCCGGCATAGTGCTACCAGGGCTCCGCATCGATGCCGGCATTTGTTTTATGTCCGCTATACCGGCCCCGCTCTGGCATAGTTGGGCGCACTGCTGTGCTCCAGTCGCACATGTTGGGTGTGTGGGTGGGTGAATCGATGGGTGTGTGTGCGGGTGTGTGGTTGGGTGGGTGTTTTTTGTGGTCGCTGCTGTTGCTGTAGTTAGTTGTCTATCTGTTGTTTGTCACACCATACTACTGCTACTGTTGCTGTCCTAAAATAGCACATATACGTAGTCACGGAAACGGCATGAATCACACTCACAGCGAGCAGCACACACACGTAGTCACGGGAATGGCATAAATAACACCCACAGCGAGCAGCGCAGAGCCGTGCTGTGAGCCGTGTTGCTGTGCTTTGTCTTCCTTTCGGATATAGATCTTTGTTGTCTTGGAGCACGGAGCTCTATCTATGTACTACCAGGTATGCATTTGCAAGTCGCCTGCACTTCTTTTTTTACTCTTGTGGTGTACGACTGCTGCTGTCGTGTCGTAGCCAGCATTCCCGGTGGGATGGCTAGTGAATGTTGTCCCCGTTAGAGTCGAGGTCGTGGGTTCGAGCCCTCCCGAGGGCATAATCGTGCTCGTAGGGACGTTTTCCCGCAAAACAATATCTTGACTAGCGGGAAGCGCGAGAGCGTGAGTTAGCAAAATTCGATTAAAATCGACGAGCGTTGGGAATGCTTAACCCTCTTCGCGATAGAAATCAAGGCACGAACTGCAGTGGGAAGAAGGGAGAAGAGCCTGATTCGTGACCCCGGAGCTGAGTTACGACTTTTTTTTTTTTTTTTTTTTTTGTCCATCCCATTTATTATCTTCGCCCTTCCTTTCTCTCTCCTTCCTGGACGTAACTCAGATCCGGGGTCACAAAGTAGGCTCTTCTCCCTCCCCCCCCACTACGGTTCTTGCCTTGCATTTTTATCGCGAGAAGGTTTCAGCACTTTCTTCCCTCGTCGACTTGCGTCGGACTCCGCCTACCCACGCCACGAAGGCGCTCTCAGCAATTGGTTCCTTTTTTATTTTTTCAAATAAAGACAAAATCTCTCACCACGGTGGGATTCGATCCTGGGTACCAATGGCAGTAGTCTTTGAAGCTGACCACTACACTACCGGGGCGACCTTTGGAGGGAGAGGAACAGAGGTGTGGAGATAATAACTTGGATGGGGGGGGGGGAAGGGTCGTAGGTTACGTGCCACATGCCACATACCAAGGTCCAGTACTCCTGCAGTACGAAACAGAGCGGTAAGCGGGTACTGTACGTTCAGTCGTACGTTCGTACAGCAGTACGTATTCCGCTGCATTGCACCATGAATTTCTTGGCATTTTCAAGTCGGTCCTTGCACGACATCGTGGACCTTTCCGCCCCTTTCCTTGCACGAGCGTAGCGGACGGCGTCAGCCACGCTCGGAATGGAGCTTTGCTTTCTTCGCGATATTTTTTCTATTGGAAGATAGATTTTCGCTTTCTGTCCTGTATTCGCCGACAGACGTATACAGTACGCGACACCAGTTAAGAATCTCTTATTTCTGGCAAAAGCTCGAACTCTTATGTAAGGCAGGGTGTGTTCTACCCTGTTTTCAGTACAAAAGAGGTCGTGTTCTTATTTTCGTCTGAAAAACCAGCCTGAACTTATTATCTGCCGGGTTCTTAAGTGCTGTCGCGTACTGTATGGAGCTCTTGGCATTATCAAGTCGCCAGTTGCAGATAATTTAAGTTCCTATTTTTGACCCTTTTCACGTTATTTGGTTATATTATTTCTTTCTCGAGCGTAGCGGGCGGCGTTAGCCGCCCGCGCAGCGGAGCCCTTGGTAGTACTACTTACATCTGTGTGCAACGGGCCCTCGAAAACGTCAACGAGGTGAGTCTTCCAATCTCTTTCAATTTAAACACGACGCTGCGCATTCAATCGGCGTACTCGTAATCATCGAGCGAGCGTATATGTCGATTTCCCAACAATCCGAATTGCATCTCCGTTTCCATTTATAAGAAATTCGGGAGTCATTCTCTTGAGATTAGTGTAGAAAGCACCCTCTCTCGAATAAGAAATCCAACCTGGACCAGATTTCCTGTATCTTATTATCATTAAGAGGTGCCCTGTACTGTATGCCATGCCTTTTCAGAAAAACAAAGAGTTTTTTTAAGTCTTGAAAAAAAACGCATTTTTCCAGCAGGCCTTGAGCAAGCAGCAAAACTACGGGTATTCGTATACGGAACGGGTACAACATTCGAGTATATACTTGAACGGAAAGCCTGCTCTGCAAGACTTCCATACCCGTACGTTGATCTACTGCTGTAGTCTCTGTGAAACAAACTCCCATGCCGTTACCCGGAATCCACACACCCCACAGAACACAAACTTGGAAACGTGTGTACCGCGGTAGATAGAACACACTTTGTACTCGTACATACAGTAGGAGTACAGGAGTACAGCAGTAGTAGTAATCCTTTGATAAAATGCAAAACGCAAATAAAGTGAGGCTCACGAGAAATGGCGGAGTTGATCCCGCCAAACGTCCGAAGGGCTTGCCCCGAAGAACAAGAAGAGGTGTTTCCTGCGTTGCCTCAGCTTGAAGAGGGCTAGTGTGGAGTGGCGTGGTTCCCTTGTTGGAGGTTGGGCGATACCAGAGGTTGGTTGGTTGGACCCAGCCCGGGTTTCGTAAAGAGTTTGAACAGTGTTCGGGGTAGGGGGCAGGGACACTTTAATTTCCACGAAGTTCGTCCCTCTCGCCAATCGCCATATCGCAGCCCGGAACAGGAGCAGCGTAATTGACACACCACCCGCCCCCCCCTAAGCCCCCCCCTCCACACGTTTGGCGCTATCTGCCTAGGATTGGTCTGGCCGCGCTACGTTTCTGGTAAGCTTCACGTTCTTTATTGTCTGCCTGTGAACCCCACCTCCCACGTTTGGGTATAATACTCGTCTGGTATACTCATATACGAGCAATGTTTCCCTCTTTGCGGGCTATCTACAGACAGTAGTACAGTAGTATCGCACAAACCACATGGCCAACACGCAGCTACGCATGATGCGTGATACCAATATGCCATGCCGACGAGCGCGATTGGCTACCGAAAACACGCTCGGCCTTCCGTAGGCTGGTCAAAGCCTTGGGCGCTGGCGGTTTTTCCAGTGAACGAGCGATCGACGGCTGACTCGCGGCGAATGTGCGGTGCGATCGACACAACACATAAGGACGGACAAAGGCGGCCTAAACTCGCGCTAAAGCTAAACCAGCACCGATCGACCGCGGGAGATGCCCATTCTGCATGCTGTTGGCAGTGCCGCTGAATTTCTGCATTGTTGCAGCTGTACTACTGTACGAGTATTCACACATATCTGTACTTCTGCGCACCTTACAGTAGTATTCAACATATCAGGGGCTGGTTCTTGTGCGTACCTGGTACCACCTTTGGTGTAACCCATAAGGTAGATGTTGCGATGTTTTGGCTATCTACGTACTGTATGCAGATCTAAGCGTTCCTTATATCGGCGGCCAGACTGGTACCTATAGTACCTGATCCATAATATTTTACTGGTTGCAGCTGCTGCTGCTGCTGCTGCTGCTGCTGCTGCTGCTGCAGGTACAGTACAGGACACCTAATAAGAAACAGTAAATCTGGTTCAGGCTGAATTTCTTATGTGAGAGAGGGTGCTCTCTACACTAATTTCAATATAACGCCTCCATATTTTCCCATATTCCTCTAAATCTCAGCCTGACTTTCTTATTAGCCTGTTTCTTATCAGTTGTGCTGTCCTGTATTACGAGATTCAAACGAATCAAAGGCGCGAGAGCGCGGAACGACGGCACCGCCGACAGATGTGCCGGAGGCGTTTTACCTACAGCAGCTCTGCTCTCAACTAGATCGCAACAACAGTAGAACTGCACGTGTTGTACGTATCGTGTACGAACGCACGGGTGTTACCGCCTCACTATTTATTAGTGGTAGAACCGCTGCTGCGCCAGCTGCCCCATTGTTGGACCGACCCACCCACACCCACTTACACCCACGAACACAAAACTCCCCCCCACAAAACCCACCCGCCCACTCACCCACCCGTTAACGCCACCCATCCACCCACCTACCTACCCACCCATCAACCCCACGAAGACACCCAACTAGATACCAGCCAACCCGCCCACGAACCCGCCCACTACAGCAGCACAAGCCGTAGTGTTGCAAGCCTACCCAGCCACGCTCATACCACACACGCACACACCCCACCCGCACACCTTTCAACCACGTATCGGTACTTGCCTGAATTTGTGAACACATCGTATGACTTTTCGTCTGGACATTCTAAAATGACGTACCTGGTACAATTTAAAAGAAAACAAAAAAGTCAAACTAAAATCCATACAATTGGGAAATGAAGAAACATGTTCTCAATAGCTCGAAGGTGGACTTTGAACTTCTGATCCGAGCGTACTGAATTGAGCATTCTGCCGCTGAGCCAACACTAGTGTAGGGATTCCCGCAAGGGGATGAGTGTTCCATACCCCGGAAAAAATGTCTTTTAAAAAAATGAAAAAACAAAACAGCAGTTGACACCAACAACCACCCCTGGGGGGGAAAACGCCCCCGCCCACACCAAAATCCTGAAAACGCTGCCTTCTCGGAGATTTCCACCGCGCCGTACCGTACGTGTGGTACCTACTGCTGTACCAACTGCACCTACTGCTGTGCGTACTGCATCTGCTGCTGTACGCACTGTTTTCGCTGTTCATACTACTACTAGCGTGACGTATCCTCCTATATTATAGTGTATAGAACACATCCCGTAACAGACGATTTTCCCAATTGAGAATAGCCTTTCGGATGAGAATGAAAACAGAAAATATTGTTTTTTGAATTGTAAGAGATGTACTCCCCTCACGGTCATTTTGTTCGCTGTAAACTATTGTCAGTTGTAACACCCGTCGATGAAAAAAAAAAAAATCGAAATCGGCATCGGCGGTCTCAAGATATCGAGGGTCCCAGATAATCTGGATTTATGGGCGAGGTACCTCGCTCATAAAAGCAGTATCCCCTAAATCCTTTATTTTCTCAGCCTGTCAAGTTTGATTTCAATTAAGTTTTCGTGGATTAATAACTACCAGCGAGGAACATATTTTCTAGGGAATTTTACAAAAAGGGGTAATTCCCCCATATATCGTGACAAAACGGGGGACATCGGTTTTCGCCGCAGGGTACGCCTATGTACTCTGTCAAATCGACTCGAACGTAACACCTGATGCGTTTGCCACACTCACATGGCATCTCCCTACCATCCACACCGTTTGTTTTATTTTTTCAAATGCTTAGCGGGTGAACGAGAGCGATCAAAAAGGGGGTGTGAGCATATCCCCCTGTTTGTTATGCCTACGCGAGGGTATGCCCCTTTCCATCTACTTAGTTTGAGAAAGTCCCCCTTTTTACGTAATGTCCCCCTTGTTGTCAGGCTGCGGAGAGATATCCCCCTTTCTGTGTCAAAAAGACCACGGGTAAGTGACCACTCCATGTTTTGGTTGTTGTGGCACGCCCAACAGACGACGTCTAACGTCGAAAAGACCATACCTAGGCAAACGTGGTCAGCAGATCAGCATACGTGATGTATGTACGTATGTGTCACAAATTATTCCGTGAGTACTGCCTGCACATCATATACGAGAGAAGGTCCTGTGACAAGCACATCTCGTTCAGAATCATTCGTGGTTTTCGGTGTGGCACTGCCAATCAATGCATTACATTGGTTGGCGCCCTGTGCCCTGTGATCCTAAAAAATCACCAACATACATATGATACGAGTATACGTAAATATGTGCGTACGCAAATATAATAGTACTCCTCTGTACGTGTATGTAGTAAGTACCGGTACCGCCGTATACGTATACGCGTATATCAGGTACGTACCATGGCGTAAAGGAGAGGAGAGTCTTACTGTACCAGGAAGTGAGCTGTTGAGCTGTTCGGTCACACAGTGATGGTTGATATGTGGCTACGAGTATACCGTTAATGCGCTGGGCCGTTGGATTAGTGTTGACGATCACCTCTTTAACGAGAACCTCGCCGCCGGTGCTTCGTAGTGCCCCCCCTTTTGTCACGATATATGGGGGGTGTCCCCTTTTTCGTCAAACGCCCTATTTTCTAGGTCAAATTTAGGTCGTGAGCGAAATACAACTCTTAAACAATAACCAAGTTCTGAAATCGATTTTCATTCTCATCGGAAAGGCAATTCTCAATTAGCAAAAACGGCTGTTCCGTCTTGTGTTGCACCGGGTGGCTATTCTTATTTACTCCTTGACGACCAACGGAGTCATCGCCCAAGGTACGGTGTATACCACACTCCCTGAAGTATTGCCTCCAAATTAGCAAACGGGCCGGTTCCTGAGAGTGCAGTCTATCGGTGCTGCTGTGGTGTGTAGTGCATATACCCTTGGTCTCCCCCGATTTTTCCACTCCACTTGTGTCTGCATTATAGCGTTCTCGAAGCACGTGGCTTTCAAATTTCCTGACGAAGGTCACGATGTCGAGCACGTGTTGGAAGCAGTGGACGCGCCGCACAATCTTCTCTTTTAGAAGCCTACGAAGGTAGTATCTAGCGATATTTAGGAGCTCGCGCAGCAGGGGACATTGTTACGGTCGTCATATTGTGTGCGTTGGTTGATGGTAGACGGTGGAAGGTAGGGGTACTTTGTGCTGTCTCATCGTCATTGTAATATGTAGTTGTAAAATGTCGTTTGTAACCACTGCTACCAGCCCCCCCCCCTTGTGTAGTAAACAGTATACCACCCGGGGGTAGTAAATGATATAAAATATCAAACGACTTAAAACAAATAAACCTCCGTAGCTGGGGACACGGTAAACATTCACCTTGAGGAAAAGGCCTCTGAACATCTTTGAAATCCCCCCTTCCCCGCGTACCTACCCTCACCAGCGAGCGAATGTCACACGTCACCGGTAGGGCCCCTTTCCACGACCCCCCGTTTGACGAATTGGGCGACGGCGCGAGTTTGGCTGCCGGGGGTACTGCGAGCTGCCGCATGGCATAGCTGGGCACGCCCGTGCGCACGAGGGCGGTCGAGTGGCGCTTGCGAGAGCCGGTGTCTCGCGAGGCATCCTACAGTAGAATCGGCCGCGTCGTGAAGGTTCTATAGTCTATCATCCTCGCCACCAATAATATTGACTGTTGCAGTGTTTAGTACTACTGCTGTACTCGTTTTAGGTGTCAATTAGCTGTATGAAGGCGCGACCTCCTTACCTGCAGGGGCCGTATTCGAGATGCAGTATGATGGGTGAGTACCGCTTGTGCTACGTAGACGTTACGCTCATCGTCGATTCCGTTTCGTGGCGTAATGGCTTCAACAACACGGTATACATACCTTGTACAGCAGTGCGAAGCAACAACGGGGGCAGATAGTCAGCAAGTGCGACAACAACGCCCGTGCGTAGCAACACCAGTACCATACACGCTTTTACAATGTGTACTTTATTTTGAAGTACTTTCTATTTTGTAGGACGTAAACGACACCAGCGAAATCCACCAACAGCAGCAGCAGCAGAAGCAGATGCAGCAGAATATGCAAACGTTAAATTGTGCTGTAAGACGAACGAACATCAAGGCATGTCGTGGTGTACCCAGTGTATACATATGTACCTGGCAGCTTCAGTTAACTTTTGTAAGTTGATCATGGCAGCAGCGGTAGGCGCGAGCCCGGCGAGATCAGGCACGGCTTCGCTTTAAACACGGCCTGTGTGTATGCCACCAGTGGACCATCCGTATATCTACTTGGTTTGTTGCGTGCGACGTCTAATTTCGACTTGATGCATTTAAGACGAAAATCTGCACCCGTTACCGAGTACGCGTCCAACAGTGCCTAGCTGCTCGTACGAGGTGCCACCCCTATACTATGTCTTGTGGAACTTCTCGGCTTCCCCAGCAGCAAAGTGGGCCTGGCATTATCACTTGCAGCATATTCCAGAGACACCCCCAGATTGTAGCGCATTCGCCCTACAGGTGGCCATTGCCCTCGGTCGTTCGGAGTTGATTTTTCAGAGTAACACCCGCGACGATATCCCGTTCATACGTTGTGGAAACATTGGCACAGGTATTCATGCCTAAACTCACGTTGCCGCACCTGGCTCGACGAACTGTCAACGACTTAGACAAAAGGAAGGACGAGCAGGCTTTGCTGGTATGTGCGTGTGCGTGCGCAGGACAGGCCTGCACAGGCATTGGACGCCCTAGCCTGATGTAGTTATTGTTTGTGCTATTGCTGTTGTTGCCATTGTGCTATGGTTATCACACGGAACGCCTATCTCTACCCAACGAAACCTACCAAACCCCATGTCCGTCCCTACGCACAAAATTACGCTGCCGCCGCAATACCCCGGTTTAGACAGACTTATACATGAGACTGTGGGTCTGGTTTCCGTAGGAGAAGAGGAAAGCAAGAGAAAGGGAGATAGTTGGCCGCCACAAGGAGCCGGGGGAGGAGAGGATCGTTGAAAGGCCGGGCGGGGTATTGCCCCCGGGGGACTAGGGGCAGCAAAGAGCGAAGGTGGGGACTGACGGAGAAATCTACATCATCGGTTGGGAGGTAGAACACGGCTGCAAGCGGAGGCGCTGCCCGAAGCGAAAGAGAGTAAAGGAGTAATTATCACCACTCCGTCAGCAAGGATTAACGCCGACACCAGGTGAGCATGAATGAATTGCTTGCTACTGCTGATTTCCGCTTTTGAATTGATTCGGTGTTGATTTAAAAACGTGGAAGGCCCCCACATTGGAGATTTAGAATGGAGTATGTTTATAGTTTTGGAGGGTAGAATGGAGGTATGGCACACAGGTGTATTTGCATCGCTCCTCTCGCTGAAGTTTCCGTGTAGACTGTTGTAGCGTACAAGTACTACTTCAAGGCAATGGATGTCAGTTTTATCGTTACCTGGTCGTACGCTCTGGCTGGGTACCAATCCACGTACGAGTAACACGTAGATTTTGAAAGAGAAATACGAGGACATTCTGAAATGATGAGTTGAACTTTCCGCACCCGTACATCATCAGCACTGCTGCTGTACTATATCAGCACAACCCCCCGTAATTAAATACTACAGTAGTACGAAAGCAGCAGTCGTAACATACTGCGAGTACAAGAGAATGCACAGAGTTTAGTACGATACTACATCATATAGATCTGGATTGCAGAGTAGCACAGCCCCTCATCCAGTTACTGTTGTTGATTGTGGACGTATCAGCTGGAGCTGAGGAAACACTTTGCACGGTACCGCTGTATTTTCACCAAGTAGGAGGATTGGATGATATACTATGATACGCGTACGCACGACAATGTACAGTGATCGGCCGTTCATGAGAATGTGGTATGGGATATCATGTCGTATCATAGGCATGATGTCGTTGTCAAGTAACAATTATGCAGTGGCGTTCGGAACCATTAGATTGGGGTACCAAGAGAGCTAAGCAAGCTGATGATAAATGCATGAAAATAGCAGAATACCCGTAGCCATTCTGATTTATGGTCTGCACGATCTGTCCCCCGCTTTTTGTGTCGAGTCTATGCTGTCGAGGCAACTCCTGATTTCACCTAGGAGTATAAGCTGGATGACCCGAGCTGCGGCGACGCCATGAGGCCGGAAATAAAGGCAGCCGCAGCGAACACAACAACAGCATTTTGAATGTTTGGGGCATCATTGGGACTGTGCGAAGGTTTAGGTTTTTGAATGAAATGTGATTGCATTACTCTTACGAACTATTTCATTGTTCGAGTTTTTGCTGACCGATTTGCTTGGTGTGTATTTCGTTGAGAGGGTGGCTGTTAATGATAAGAGCATCTCAGTATACGACAAAATAATCACGACTGAAGTGACTTTGAATTGCGCGAGAGGTCGCGTTCGGTCCAGGTTAAATATTCTTGGTTTTGAGTTTTAAGTCACATTCCGCCCTTCTTTTCGTTTGTTACGCTTTGGATCGAGCGCGATATTGAGTCTGTATACTTGAAGTAATGTAGAAAATGCGCTGATGGAGTTTCCGCGGTTGCGTTTGTGTGGTCTGGGGTTCCATGTTTCCTGGTTCAGCTGTAGGCCCATACTACTGTAGGTATTATTAGTATATCGAGGTAATCGGGGATACTCAAGGAGGTTTATGTCTGTTTCTGGATCGATTTTTCATTGCCGGTCGTTGCGTGAGCGTGCAACAGCGTATGGGTGTGAGTTATGAATCTCAAGAATAACAGCGTTTTTCATTGGCTATTTCTGAACATAATGCCGTTATTCCTGGCAATGGATTTCGAGAATGTTCAATGTTTCCAGCACGAGCAACTATGATTTGGGGTACTGTGGTTTGAGCGCCATATGATTTCTTCGGGAAGAAGTATATATGCTCTATCGCATTAACATCGCGACCTGTGAGTCTATAGCGGGAGTAGGGGATGAAAGGAGACTTTTGTCCGGGAGAACGGGGTTCTATGCGATCTCTGGCATTACACGTTTTGTTTTTGTGCGACGACGTACTTGTATATTTTCTATTGTTGGATTGTTTTTGCCTGGGGTTGAGGGAGAGGTGTTTTACTCGTCGTCAGGACGAGTTTCCTCTTTATTTTGATGTGTTTTATTTAGACTCGAAAGTGCAGGAGCCTTGATTCGAGGATATGGTTTTCGAGTTGCAAATTTGAGTTTGAGATTCAGCTTGATATGATTTTCATATATTTTTGCGATGTATCGACACTGCAATTTCGTGCCTTGTTATGCAATAAATAGGAGGGAAGTGATGGATGCTAATTGTTCTCAGTACACAACGCGCAACATCCATCGTATAGTAGGAGTTCCACATGCTTGATAGGGATTGTTGTAGCGGGATATGGGACATCGGGATATCATATGAACCCCTCGTTGTCACTCGATGTTTGAGCCGAGTCGGCTCGACAACATAGGGAATAATCCACAAGCGAGCTTTTGTGTGAGTGCTGTTTTGGACCATTACGACGCCTGCCTGTTCCTAATGCGTGTATACCTTGAGCGATCACCCAACACTTCCTCCAAACGCAATACGGCTTGGCGTAGCAACCTCCAGCCACACACGAGACGGTGATGATCGTGTTCGCGGCTTCCGAGGTCGCAGTAGTAGCTCGTGACCAAGCCATCCCCGGCCTCAGGTCGGTTTCAAACAAACTCGTGCTTTTAATTAAGAATATTGATAGTCTTGTTTCCTTTCGTCAAAACATCGAAATCGAGTCGCACAGCCTTTAGTTAACAAGCAGGTGGGGAAAACCCTACTTACAACGCACGGAGCACAAACTTTCGCGGTGACCTTGATCACACCGCCACAAACAAATATGTACAGCTGTACACCGCGATCAATGTTAAGTCACCCCCCGGGCCTGGAAGTCTGGGTGACTCGTATATAGCCCAAAAACTGTTGTTGTGGTCGGCCGTTTGTCAGGCGACTGTTTGGACACGCCGCACGAGGGAACCGATGTGCCACCTAACCGCTTCAACTGAAAGGGCTTGAAAATACCTCCAGGTTGGCCGTCCGCACCTTCTCAGCGGAGGTCTACTCTTCGAAAGTAGGGTGAGGCATCAGTGTGGTCACCATTGGTCGAGCTTCGGGACACGCAAAATGTCACAAGAATCAACGCACATATGGACGTTGAGTTCTATTTTTGGAGAGCTGTAACTCTTCACTTACATGAACACCCTACGGAATTAAGTGGCGTTTTGAAGTCGGGGTGCGTGAAAACATCGGGTCCACCAGGCAACAGTCAACTGAAAAAGCGAACAAATGTGTGTTGTCGTGAGATCGACATTTGCAGCGAAAAAAATCAAGTATATATTACTATACGTGGAGCCTCCTCCGCAGAAAACTTTCATCACTCTAGTGAAGCACCAAAGCTGGCAAACAGCAAAACAGGCCCAGTCCACGAGATTCTCGCGCTCGATTGACGTCGAAAGCCGGTTCTCCATTGTACTACTGATCCAAGCAAATAGACTGCACATCAAAATCATGCCGCGGCAGCGCGGGAAGGACGATGGGCGAAGACGGGCGAGCTGGCACCAGCGAACTGAAAACACCAATCAACCATAGCCAACATACCGGTGAAGTCCGAAATGGTCGTATCAAGCGAAATGCTCGTATCACCAGGAACCAAACGCATCACTTTGTGTCTCTGAAATTCACATAGTATATTATCTACTTGTCTCACAACGTCCCATCCACTCGTACATCAATCCCGCTTCCCACTGTTGTGTCTTCTGCATAACGTTACCGTTTAAGTCGACTACTGAAAATCACACGAGCGAAACAACCACGGCGACGGTTGCTTACTGATCCGCCCACTCTGCTCGCACTCCCTGCAGCGATTTTCACAGCGGCGCAGCGAGCGGCGGCTTACTGTTTTCGATGGCGTACAAAAAGTACGTTTCGCGCACATTCGACGACACAAAACATCCCCGCGCTCTTTTCCTGTGATGCCATCAGCTCCCAACACCTAGGTAGTACTGGGTGCGTGCTACGATAGAGAAAACACTTTTTGGGTTAAACTTTTTATCAAATTGTCGAGCTCCTTGACCTTAAACCGGCGGACTTTGATCATTAATTTTGTTGCAATATGGTTCCTTGTTTGCTTCGGCCATGGGATTTACAATCGGATGGCCCTTTTACATCCCTCCTTCCCTCACTGATCACCTTCGGGTGAGGTGTAGAGCTCTTCAAGTAACCACCCTAAGAAGGCAAAAACATGGTGCACCTCTATCGTAACCTGCGTTACCAGACGTAAGGGGAAACCGGCCAGCGTATAGAAAAGCACCTACAACTCGGCCTTGACATTAACCGCCGAGGATCCCCCCCCCGCGACCGGGGATAAAGTCTGCGACAAGGTCAGACGGGCCCGTTTAGCGGCCGCTTCGCGGTTTTGAGCGTTGGGGTCTCTCTTTACAACGCTGACAACCCCCAAGCGACGTTTGCTGTTAATATGTACCATGCCATCCTTAGCATGTTGCTTGCAGACCTCCGCGGTCTTCCTGCCCTCTTTACCAAAGGAGCGTGGCCTCGTGCAGGTGCCATGTGCACAACGTTGTCTGGAGAAATAAACCATGTCGTCCTTCGCATGTTTCTTGCAAAACGCCGCCTTCCTTCTGCCGTTCATGTTGAACCTTGCTGAAGAATAGCACTTGCTAACTGAGCAGTATTGGTTTAGGTTGACCATACCGTCCCCAGCATGTCGCTTGCAGAACGACGGCCTCTCGCTCCCCTTGACGCTGAAAGAGGCTGCTTTGACGCAGGTAACATCTGAACACCGGCCACTTCGGAGTTGAACCATACCTACCACCGCATGCTCCTTGCAGAATACCCCCGTCTTGCTGCCTTTCACGTTGAAGTTCGGCCCGGCGACGCAGGAATCATGTGAGCAACGCTTGCTCCCGATTTCCACCATCCCTTCTGTGGCATGTTTCTTGCAAACCACGGCCGTTGTGCTGCCCTCGATACCAAACTTCGGTAGAAACCAGCAGGTAACATGTGCGCAACGCTTTCTGCTGGCGTTCACCATGCCATCGCCAGCATGTTTCTTGCAGAACAACGGCGTCTTGGTGCCCTCGGTGCAGAAATTCGGCCGAGTCACGCATAGTCCATGCGAGCAAACAGCCTTCCCGACCTCCACCATGCCGTGTTCAGCATGTTGCTTGCAAAATATTGCCGTCTTGTTGCCCTTGACGTTGAATCTGGGCCTCTCATTGCACGAATCGTGTGTGCAACGCCCGCGGCGAAGGCTTACCATGCCGGCCTTAGCATGTGACTTGCAAGACACTGGCGTCCTGCTGCCGTCGACAGCATATGTTGGTCGCGTCGTGCAAGTACCTTGTGAACAACGCTTGATGCGGATGCTCACCATGCCATTCTTAGCATGCTGTTCGCAGAAAGCCGGCCTTGTGCTGCCCTCGACGTTGTAGCGCGGGAGTTCCATGCAGGAATCTTCTGAGCACGTTGTGCTGCGGCGGAAGTACCCCATGCCGTCATCAGCATGTTGCTTGCAAAATATTGCCGTCTTGTTGCCCATGACGTTGAAGCTGAGCCATGTATTGCAGGAATCATGTGTGCAACTCCTCCCGCGAATGTTTATCATGCCGGCCTTAGCATGTGGCTTGCAATACGCTGGCGTCCTGCTGCCGTCGACAGCAAACGAAGGTCGCGTCGTGCAAGTACCTTGTGAACAACGATCGATGTGAATGCTCACCATGCCATCCTTTGCATGCTGTTCGCAGAAAGTCGGCCTTGTGCTGCCCTCGACGTTGTAGCTCGGAATCGCCATGCAGGAATCTTGTGAGCACGTAGTCCTGCTGTGGACATACACCATGCCGTCATCAGCATGTTTCTTGCAAAATATTGCCGTTTTGTTGCCCTTGACGTTGAAGCTGGCCGACTTCTTGCAGGAATCATGTGTGCAACGCTGCCCGCGAATGCTTACCATGCCGGCCTTAGCATGTGGCTTGCAATACACTGGCGTCCTGCTGCCGTCGAAAGCGTAAGATGGTCGCGTCGTGCAAGTACCTTGTAAACAACGATTTGCGCGGATACTCACCATGCCATCCTTGGCATGCTGTTCGCAGAAGGCCGGCTTTTTGCTACCCTCGACGTTGTGGGTCCGGGTCGCCATGCAGGAGTATTCTGAGCATGTGGTGGTGCGGCGGACGTCCACCATGCCGTCCTCAGCATGTTGCTTGCAAAATATTGACGTCTTGTTGCCCTTGAAGTTGAAGCTGGGCCCCGTCTCACAGGAATCATGTGCGCAAAACACCGCGTAAATGTTCACCATGTTGCCCTCGGCATGCTGCGAGCAGAACAATGCCGTCTTGCTGCCTTCGAAATTAAAGGACGGCTTTCTGGTGCATGTCTCGTGAGAGCAACGCTTGCCAATGACGTTTACCATGCCCTTCTCAGAATGTTGCTTGCAGAATGCTGCCACCGTGCTTCCCTCGACGTTATAGGCCGGCTGTTTCGGGCAGGAGTCATATGAGCAACGCTTGTATTTTACATTGACCATGCCGGCCTCAGTGTGTTCAGCGCAGAACAACGGCTTCGTAATTCCCTCGAAATTGAAGAGGGGGGTTCTCGAACAGGAACCCGATGTACACCTTGCGCGGATGTTGATCATACCCTCCTCAGCATGCGTCTTGCAGAACAGCGGGGTTTTGTTGCCGTTAAAATTGAAGCTCGGCATGGTCCGGCAGGACTCACGTAAGCACAGCTTGGAATAGACGTTCACCATGCCGTCTTCAGCATGCTTCTTGCAGAAAGCCGCCACTTTGCTGCCAACGGCGTTGTAGCTCGGTCCTGTCGTGCAGGTGCCATGCGAACACCGATTGCTACGGGTGTTGATCATACCGTCCTCCGCGTGTTGCTTGCAGAAAGCCGCCTTGTCACCGTCGAAGTTAAACAGCGGGCGCTTCATGCAGCCACCATCTGAACAGCGCCTGCTGATGACATCCACCATTCCATCGGCAGCGTGTTTCTTGCAAAACTTTGCGCCCTTGCTGCCCGCGATATTGAAACTCGGCAGCGTCCTGCACGCGTCATACGAGCAGCGTTTAACGATAACGTTTATCATGCCGTCCTTAGCATGTTTCTTGCAGTATAACGCAGTCTTGCTTCCATCAAAAGCCAAGCTCGGCATTTTCTCGCAGGAGGCATGTGCACAATGCTTTCTGCGCAGCTTCACCATGCCGTCCTCAGCATGGCGCTTGCAATATGCCGCCGTTTTGCTGCCCGAGACGTTAAAGCTCGCAGACACTTGGCACTTCTCGCGCTGGCAGCGCAGCATTGTATTCACGAGTAGGAACAAAATCCCTTCAACAGCCCAGGACGGGAGGTATATGTAGCCGAGATGCGTTCGGTTCAGCTTAGCTCACCTGTTACATGTTGGAGTCGGACGTAAACAAAAATACGCGTCTTTTTTAGACTCCCCTCTTTCGACGAGACATAAAAAAACAAACACGCCAGTGACATGCATTTATCTCGCGTTCCATGGGATCAAAATACTTAAGAAGAAATCATATTGCCCCCCCCCCATCGAAAGGGCTTATTGAAAGGTAAACGGTTTTTGTGGGGAACCCGTACGACCAAAACGACAACAATTAATGTCTCTTCGTATTACACGTTAAACAAAGCATATATCAACGACGTGCAAAACACGAACGAGGTCGAACGATGACTGACCAGCGTAGTCTAAAAATGATCGCGACGACGGGGCGATGGAATCGCTTCAACACTTACTCTATAGCCCTTGAAGAACATTACCAGGGAAGCCACCAAACAGAATAATTGTGCATATTTTGCCCAAACATTATATTATTAAAGGGGTTTAATTTATGACTGAGCGGTGGATGTAAAGTAGCCAGTGTGGCCTGTTATGGATCAAGGGCTGAAAAGTCGCATTAAAACATAGGAGAAATTAAATACGGTGTCGATACCTCTGGGAAATACTCTGCAAAAACGACTTGGAGAAGGAGTAACCCGATTAGATCAGACTTCGGCCGCTTGATCGGTCTTCAAGAACCCTTCGCACGAGATGGTAATTAAGACGACCTATACGCTCGACGACTAGGTGGCTTGAGTGCGCAGCATTGTGTTTAAATTCCACGAGATCGAAAGACTCACTTCGTTTGAGATTTTCGAGGGCATGTTGCACACAGCTGTAAATAGTGTTTCGTATTTCTGCGTTGAATTTCTTTTTGATTTATGTTACACCCCATACCCTGAGCCGAATATTTTTTCAGGTAGGAGACTTATCTTTCTGGGGGCATCAACGCCTGTCTTCTCTGTGACAAATCGCTATGGTTCTCGTGTAGGGCAGCGTGCTGACGAGGGGGCCAACCGCGGTTTCGTGGTCCCTTCGAATGTTAGTCGAAAGTAACAGGTCAGGTCGCGACGGGAAAACACGAGAGATCTCCACGAAGGGTAACTGCAATCGTGAAGACTTTGGCTATTACAGTGGATGCCACTCTCAAAGTGCCTAGTAGCAATTCGTGATGTAGGCCCCCGAGGTGTTGCTCCTTCCCCGCGTAAAACACGCCGATGATGGTGCCGACCCTCCATTTTATGTATAACTCTATTTTTGTTGTAGCAGATGTCTTAACCTTCGCAGGCGTGGGTTGTCCTGCCAAAACGGTCCAATTGAGCGCCAACCATGATTTACATGCCGCCCCTAAGTGTGCCGTTTGCTGTTTATTGTTGATTACTGCTGGACGTTCCGCGCAACGATCAAGCTTGCTGTTGACTTTTTTCGAGGATAAACTTTGTCAAACATACGATGAATAGCGTTTTTCTTTGCTTTATGCGACGATTTGTATCGGGAAATATCATGCCAGACTACCAAGTGGTTGTCGGTTCAACATAAATCCCGCTTGAATCAGTTCCGAAAATAACTTATACGATAAAACGGACACCTTTCCTACACGTTGGACCCGGGATTAACGGCGGAACATATACATACCAGCACATAATTGGATATCACGTCAAGGGTAAGTTACGCCTGGCACTGAACACCGTACATCTCGGACGAAAACTCCGAAGAAAATGTAAGCGAGTCTAGACACCTCGCACGAAGCGGCTGCAAGCACTCTGAGAAGAAAAAAACTGCGATATGATTGTGCTACGGGCGTGAAACACATAAAACTAAAACATATAATATTTCGGGTCATCCTAAAAATGTGGGGGTATTACCTGCTAAGCTATAGGGGTAAACGATCGATCGATAACCCAGCCCAGGGTAATCCTCATAACACTCTCCCTCGCTCTAAACGGTGGGATATTTGGGACGTCGGTACCGTATACGGCCGTACGTTGACCTACCCGTTTCGTTTCAATACCTGGGGAACCAGGGAGGTGCGTTTATGTTTTTTGGGACGCACGCGCAAGAGTTTCTGTAAAAGACACGTTCGAAATGATATTCGAACCCGTGTCCTCGATGACGTTAAATGTGGGGGTATAACCTGCTGAGCTATAGGGGTGAAATATCGATCGATCACCCAGCCCAGGGTGATCCTTATAACACTTATCACCTGAAAGGCCTTTAAAACCATCTTGAATATTATTGCCAGATTCGAGTGTGATGTTGCTTGTTTTATCTGCATAGTGTCTGTAACCCCATACAGGTAACTTCGCTAGGATGAACAATCAGCAAGGTGTAGTATTTGGCCTCCGAAACCACCCGAAGTGGGATACATGTGTTCAGTCTTGCTTTGATTTGGTGTGCTGCGGTGCTATGCGCGTTACGCTAGAAACCGGTGGTATTAAACGTCAAAAATAGAACGCACATTAGGTGTGGCCGATTATATAGCGTAGTCATAACGGTGCCATGCGGAGACCACAACACACTATTCATAACAAGCTTCGGGTTGAATCAGACTGAACCTGAGGTGGAAATATGAGGCGCCGCGTGCGCTCGCAACTCGGCCTCATGACCATCATTTGACTCATGCCACGGTAGAGTCGCACCACGTTTGTTTTCTTAAGGTGTTCATTTGAGGAGCTCTACAACTCAGCCGCAAAACGATTTTGGAGTAAAATAAAAGTAATTCCCAGAAGACGACACAATGGCGTAACTACAAAAAAAACAATGTTGTAGCACAAGAACGAAATTCCGACGATTTCAGGTTAAGGGGCTCCGTCATTCACAAACTGTTTTCGACCAAAACGGGATGCCTCTATTGTAGCACGCGTTATTTCAGCTGCAATATCTCCTGTCGTACGGGCAAAACAGCACACGAGTACAGATTCTGTAGCATTTATGATACCGAAATATACACCAAACAACTTGTGTAGGCTAAAATAATACCGCAATGATTCGTGAATGAACTACAACACACCCAGTACTGCCGTATCACGACAGGATAGTGCCCCCAATATCTCTTCAAGGGCAAGGACTTATGTTACCCCTCGTGTCCATATTTCGTTGGGTTAGCCACCGGCGCCTACGTTTTCGGGGAGGCATCGTTCTCGTAGGTCGATATTACCAAACAAACACTGCTGAACACATAACTGAGAACGTTGAACCTCGTCAAACGGAATTGCATAAAATCGATTAAGATAGCTGTGAGTCACTATGCTCGCCGTGTTTCTGAGCTGTAAAAACAAAACAGAATAACACTCGGCTACGCTTGGTCGGTACAGAGGGTGGTTACCCTACACAACCCGTCGAAAATACGAAAAATGCTGATTCTCTCGTGGGGATTGAAGACGTTCAAGACGCTCACGGATCCAACGGGAATACCGAACTAATACATGCCAGGGACTGGATGCGCGACCCCCGCCCCCCAATTACTGATGGGTGGCAATCTGAGCCCTATATCCACGTGCCGTTAGATACAAGGGCATGTCAAGATATAAGGTTTAAACCCCACCCCCCCCCGGTTTTCATCCATGCGCAATATACAAACGTATTCTTCCATCGCTTTTCAGACATTGCCCCCTTCCAAATTCTACTCAATCACACTCCAAGGAAATGCTGCCTCTTGTCGTGAATCCGCGAACCCTTCTTTGATCCGGCATACTGGATCCGGTTCTGAGGCTGTTGCGAACGGCAGGTTAAGATTTAAGATCATGCTTCTCTGCATGACTTCGCCGGTTTCGATCGAGTTCAACGGTACTTTATCCGACCGGCCAGACGACGCGCCTCGTACCCTGCTCCGTGTTCGTCAGCGTCGTGTGTACTACCAAACCCGTACATGCAAGCATGCGTTTTGTGTAGCTGTGTTCAAATACCAGAATTTTGTTAGACTTCTGATGTACAATCTCGGCCGATAAGCTTTGTAACCTATCCAACTCGCAACGGGAGTCCGTCCAAATGTTTCTCGACCAATACGCCGTCGCGACAACAACGGACGGTCGTGAGTCTCTCTTTCTCCACCGTTCGTGACCAGAATCACTTGGTACGGTGCACAGGCGTGTAGATAGTGGTTGGGAACATCTGGCGGCGTGTTTTTGCCGCTGAAATCTGCTGTATACGGATGAACGGAGTCTACCAAAAGGACGCATGGACGAAGCAGTCTAACTGCTCCCGCGGCTGAGGACTCATACGGGTTGTTGTCCATCTGAATGGAGTGATGGTCGCTTTGTGTGGGCGCACTAAATGTAGCAAAGGATGGAGCCGGTTACTAACGGCGCGTGGCACAACCCGTCCTTTTCGTTGCTCCCTTCAGAAATGAACATCATAGATGACACCGTTAACCTACCACGCGGTATTTGCTCTCTAGTTGCCTTGCACGACACTCCAACTGTTTTCGATTGGATGTAGGTCGGTAGCGTCTGTTTCGCTTTTTTGTCGAAATTCGTCGATTAAATTAAAAGCGATACTCGAACATGCCACACCGTCAAACAAATCCTCGGGTTGCCGCTGTCAGCCACACGTTGCGACAGTAATGGCAGTAGGACTGCTCTGGTAAATCCATCCAGCATGCGGCCCTACTCTCCATTTATCACTCGTAGACGGTCTGGGGTTCGGGGTGGGGCAGGGTTCGGGGCTGGCAGAGAGGGCGGGTCGTCGCCCGCACTGTTGTCGACCTCATGTATGTGACGATAACAGCGAGTTCAAACAAACCACAGCGAATAAATATTTCGGCGACGCCGAGCCAAGCAAGGGGGTCTAAACATTACCCCCCTTCTAACGACCAACGTCTTGTTAGTTTTATCGCTTATGTGCGCTATACTTACCTTGGACGGGTACGAACCAAAACAACTAAACCACAACAAACATATTTCTGCGCCTAAGCATAGCACGCCTTGCGTTGACTGTGCATTGCACGAACGACAAACAACCGATATTCCTGATATACAATTGCCTTTCCGATGAGAATGAAAATCGACAATATCGGTTTTTGAATTGTACCAGTATGAAATATACTTCCGTCACAGTCAAATTTTACACTGTAAACTATTGCCAGTTGCGACAGCCGTCGGTGACACAAACAAAATCGAAATCGTCATCGGAAGTCTCACGATATCGAAGATCCAAGAAATCCTGGATTTATATCCTCTGCTTTACGAGCCTGTCAAGGTTGATTGCGATTTTGTTTGTCGTGGATCGATACCTACAATCGAACAACATATATTCTAGGATAATTTTTAATTGTGAGCGAAATACAACTCGTTAAAAACGACAAAGTACTAAAATTGATTTTGATTCTCATCGTAAAGGCAATTCTCAATTAGGGAAATCGGCGGTTAACATATGAGACCTGTCCCGTGGTATACCAACCTCGTAACTAACGCCGAAACAAACTTACTGTGACCGATCGCGTGGCATTCCGGTCTCTAGTCCGAGAGCGAGCTGTCACTGAGTCCACGTTTATGGGATTATTTGTGGCGGGATCACCGCGCTGTATGAAACATGTATTTGTGCAGCTGTACCTCCGTTGCGTGAACCAGGACTAAAAATCACGACGGGCTTGCGGTCCACACCAGCACCGTACCCAACCCTGATATGTCTAGGACCGTAAGAGTGGTGTTTCGAGGTAGGGGGTGTTTGCGAACATTCTCAGATAGTTTTGACATTTTTTACAATACCAGGTATCCGAATCTACTGTAAGAGGTAGGGGAGCCGGACAACCTGTTGAAACGCAACCACTAACCACGGAGATAGTTGCCGAGCTCTAAAGTGGTATCAAGTAGATCTAGAGTGTGTCAACATATCGTACCAGGTACGTTTCTTCTACTACCTGTCTACTACCTGGAGATGCTTCATCACCCCCCCTCCCCTACAAATATTTTATTTATTATAGGTTGGGTTGGCTTCGGTTGGCAACGACGCTGTAAAACATGCCTCTCACTGCGTGAGCTCGACAACCAGGGTACCGTTTTTTGTTTTTGGCGGTCACCCATACTGGCGGTTTCTTTTTAGACAATTCGTGCGGGGTTGATAACCTCATCTGCGCACAAGGGGAATGGTCGTATCACGTAGTGTGTATATGGTAAGGCATCCACGAGGCAGATACGTAGTGAAACCCATTTCTGTCTCTGGAAGTGGCCACACCAGAAATTAAATCAATTCATTGAAGGCTGTCGTTCCTATGCGAGTCCGCCTCAGAGGCGGTTCTTAGCAGGATGCAGCTCACCCTCATTGCGACTCGCCCAATACCTCACGGCGCTTCGCGCTTGGTGCAAGCAATGTCTGCCTGGTTGGCGAAAACCCAACGTGCTCTGTGCCGGCATTGAAGGGATGCGAGGGTGTATGGTCATACGACTACGGCCGTGCACGGTATGAGTACACCCCCCCCCCCTGCATCAAGGTCGTTCTTGCAGAAACAACATTATGTGGAAACACCGAACCTTCTTGTATTTCAGCGTTCTGCAAACTGTTCTGGAAAACTTCTCGAAGTGCAAATCTTTGAAAAAACGCTCTTTGGCTTTTGCGGGATAAAACCCGAAATATGTTTAGGTTGTTAGGTAACATGATGCGGAGGAACAGCCAGCAGCATGCCGGCGCACAGGCCCGAGCCGCGTGCCTACTCGCGAGCGCTCAAGCCTGACCAGGGTCGCTGCTAAGGTCGTTTACAGGCAACGGTCGGTCGCAGAAAGTGCAGTGGAGGCATGCTACGGTAGAGGTATACACCGTTTTTTTCTGAGCTCCTGATTTGGGGAGCACCGTTCGTCACCGAAAAATGGTTTTTGAAGGAAATTGAAAGTGGCACCCGATGAAGGAGAAACTCCATGACATGAGTCTACTATTGAAAATGCCGCAACACAAGAATGGGAGTCCGATGAGTTTGAATTAGAGCCCGTTTTACCGAAGAAAAACAAAATTCAATTTGTAAAATAAAAATTCAAATCCGCTTTTCATTGGTCAGAACCCGCACCACCACCCAAGATTATACCCCAAGATCCTAATCCTTGGTGCTGGTGCGTGTGTTGACCAATGAAAAGCGAACTTGAATTTCTTTTTTTCCAAATTGATTTTTTTTTATATTCGTTAATATGAGCCCTTAAGCAGCCCGATCGTTCAGAAAAAATTAAGACAAAAAGTCCAACCTTCATCGTAGCACGTGTCAGTGCGTTTGTCACTTATTCTTGCCTAGTCAACAAAGACGACGTACCGAAGTAGCCGATCGAGCTAATTTTGCCGAGCAGCGCTGAGGGAACGAAAAACCAATAAAGTGCTCTCGGTGGGCGTTGTCACATCGAGAATTGCTGAGATATTTACCAATCGAAGCACGGACGCCTCTGCCTCCTAGGCAGGCCGACTCCCGACGAAACACTTTGCGCATGGTGTACGCGAGCGCGGATCCTTATAGGGACGGTTTTATGTCGAGTCGAGTCTGGTTGGGTCGACGATTTTGTCAACGAGATAGTCATCCTGTCCATGAAACAAACTCCTAATAGCGCTTTTTAGAACAAACGTAAATCCCACGAAACACGTTACCTAAATATTAAGACGCACGGATCGCTAAATACGGGCAGTTAAGACCGACCCGAAAGCACAATCACTCGGCAGGGATGAGCGTCAACAGCAGCAGCACAGATCAGTTGCCAGCAAAACGCATATAGGCAATACGAGACCTAGCACCGTACGCAGACGGGCTGCACACGCACATGTACAGGGCCTGTCATAATCTACCGGGAATACTGGTGTAGTCTAGGTTTCGTATCGGAGACTTTCTGTACGAAGTCCCGACCTTCCACCCCCCCCCTGACATTTCAGGGGAAATTGTGAGGCTCGTTTCAGCGAGGCTCGTTCTTGGTACGGCGCCCTTCTAATGCGACATTAACAGCAGGCAATAGCAGCGCGGCAGACAGCAGTAGTACCGCGACCGGTCGCAGTCGCCCCTTGCTGCCTTGCCCTGCGGTGTGGGCTTTGGCCGCCTTCGTTCCTGGTGTTGTCGGTCGGGCCAATAGGGCTCGCCTTGGCCACAATAATATCCAACATCAACTACCAACAGTACAGCCGTACAGTCTACTGGTATACGGGGCATACAGTAGTTGTACCAATACCATAGGAGTAGTAGCAGTAGTAGTAGTAGTAGTGGTGGTAGTAGTAGTAGCAGAACTTTGAAACAGAAACGGTGCAAGGTTGTATTTCGGTCAGATACGTACAGACCCATACCCAGGGTATTTTGACGGGTATATCCCGAACCGGAACTTCTATATTTTCTTGTTCCATACGATAATACTACCCAAACCAGGAACTTCTGTACGGTCTGTATGCTCGTGGCGAAATACCCGGGGTACGGGTATGCCATTTGGAAATAAACACGGGGTACGGGTACGGTAACAACATTAGCGTGCACACCCAGAATGTGCGTTCTGTAATCATCCCTGCACATACCTGGAAACTCTGTAAGTGCAAGGCTGTGTTCGGTAGAGTACATATATACCCGGGGGATTTGCCCAGCCACTACCCACACCGAAAAACCTGAAAGTTATGTACGACATTCACACGCGTACCCGGAACTTACGTAAGTTATATACGCCCGTAACACAATACCCGGAATATGGCTATGCCACATTAAATACCCGACTGCAGGTACGGGTACGGGTACGGATACGGGTTCCACATTCGTGTACCCACCCGGAACATCGTGAGTTCTGTAAGCCTTCCATATCCGTACGTGTAGCTTCGGTGGGTGCTGTAAGGCTTCCATACCTGTATGTCCTCGAAAAATCAGTAAGTCCCAGGTTGTATTCTGTGGGATACCTACGTATTATTTCCCGGGCTACTACCCCTCATGGGATATTCTGTGAGTTGTGCACACCTCGGATAACGTTGAACTTCACGTTTTATGGTAAGGTTAGGCGTCAGCGGAAAAAATGGTACCATTACGTTGCTACGTTAGCTAAATTCCAGACTTGGTGAAAGAGCTACGTACTTGGTGGATCATCGCGTAAAATAGTGTTAGAGAGTGTTGCCTTGATCCCGTCATGACCGCGTATTGGTATGTGTTAAGGTGTTAGCGTAGGCAGCCAATAGCGAGTGACAACTATCTTAGTGCGTTAGCGGAATTCCTAGTGGCCATCGGAACATGTTATAAGGATAACGTACATGGCCAATGAAACGTTGGCATTATGTTACCGTGTTAGCAGCATCAGCCCGTAGCCAGTAACTTTATGTCACCGTCTCGGCAGAATTTGAACTCGCTACCGTAACACAATTAAGACTTAAGACGGATAACGTACGTGGTCAATTAAACGCTTACATAACATATGTTAGTGTGTTAGCTGGACTGCTGGGGTGTCGGAGAAATAGGACAACACGGCCTCATTATGTTACCCCGTGGCGCCGCTTTACCACTAAAACAGGTAACGCCTGTTAGATGTCGGGGAAGATCCAAAGGGTAAGTAACGTAGAACCAATACGTTGGAACGACTTCGGCCCCAAGCGTAACTCAGTAACATCATGTTTGGCCCGGATTGAGTAGCACAATGTGGTAACACAGCAGTGACAAAATGTTAAATTCAGATATTGACTGAAATAACAACGGTACATAATGCTAGAGTGACCTCCGCATTTAGGCTAGCATCCTAACAAAATGTTATGTGTCGACCGGCTAAGACTGAAACGTATCTAACGTACTTGGGGGTTAAATGATTCCTTATCCGAGGTAAAGGCAATCACACGCGGGGTCCGAACAAAGTGGTGTTAGTAGTGTTGGCCACTGCGTTCTGTTATGTTAGTGTGCTATCTGTAACATAATGTTAGGTTCAGTAGTGCTGGCTAACATGGTAACGTTATATTAAGGTGTCACGTGTAGCACAGCTTCTAAGGGTAACACGATGCTATCATGGTGTGTTGTGGTTAACGCTGCGTAGACAGTAACGTTATGTTATCGTGTTATTAACAGTAAATGTGCAGATATCGATCTGGGCATGTTAAAAAGATAACGCACGCGTTTGGTCAAAGCCTAACACTGTGTCCACAGCAGTGTTCGTTCAAAAACGGATCACGGCGTAACATAATACTACTGTATTAAAGCTAGACGAGATCGAGCCGAAACATAACGGTAAGGGGTGTGCACGGTCGTGCGTCTGCAGTTAACACTGCGCTACGGCGTTGCCGTGATTGATCCTCCGATGCTCACTCTGTGTTAGTACGTTGCCACGTTCTTGAGTTAAACCTCACTATGTAGATAATTGTGATCCGAGTGTTACGTTATCTTAAGCGTAAAGTTGCGTACGCCATCCACACCAATACCCCGAATTTTCGTCAGTAGTTATATATATATTTATTTACGCCCGTGGCACAAAGCCTCTACTGTAGTACGGGTACAGTACAGGACACCTAATAAGAAGCAGGCTACTTTGAAAGCCAGGCTGAACTTTGGAGGAAAGTAAGAAGGTCGAAAGTCATTGGAGTGTCTGCGCAAAATATAATTTACTGTGAAATGAGCTTTTTATCTACTCTCCCGTTACCGACGACTAATGACAAAGCCTAATCAAAGAAGCACAAATATGACGAACCTATGCATGTTTTGATAGTATACTATGGTAGAGCCATATATGGGTGATACGATATTCGACACACTCTCCGGACTCTTAAGATTGGCCAAGCTTGACCCGAGAGTGCCTCGGACCGCTGGCAAGCAAGGTTGCAAGAAGAATTACGAGTATGACACACACTCGCCACGTACAGAGTTGCTGCTGCTGTTAGTGTTGTTGTTGATGCTGCTGTTATGTTGCATGCCTTTGCTGCCTGCTGCTGCAGCGGATACGGGTGCTGTAAGTAAGTAGGCAGTGTGCATCTGCAGTGTTGTTGCTGACGTGGTGCACGCGCCCGGGCAAGCAAGCGCCGCGGGAGAGCAAGCGCTGCTCCTGAACAGACAGGCGCTGCTACAAGTAAGCGCTGCTGCAAGCGAGAGCCGCTTCAAGCAAAAGCTGCTGCTGCAACCCTACGCGCTGTTGCTAGCAGCTTGCTGCTGCTGCTGCTGCTGCTGCTGCTGCTGCTGCTGCTGCAAGCGCGTACAGCCTTGCTGACACGCTCATCATCTTCGCCCGACACTTGAATTGTGTCGGACGAAGAGGACAGCGATGAAGATGTGGGCGATCGTCTCGTTGTGGCGGAGTCGGTTGCAGCGAGTGCCGGGGAGCAAAGGATAGACCGCACTTCTGCTTGGTGCTTGCTGCGTCTGCAGCTTACTGCGTCTGCATGCTTCTGCTGATGCTGCTGCTGCTGCTGCTGCTGCCGCGGGTATGAGGTCCTGCTGTCAGCACGTCGTCAACGACTGCTGCTCTTTCCGCAAGTGTTTTCTTTTTCCAATGTACTAATCCAATATTTAGCATTTTTTCGTTGCCGACTACGCGCATAGCGGAAGTCGTAATATTTTGACTATCTTTCCGACGAAAATCCTCGGTAAGCCAAAATTCTATGCGCAGACACTCTACTATCTTTAATTGAATGTAGAAACCACCCTCTATCAAATAAGAAATCCAGCCTGGATTAAATTTCCTGTATCTTAGTAACAATAGGTGTCCTGTACTGTATGCCATGCCCCTTCAGCAAAAATAAATAAATGGGTACGAATACTTGAGTCAAGCTTGATGAGCCTTGAAAAAAAACTCATTTTTACAGGAAGCAGCGATACTATGATACGCCAACGCCCAAACGGGTAGGATGTATCGTAACTGACCCGAGTCTGGCGGGAAGGCTTATTGGCCTGGGTTTTTGTTGGTGGATGAGCCTCGGCAAGTTCCACACTACCCGGACAGTATACTCTTCGGGTGGCTATCCCCACCGCACCGGGCCCCTTCGGGGGTCAGGTCGGGTCAATATGCTCAAGTCTCCGGAGTAGTAGGCAGCAAGGGCTGGTGCTTCCGAGGGGGCATGGAGTTAAATTACATACGACACGCAGTGAGACGTGGAAGTGTGGAGGGCGTAAACTTTATTTTTACCTATCCGCCGGAGGATTGAATAAAATTATTAGAAGTACGTCAGCTGTGAGGTCGACCGATTGAATGGTAGATACTCAACTTTGCGAGCTGCGTAGAAAATTTGTTTTAAGTGTTATTTGTGGTATTTGTGTGCGCTTCGGGATGCACTCGTAGGAACCTGGTAGTTACTGCGAGTACTCGATTTTTATAACAAGCCGTTCGCGCGTGTTATGTGTTTATTCCTCGTTAAGGATATAGTTCAGTGACTCCCCTGGATACGGTCAGCAAGACAATGTAACAAGGGTATCCCATGATCATTCTGCGCACTGATACTATATAACCCGAATGGATAAAAAAAAAAAAAAACGGGTGCGTCGTATTCGTTACAAGTACAACATATTCCAGATTCGTGTTAGATCTTGGAGGGGTTGATACCTGAACGGAATGCCTGTGTGTAAGACTTCCATACCCGTACTCGTACGTTGATCAACTGTACGAAGTCTCTGCGAAACTCCCATGCCGTTACCCGGAATCCACACGCCCCACAGAACACAAACTTAAAAACGTGGGTACCGCGTTAGAGAGAACATACTTGTACTCGCACACATACGAGTTCAGCAGTACTGCCTTACGACGTACTATAATAAAACTGTAGTACTCCTTTTGATAAAATTCAAAACGCAAATAAAGCGAGGCTCACGAGAAATGGTGGAGCTGATATCGCCAAACGTCCGAAAGGGCTTGCCCCGAAGACCAAGAAGGGGTTCCTGCTGCTTCACCTCCGCTTCGAGCGAGTACAGATTAATAAAGGTAGTGTGGTGTGGCGTGGGTTCCTTCTTGGTGGTGGGGCGATGTCATACCGGAGGTTCCACTCTGGTCAAGTCCGGGTTTTGTAAAGAGTGTGTTCAGTGTTCGAGATATCAGCCGCGTGCAGGGCAGATGCACGCCGGTCCCAGTGACGTAATTCCGGGGAGGCTATGGCACAAGGCGGACTACTCACGAGCAAAGATGTCTGTTGACGATCATGAGTGAAGTTTGTCAAGCGTCAAGGCTTTCTGTCAAACTATTTTTGCGTGGGTTGAGAAAACAAATAATGCATGAAGCAGTATTTCCTCGAGTATCTCCTGTTAAATGCCGAAGAGGCGTCGTGCTTAGATTCCTTGTAACCGTTACAACAATGCCATCACTGCCACCAATCTTACGGGTACACTTTGGGTACATGAAAACAACATCGATAAGGTTGACAATCTTAAGGGTACCAACCACGCAAAGGCTCAGACCCCGCTAAGCGTAGTCATGACGCTAGGTCCGACCTTGACTAAGGCACTGTCCTCGGGAAGGTTGAAATAATTTCGACCTTTCCGGGTTCACAGATAAATCAGGGGACTACCTTTTCAAGTATACACCTTCCGGAAGGTCAAAATANGGGACACTTTGATTTCTACGAAGTTCAGTCGTGGCCCCGGAACAGATTAGACACACCATTTTGCCCCTCAAGGCCGCCCCTTCACGCGTTTGAAGCTACCTGCCTAGGATTGGTCTGGACGTGCTACGCTTCTGGTGAGCTTCACTTTCTTTATTGACTGCCTCTGAAATCCACCACCCGTGCTTCGGCACGATACTCGTCTCGTACGAGTAACGTGTAACTCTTTTCGGGCTACCAGGTACCTGGTATCTAGTAGCAGTATCCAACGAACCACATGGCAAACGCGCAGCTGCAAATGATGCGTGGTACTAGTATTCGATGTAGATGAGCGCGCTTGGCTAACGAAAGCACGCTCGGCGTACCGTAGGCTGACCAAAGCCTCGGGTGCTGGCGGTTTTTTGAGCAAACGAGCGATCTATGGTTGATTCGCGGCGAATGTGCGGTGCGATCGACACAACAACGACCGACAAAGGAGGCCCAATCTCGCGCCAAATCTAAACCAGTACGACCGATCGACCGCGGGCGATGCCCGTACCGCATGCTTTTGGCAATGCTGCTGCATTTCCGCGTTAAGGCGGCTGTAGTACTTCACCAGACGTGTAATTGCACGTATGTGCTGGGCCGTTCGGATCCGCACGTACTTTTGCACCATTTTTACCCTTGCTCCCACCCGGATCTGATCACCGGCTCCGGAGAACGTGACGTACGTGCCAGGCTATTCATAGTTGTGCATTCAATACGGTTATATATAGCAGGAGTTGTTGTAGACATGTATGGCCTACATGGGTAAAAAATGGGATCGAGGTGCCAGATGGGCCTCCGGCGGCTCCTGCGGAGGGCTGTTCATATTTCTGCACCTTGTGGGGGGGAGCAGGGTGCCAAATGGGATCAGATCTGCACGTACTTTTGCACCATATTTACCCTTGCTCCCACCCGGACCTGATCCCACCTGGATCTGATCCCATTAAGCACCCTGGTCCCACCCACAAGGTGCAGAAATATGATCAGCTCACCGCAGGAACCGCCTGAGGCCCACCTGGCACCTCGATCCCATTTGGTACCCATGTAGGCCATACCTGGTACATATCTACAACAGCTCCTGCTATACATGTATACTGTAACCGTATTGAATGTACTTGCAAATTCGAATAGCCTGGCACGCACATGCACGTTCTCCGGCCGGTACTACTCACTAGGCCTATTTGAAAGTCGAGCTTGTGCCTTATGTCTTTAAAAAAAGAAGACTGACACCATTGGATATTTGACACTACGCCTATAGAGCCACATTTCCCGCAACGTCTAAAACTCGGCATAGTGGTTTCTTTCAAACAGAAAATCCAAGAAAATATTAAATACCTTGGAATTAGAGTGCGAAATATCTGCGGAATATGCAACAGGAAGACGATGCATTTCAGCGAGTGGCCAGAAACACACACAGAAACTCGAGAACGGAGATGCGGTTTTCAAACGGCTAAACACACGAGTGCCTCGCCCTGGCCTTGCTCACGTCTTCGACGCGTGCCCCAGCTTGGAGTACGTAATAATACAGAACACCAGCAGCACAGCAGGCCTTGCCCTCGAGCCACCGGATTACTACTTGTAGCCATTGCTTGGAAAATGTTCGTGCGGGAGGCACGGTGAAGTGGTGCACCGTACGTACGTAGGTATGACAGAGGGAACCATGTTGTTATGAACGTTTGTTCAGAGTGGGCTGCAGACTAAACTAGAGCACTCGCGCGACGAGTGTATCAGCCGCAGTGCAGCGTGCACCAGGCTGGCAGCCATCGTGTAAGCGCTTGCCTCCCGCCAGTTGACCTTTTTGTTGGGCTACGCGTTGGTGCGATGGTCGGTGTGCCGGGCTGTGTGGTGTGTGTTGTTGTTGTGTGCTGCGGGCTGCGGGTGTGTGTTCGATATAGTCGGGGAAAAGTGGAGGTCGGCCATTTGTTTTCCAGTTCCTACATATGATCCGTAGAGACGTATCGGTTAAGTCAATGGTTGATATCTCTCACAGCCGCGGACATTGCTGGTGTCGTAGGGTGTGACGGCTGCGAGTTCATGCTTCATCGAGAAGCGTGTTGTACTTGGGTTTGGGCTCGGGTTGTATCGTGGAGCTGTGCGCTACTGCTGCAGAGCTGGCTGCTGCTGCTTACAGCAGAGCTGGTTGGTGCTGTGCGATCTTGCTTTGCACTCGCACGGTCACAACATCAAGATTGGCAGATAAACTGCCCAAAAACTTACTATCAAGTAAATCGTACGTACTTGGTAAAAAAAGTGATCAAATACATAATTTGAGAAGAGCCACATCTCACGCTGGTCGTGATGTCAAAAATAAGCTCCTATTTTGGCACCGTCTACAACTCGATATGTCTTTTTTTTTGTGCATATCCATAAATAAGGCCGTATTCTGAATTTTTAATAGGTCTACTGTACGAGTTTTCACACATATATGTACTTCTTCGCACGTTAGTCGTCAACATACCCGGGACTGGTTTTTGTGCGTACCTGGTAGATGCTGTGACACTCAAACGCAAATCGTGTATCGAGCATATGGAGTAGTTCTTCGGTTGGTGAGGCAAAGTAGCCAGAAGAACTTGGTGCAAACAATTCTTGCTCCTATGGAAGGAAACATCGGGTGGTGTACTTGCGGAAATTTCTATATTTTGTTTGTTTGATTTGTATATGGCTTGGATCCGCAGCGTCATATGTGAGTACACACAGGATCGGTGTATTGATGTCGTCGATATATCAAAGGCGTGTTTGGCAGTGCTCTCAAAATGATACCTGGAATATACACTGCCTTTTCTTGGGAAAAATACATGCCTTTTCTGCGCCAAAGATGCCACAGTATAAACCCGTAATTTCGGGACGGGTCAGGGTCTTATTCTTCCTTTGACATGCTTATTTAAACGTGAGGCTGCGGCCAGTGTTAATTGATTTAGCGGCAATCTCCCGACATCGCTGAGTAGTCCTGAAGATATAGTGGTCAGGCCGCGACTACACGGCGAGGGAGCGACGTTAATTAGGCGATCTTACCGTGCCTCCGACGCTCTATCTCCTATGAGCCCTTTGCGCGCAGTGTCGATTCAGACTTTGGCGGCATGTAACCTACATTATGTTTGGCACTTCTACTGCTGCTACTGCTGCTGTTTCTGCTGGTACTGATCCTGCTGCTATTTCTCGGGAGGGTCACTTGCATGCTTTTTTTTACTTCCAAATGTACCTCCTCCTTCCTTGATGCACCTGCGTGAGCGCTCTCGCTCAACAGCCACAATTTGATGCTGACACGATCCCGCGGTCGTCCGCCAACATCACCAGTTTCAGACCTCGACCAATGCTCATCGCGCAAGATACTGTACTTGCTACGCTTGTCACTACCCCCCAAGAGAGCGTGCCCCTCGGCAGTGTCGTTGTTTTTTCGTAGTATGATATATCTGGGGGAGATGTCGCTACCTCTATGCATCCTTTATGTGTGGGGGGATGGCAACAATCGAGAACGGCGGATCTCTCAAGCCCAAGACGTCGTGTTTTTCTGCCCCACGAATCGTCGCCCGACGAAAGAATGGGCGTAGTAGCATATTTGACCCCAGCTTGTGTTTCGCTATTGAGTGGGTGAAGCCCCTGCTACCATTCACTTTTGGATATTGATTTTGCGATACAAGAACGACTGGAAAAGACCCGATGTTTGTTTTCAACTGAAAATCACACTACAGAAAAACGATTGTCACAATCCGAATGCTCACTGTAATGCCCCGCATAAGGCGGAATATGAAACCAACCCGCCGAGTAGATAGTCGGAGTTTTGCTCCCCGTCAACGGGTGACGAAGTCCAATCTCCGAGCGAGTAATCTGGGACATTATGTCGACGAGACATTCGAAACGACGCCATGTTCGGAGTATGTGCCCTTGTTAGTTGTTGAAGTGTCGGCTAGGAAGTACATGCCATCCTTCATGCTGTCTTTCTTGTTTTTTGGTGCTACAACAACACAAAATCCGACAGTAACATGAACAGTAACTGCTAGGTGAAGAAGGCGACATACAGAGGGAGAAACACGCAGAACAGAGAAAAAAAGGAAGTTGATGTACTGTAGTTTCGGGAACGCTGTACAACCCAGGCAGCAGGACCGTATACATCCGTTTGCTGGTCGGGCCGTGGGCCTTGGCACAATACCCCACTCTTGAGTAGAGCGGTGCAAAGTCTCGATGAAGTTGTTTTGCCCCCCTAAGGATAATCGAACACAATACGACTAGCACAAACAAAAAAAAACAGAAAAATACCAATCGCGTTAAACTCGGGACAGCATTCGAAGAGGTTCCGCCTATTGTTCAAACCGGAATATTTCTCCGAGACCTGCAATCCCCTTTTCTTGCTCTCATTGGTGGCAGTGTCAATGGTACTGCCGTGTTCACCCTCCCTTTCGCTGCCACGGGGCTGGCGTTGCGTGGCCCAGCGAGACCCTTGTCGGCCGCCTCCCCTCGTCACCTCGCGATGAGATGGTTCCGCCGCTTCCATTAGCCCTTACTTACCAATGGCACCATTTTCTCTCAATAGCTCCAGCGAGAGACAGCACTATCGCTACGCTGAACCAAACATAGAGCCCTTCGTGAACCTTAGGGTGGCTTCGAGCACCATGTTGTTTGTCCAATACCGACAATGACCGTTTCGTTTCATGCCGCCCTACACCCGGATTTTCTGCGCCAACCATCGCCGTGAACGGAACCAGGTGGTTCATATCCCCCCTTTGTTCAACCGCAGAGAAACACTATACTATTTCTGAGTTACGTGTGATACGATAGAGGTAGCACTTACTGAATGGCCTGGCTCCTTAACCCAGAATCGACGTATTTGTTCTGATTTTCCCTCCAAAACCCTTTTTTCGGCGAGGTATGGCGCTCCTTAAGTGACCATCCACAGAAAAACCATATGGTGCACCTCTATCGTAGCATGCGTCTCGGAGTACGTATTTTATAAGCACTTTTATTCTCGCCCCCCAAGGTTAGTTTTCGGGGGGTGGGGGTGTATTAAGCTCCTCCAAGACGCGTGCTACGACTGAGGTAGCACGTTTTGCTGATTTTTGTTTCTGAATCATGGGTCTCCTTAACCCAAATTCGTCGGACTTTCATTCTTGTGTTGCCAAATTTTCCATAGTATACCTAGCTCGTGGGATTGTGGGTCGGGTAGCACTTTTGGTTTCCTCCAAAATCGGTTTTCGGGTGAGATATGGAGCTCCTCAGATAAGGAGCTCAGAAAAAGCACGGTGCACCACTATCGTAGCATTTGTCTCTGGTTCGTTTGGTACTTCCAACCATGGTCTTGGTCGTTGGGTGAAACTTTTATTTTCCTCCCAAATCAGTTTTTAAGTGGGGTATAGAGCTCCTCGTGTGACAACCCTCCGAAAGTTCATGGTGAACCTCTACCGTAGCATGCGTTGCGTGGTTCTCTCGTCGCCGTCGCATTGCGCATTCTTCGAGGCGTTAACGTTTGACACTGCATGATAGGTGTGCTGCATGCTCTCGTATGTAAGAGTTCGTAGAAGGTTTTATGGCGCTCGGACCACGTAAAGGTGTTCCTGGCCGAGCGTCCACGGAACACACCCCAAGGGGACGATATATCCCACGACCTCGATACGGCCGGCCGTTGGTCACAAATATATTAAAACTCTCCCTTGTCAACCGATTCATCCAGAGGCTCAAAGCATAGCGGGCCCAGCGTCATGTGTCTTTCGTTAGGTCGGCAATGATGTTTTATTTTTTTGCTATACGTTCGTGGCTTTCTTCGGTTGCGCCATCGGTCGTGCACCCATTGATCCCGCAGGCAACATATAACAATCACTGCTGCGCGTAAGGACTTTCACTGAAGCCGCTAGTTATCTCACTTAGGAAACTACAGGGCAGCACACTGGGGAACGACGCAGACAGACACAACACGGCGTCGCTTGTTCAGCGTGCAGTTGACGATTGCACACACCTACACCTTACTCAAATACGTTTTTACTTGTGCCACGAAAACATCAGGTGTTGCAGAGGTCTGCCTGAAGTATATCATCTGTTTTCGCGAGTTCTGAATCTGAACTAGGAACTATCCACTCTGGGCTGGCGTGGAGATCATGCCGCGCTGCCACCACCAGACTTGTCGAATTACTGCGGGCTTCAATTTCAAGGGTTGCAAGCCGGCGAGATACTGCAAGCAGCATGCGGAGGAGGGCATGGTGAACGTGGTCGGCAAACGCTGTGTACATGATTCCTGCGCGAAGACACCGAGCTTTAATTTCGCGACCAGCAAGACACCGTCCTTCTGTAAGCAACATGCGGAGACTGGCATGGTGAACGTCCTCGTCAAACACTGCTCGTACGAGGGCTGCATGACGCTGCCCAGCTTCAACGTCGAGGGCAGCAAGAGGCCCGCATTCTGCAAGAAACACGCTAAGGCCGACATGGTCAACCTGTTCCTCAAGCGTTGTGGGCATGGTGACTGCGAGACGTCAGCCAGCTTCAACGTCGAGGGCAACAAGACGGGGGCGTTCTGCAGCCAACACGCTGAGGACGGCATGGTGAATGTGAAAAGCAAGGTTTGCTCACACGACGCCTGCACGACAGTACCCACGTATAACGTCGAGGGAAGAAGTGCGGCGGCGTTCTGCCAGCAACATGCCCAGGACGGCATGGTGAACGTGGTTAGTAAGCTCTGTTCACATGGTCCATGTAAAAGGCAGCCAAACTTCAATGTTTTCGGCAAGAGGCCTTTGTTTTTGCGGGAAACACGCTGCGGACGGCATGGTCAACGTCCGAAACAGGTGTGCACGGACACCCTGTCCAAAGCATCCGCGCTTCAGTTTCGCGGGCAAGAAGAAGCCCTTGTTTTGCGTGGAACACGCCGAGCGCGGCATGGTCAACGTCAAACACAAGCGATGCTCACACGATTTATGCACGAAACAGCCGGCATACAATGTCGAGGGCAGTCGCGTCGCTGTGTTTTGCAAGCAACATGCTGACGGCGGCATGGTCGACGTCAAGTCGAAGCGTTGCCGGCATGATACATGCTCCAAGCGACCAACACATAATGCCGAAGGCAGCAAAACGACATTGTTTTGCGAGGAACACGCGGCAGATGACATGGTGAGCATTCACCACTTGCGTTGTTCACACCACCATTGTTCAAGAAGGCGAGTCTGCGATGTCGCGTGCATGGAGGAGACCGCATTCTGCAAGATACATTCTCGAGACGGGGCTCAGGACGTACACAGCACGACCTGCTTACGTGATTCTTGCGCGGCGTTGCCGATCTTTAACGTCGACGGAAGGAAGTGGCCGGCGTTCTGCGACATTCATGCCGAGGACGGAATGGTAAAGACCCCGACCACTATTTGTTATCACGGCACCTGTAGGAGACCAGCGACCTTCAACCTTGCAAGCGCAAAGACGGCTGAATTCTGCAGACAACATGCCGGAAACGGCATGGTGAACGTCCACACCAAGACGTGCTCACAAGATTCGTGCATCACCGTGCCGACCTTCAACGTCAAGGGCAGCAAGACACCGGTCTTCTGTAAGCAGCATGCTGAGGACGGCATGGTTAATGTGCGGGCCCCCACGTGTTCGCACGGGTCCTGCACGACGCAAGCTGCCTTCGCTGTCGAGGGCAGCAAAACACCCGTGGTCTGCAAAAACCGTGCTGAGACCGGCATGATGAACGTCGCGACCAAACGTTGCTCGTATGAGTCATGCCTTGGGCCCGCCACGTACGGTTTAAAGGGCAGCAAAGCCGCGTTGGTCTATAAACAACACGCTGGACACGACATGGTACACATCTTCACGAAGCGGTGCGCACACGACTCATGCGTGACGCTGCCGAGTTTCGGCGCCGTCGGCAGCAAGACGCCGTTATTCTGCAAGATGCACGCTGAGGGCGGCATGGTGAGCGTGTACACCAATCACAGTTGTTTACATGCCTCCTGCTTCAGATCGCCGACCTTCAACCTCCCTGGTATGGCATCGGGAGATTTCTGTCCGGAGCATGCTCGGGGTGGCATGGTGAACGTTCGCCGGAAGTGTGTACATGCTCCATGCGACGCGCCCCCGAGTTTCAATGTCAAGGGCAGCAAGCACCGGTCTTCTGCGAGCTACACGCTGGAGACGGCATGGAGGACACCCACAGCATAACTTCTTCTCATGGTTCGTGCGTGGCGTCGCCTAGCTTTAATATCGAGGACAGACAAACTCCGATGTTCTGTAAGGATCATGCTCACGATGGCATGGTTATCATCCCCAAGAGGAGTACCTGTTCAGATGGTACATGTTCGAGACTACCGAGCTTCAATGTCGCAGGCGTAAACGTGGCGGCATTCTGCCGGCAACATGTTCGGCGCGACATGGTTAACGTCTACAGCCCGACTTGCTCGTATGGGTCGTGCGTCAAGTCGGCGAGCTTCAACCTCAAAGGCAGCAACAGGCCGACCTTCTGCCAGGAGCATGCTGACGTCGGCATGAGTTACGTCGCTAACAAACGGTGCTTTCACGTTTCGTGCCCAACGGAAGCGACGTATGGTGTAGAGGGCAGCAAAGAGGCTGTGTTCTGCGGTATTCATGCTCCGATTGGCATGGTGAACATCGTGAGCAGGCGTTGCTCATATGACACGTGCGTCAAGCGTCCGTGTTTCAACATCGAGGGCAGCATGAAGCCGGCGTTCTGCGAGCAACACGCTCGAAAGGGCATGGTGGATGTCGTCAAGAATCGCTGCTCGTACGGCTCTTGCACCACGCTGCCGAGCTTCAACAGGAAGGACAGCAAGGAGCCGGCATTCTGCAAGATGCATGCTGAGGACGGAATGGTTAGCATCTTACTCGATAGATGTGCACACAAAACATGCAGGGCGTCGGCAATCTCTAGCGTCATAGGCGCCAAAATGGTTGCGTACTGCAGGAAACACGATGATGACGGTATGGTTACGGTCCGCGGCAAGAGGCGGTCACATGGCTCCTGCAGGGAGCCACTCACCGTGCTTGTCGAAGCCAGAAAAGCGGCGGTGGTCTGCAAGCAAGATGATGGAGATATCAACGTAACCGTCAGCCGCAAACGTTCGGCGCGGGCTGTTCGAGCCGTCGACAGGAGCGCCGTTGACGACACCGACGATCGCGAAGCGTCTGCCAAGCGCTGCTGGCGGGCTTTGCCGCTAGTCTTACCGCGGGTCGCGCTGGGAGCATCATCTACGGTACACATCAAGACCGAGTAACTCGTGAATTTCTTGATGCAGACCTTTTTTGTACCTTCCGCAGTATCCCTTAGGGTTTCTGTCGGGTATGCGGATGTTTTTAAATTGGCCGTCTTTGTTGACTTTTTTCTAACGTGCTCGTGACGTTGCAACGGTGCGGCGGCAAGCAGTAAACCGCCATGCGCGACCAAAACGTAGACGCCGGCAGGCACGGCAGATGGCTCTATGAGCAGGCACCGCCACTCTGTCTTACCACTGAACTAGACGAGGGAGCCTACTACGCCCGAGCAATCCAGCAAACGGCGTTCACGTACCGCAGAACTGTGTAACAAAAGTATAATTGTAGTTCAATGATTGGCGGGGGCGGCATAATCGGAGTTTTTCCTTCGGCTTCTACGGCTACATCAGGCTTCTGTTTTTTGGTGTTGTAATTTCATCGCCTTTTTGGTGTTTGGCTGGTTGACTGCGGTAGGTTTTGTTCCAGGTTTCAGCTCGGTGATGCTTGCCCACCAGGCCGCTCTATAAAAGGTGTTTCAATGTGCCAGAACGTGTTCAGCTTTATTCCCCTTCTTACACCCACTGGCTGTGGCACAGCTGCGGCAAGACAGGGGCCGTCAGCGTTAAACGGTGGGTATGTCCCAACTTGGCGAATACTTCAAGTGTCAATGTTTGTTTGCCCCGCTACGTTGGCTCGCGCGATGCCAATACAAGATTAACGCAAAGGGTTCTCGCGTCTTCACCCGCTCAATGACATTTTAAGCTCGAGTACGTGTTTTTCCTGCTGACTAAGCAAATGTAACCATGCTAGTGTATTTCACTCCGCTCATAAAAACCCTTGACCGACAAAATAATGTTGCGCTATGAGCGGTCCACGCACTCTATATCATACGGGCAAATTGTGGTTTGTTTTTCTTCGCGACAAGATATCAGTGTGAGTTTTATTGTGTGATTTACATTGCTTCGTACGATCTTCGTCCTTCTCTTCAACTTATGAATAGAGTGTTGCACTGTGTTGAGAATCGCCGCAACATTGAGCCGATCTCCGACGTCTGAATGCACCTCGTGATCTGCTGAGATCCGGCGCTTTGTTTTACCAGGTGATGCGTGCTACGATAGAGATATCACTTTTCGAACGAAATGGTTCCTGAAAGATCGAGTTTCTTAACCCCAAATCGGCGTACTGTCAATATTTTGTTGAAATCTTGTCTCTTGTTTGCTTGAGCCACGGGATTGTCAATCGCATAGCACTTTTACTTTCCTCCCTTAATGATCACTTTGGGATGAGGTGTAGGCCTCTTCAAGTAACCACCCTTCCAAGGCAAAAACATGGTGCACCTCTATCGTAGCATGCGTCAGGTATTGTACATCGATTCGGCATGCGGCCTTCCCAGTGGCAAATGTATTTTTGACGCCAACATACTGTGTGTTTCTTACGAATCAACAACTTTGATAGTGTATTTTTCGAGTTTGAACCCGTTGCTTTTGAAGTAGAAAAGAAAACACAGTCCGTATATGAAATAGTCGGGGCGCACGCATTCATTACAGGTATATATGTTTGTATGCATCGCACATTCATCAGTTTCAAAAAGTCACAGCTCGTCAAACACCGCAACCTACACATCTGTACTTCTACTGCCTGGTGTACGTGTGTCAGCGTATTTAGCTTCCGATCATTGCACATCCCCATCGGATGACTTTGGACCGAATCGGTTTGGAACTGGTGGGCAGGTCCCGCTAAAGAGCTGGACACCTACCGCGCTGGCGGCTGGGGCTATGTCTCCGATGCCCCCGCCGCCGGAGGGTGCTCCAACGTGCTGTGGTCCCTCGCCGGGTGGTGCGCGAAGGGGACCAAAGGAGATTCGCTTCCACTGCAGCCAGCCGGGTCGTTTTACCACAGAGTGCCACGCTGCCCCGGCGCACATGAATATCGCAATCACGTTAGCTGCTACCCGACACCCCCCTATGTACTCCGGCGGCAGCTGGCTGCAGGAGACATCGCACGGCAGTGGTGGGTACACAACTCAGCCAGAGCTTCTCCGCCTCAACCCTCCTAAAGTCTCTCCCCCTGATCTGACGGGTAGCGGCGGCTATGCGCCTACGTTAGACCCGCATTTGATCACCGCTCAGTCTGCGCATACAAGGAGGCGACCGGGTAAAAGCAAGTGAAATGCCAACGTACGGGGTACGAGAACACTAATACAATAATAAGCCAGACCAGGAAATGTGAACAAGAGTAGATTATGCCACACCATCGCACAACGCCGTGTCAATTCCATCGGGCCCCACTGCTGCTGCCTCCTGCCCCCCCCCCCCCCCCCCCCCCCCCCCCCCCCCCCCCCCCCCCCCCAGCTGAAGCCACGATAGCTCCCGCAAGCGGAAGTTGAGGACAGGGGTACTGGTTTATGCTGCCCTTTTGAGCTGCTGGACGTGGCGAGATGGAAGCGTGGCCGTCACGCTATAGTGAGGGTCTCCCCAGTAGTGCAATAGAGCGCCATCTTCGCTACTGCTGCACGAAGTCGTGTCAAGCGATTTTCGCCAAACTAATGTGGGGCGCGCTTATGCGGGACTCACCACAAGTGTATGTGATACTCGTACATCCGTAGCATAATATTGCGAGGACCACACTACCTACTGGGTGGCTGGTCGAGCAATCCAATCAAATCCTGCGCTACCCTTACTCTATACGACAGGATGAAGTCGTGTCAAGCGAGTTTCACCGCACTAAATTGGGATGCCGCACCAATGTGGGCCGCTCTGTCGGGAAATCTCCGTTGCAGTATGCTATACTCGTATATACGCTCAGCCCAGTAGCGGAAGGTGCACGTACGTACGTGACGTCTCGTCTCCTCTTCACCAAAGTGTATGATGATAAAGTTTACAAAAATATCATAACCAAATACCCTTTTTACTTTTTTATCGTCGCGCTCGTTTGATGTCCATCTCGAAGCCACGTAAACAATATGGCACAGTGCCTCGCGGGCTACTTGGGGTGTCTGTGGGCGGGCCCAGCACTATTATTAGTAGGAGGTCGATTGCGTTGTCAGTTAAGTGTGGGGCTGGAATGGCCATCGTAATCGTTATATTTTGAATTGCTATAATGGTCAGCTCAGTTCGTAGACGACGTAACGGCCCCCGCTACCGGAGAAACTACTAGCAAAACAGGGTGTACTGGTAGAGGGGACGAGGCTCGTCTATATCGGGGACTGGGATATGTTATGGTTGGTTTTGGGGGGTTGGAGGAACTGTACGTAACCAGTATTGTTCAGAAAGGCACCACATGCAGGTCGCCCCCCCCACGTTGGGCGTAACCGAGCACGAGGTTCCTGCCGCAAACCGAAACGTGAGCCGACATAGGGTAGTCGCTGGGTTGGTCAGCCATGCCGCGAATTTGTGCCTACTTTTCTTCCATGGGAGAGGGGGGCAATAGAAACCGGGGTCCCCCAATACTCTTTTTGTTTTGTTTTGTTTTTCAGTTGAGTTACTGTAGATCGGAGGAGTCGAATGGTACCGTACCATTCGTAGGCTTGGTTATTCGAGATAGCTGTAGGTCGTACTGGTTAGGAACACGGCCGATAATACAGTGGGGAGAGAGAGACGTTAGGACGGGTTGGTCGAGATACCTAGGGGGTTGCAGCAGGCTGCGATACAGGTATCTGGTTGAGTGGGGGTTATCTCTCTCGTCCACGGCTCAGAAAACGGTAATGATTACTGCAAAACCAATTAAAAACTAATACGAGCTAGTTCCAGAGACAGCCAGAGCTTTACCCCTTCGCAACTTTGCGCTTTGGTTTTTGAGAGTTTAAAAACGAAACTTGGCAGGGATGTGCGTCACAACACGAAGACAAAACGTATGGCTGGCCTTTTTTGTTTTGTTTTTTTGTTTTTTGTCGTTTTTTAGGTACACTTTTTCAAATTTTCTGATTTGTTTGGAAACTTTGACCGTTCCTCATGCACATGTATTTATTTATTTTTCAAAAGGCGAGGCATACGTTGTTTCGTAATTTGGTTGCCCACAACCGTGTCAAATTGTCGTGTTACAACTCTCAAAAACCAAAGCGCAAAAACGATTCCCGTGAGGAGCAAATATTCCCCTAAGGTGCCAAAATTTGCATATACATTGTTCTAGTACTTTGGGAGGCGTTTCTTATAAGAGCCCCTCACGGCTTGCAAATAAAAAAAAATGTCACGAACGTCTTCCTTTTGTTGATGCGATCATGTCAATATGTCTAGTGTCGAATATGTCGACGTACTGACCGATATATGGCCTGATTTCAAAGTATCTTGATTTAACTATAGGAATACCATCCCTATGTGAAATAGCGCCTCCCTAAGTAGTACGACAATGTCTATATCTCGCGAACTACAACTCGCACTACAAAAATCGCTTCACCGATGTGTTCCCCTTGCTCATGCGGTCGTGTAGATATATTTAGTGTTGAAAAAACAGTGTGTTCCGTTTGTTATTTGCTGAAGGTGGAATTTTCCGCCTTTCCGTGGAACCAGCTCGTATACTAAAACCGTTCTCGATATCGAAATGCAACGGACGGTCTACGCCACCCGACTGGAATGCATGAAATTAAACATCGTCGTATCTGTGCCAGGCTTCCATGACCAGTCGACGGCCATAGCAGTCAGTCCCACGATACGTTTCATCTACCTGCCGGCACAGCACCAACATACCGGCATATCTCAACACCGATGTAGGAGATGCCCGCCTGTTGCTGCTTCGTATCACGCGGGCATTGGTCACTGTCCCAAACAGGCTTGCAGACTACAGAACGGCTGTTGTATACTCGCGCTGGTACTCGGATCCCAACACAAAAAAAGCACAACAAACCTATATATTTACCTGGTACGCCTATTCTGAATGCATCTGTACCGGTACTTGAATGAAAACGTCGGTAGCTTACAAAACAAAATACAGAAATTACGATATATGTACATCATAAATCACGACCCGTGCGATAATCAATAGCACAATCAAGAACAAGGCGATCATTATTCGAACAAAAGTGGTTAACAACCGTATTCGCGATAAATCAACTCATTTTCCATCTCATTATCTTGGGACATGATTGTGACTCACTCTTTGATAAAGCGGAATACCACGTTTGCGGACGCGAATTGGGATTCCGTGGTGAACTTACCGCGCAGAAGTACGAGACTTCCCACGGAGCGGGGGGGTTGACATGTGGGAAGGCACCACCACGACAGCGTGGCCGAGGCTTGCTTGCGAGGCCGGATGTTTCGCCGGCGACAAAATACCTGAAATAAAACCAGTTTCAGAAAACACCCCTAAAACCCACTTCAACTGATTCACGGTCAAGAAAAGATACGAGTGTTTTTAATCTGAAACGGAGACTAAACCCTACAGGCATTTGGGGCCAGTATTATCAGAGCCATGCATTCCGAAAGTCACCAATATTTGTTTCGCTCAAATTGTTGTATTGCCATATTCCCAAGGTTGTTGTTTCCTAAATAGTGGAATGCGAAGCCTTGCAAATATTTGACAATATATCCCTCAATGATGGAAATGTTTCCAGCTTTCCCCTTTCTTTGCTTGGAAAAACATTCTTGATATTTGTTTTAAACAATGCTCCATAAAAACGACCGTCTAGAATCATACCACGTGTCATTCACAGACTCTAGGTGCCATGTCTGCATCCGTGTCACAGAGATAGCTTTAACGCACAGTCTATCACACGTATAAAGTATCACGGAGGACCATAGCAAACAGGACCTTCCGTACACACAAAAACCTATATATTTACGTATTTTTACTAACAACATTTGGTCCCTTTTACTATGGTCCTCCGTAATAGAGCAATACCAGGAAACACGCACTACTAGGATATCGCCGCAGGCCAGTCGCCTTCTGTGCGGGTGAGCTATCGGCCTAATCCGTCGGAGCATTAGCGCCATTGCGTCGATCGGTTGCGATCGTTTGTGTAGGGGGGGGTTATCTGTGCTTAGGGGCGTGTGCTGGGTGATTTGAATAGTCGGTCAAACGTAAAAGACAGACGAACCGGCAGGTAGACAGACAGACGGACAGGTACGACAAACGGAACGAAGCATGGGAGGATAGAAAGCCGACATGCAACCATCACGACACAGCAAACCCATAGCAGGGCATTTATCTTGAGGCTCCAGGTTACGCTGGAGGGATGGGGGAATGGTGATGGTAATCAACAAACACCTGGAACCCATAACCACAGTAGCGATGGCAGGAAACGACATGTGGTGATTTTCACCTGGTGGGTCACTGCTTGGCAGACAATGTAACAACTGACTTAGCGACCAAGACAACACGTCCTGCGTAGTGTCTGTCATGGCCAAAAAGTTTAACAAATTGCGAGCCACTGAAGATCGTGAACGTACGCCACGACATGAGCTCCACAAGAACCTCAGCCTTGAAAACGCGGGTGTAAAACACGTGGGACCACTCGGCACAAGAGACGGCCCAATTGATAACCAGACGTACCTGTCCAAGACGACGCCGCTCCAAAATGATGTGTGTATTCACGTACGCGATCCGGAACCGTTGAGTTTTCGAACAACGAATTGGGAGACGAACGAGAAGATTCCAAGCGACTAGTGCTGACAACCGCTGGATCACTACGGAAATCATTACCAGCAGGTGTGCCAGGGAATTGAGGTAACATGTTTTCCATCAAATTGGGACACCATTTACAGACCGAACGGGCGAGCTGACAGCAACGAAACGAAAAGCAAAAAAAAACAACAACTACAACAACAGCACAAAACGTCAGGCCAACGCATAACACGCCCCATACCCGTCAAACATATTCCGACGATGCGACCTCCACCACTTACTCAGTTTAGATTCATCGGTTTAACCAAAGGTCTTTCGGCACGTAACCCCACCCCCGCCCGCTACATTATATAAACGATCAAAACATTTATGATGGCCTACGAAGACATTCTCGGCATTGGCCGAGCTTCGCACACGTTTCCGACTCGCCGGTGTCAGTCCCATCTTACTGCTGCTACCGTAGGACATCGCGCCTTGAGGGGGTGCGACACGAATGCACACATACGACGTTCAACTTGCCTTTGGATGTGCGACAAGGGCCGTAGGGGCTATGGTGGTACGGAGTTAACGGTCTGTAATTACTAAACCGGCTATGTCTCAGTCCCGATGTCTACCTCAGATGATGCGTTCCGCAGGGCCGTAGGTGACGCCTGCGGCAAACCCCGGCGGGAGAGCTTTGCCGGCGCTTCGCGGTCGGTATCGCCAACGTTACCACTTCCGACGCTGATGACCCCAGAGCAGCGTTTTAAACCGATAGTTACCACGACATCGTCGGCATGTTGCTTGCAGACCACCGGCACCAGGCTTCCGTCCACAGAAATGGTGGGTGGTCTCTTGCAGGTACCATGTGAGCAGTGGAGGATAGGGGTGCTAACCATGCCCCTTTTGGCATGTGTTTTGCAAAACGCCGCTCTCTTGCTGCCCTTGAAGTTGAAGCTTGCCGGCGTGTTGCACGAGTCACCGTGGTAACAAGCTGTGCTGTTAACATCCGCCACACGGATGTTAACCATGCCGTCCCCAGCATGAGCTTCGCAGAACGCCGCCCACTTGGCGCGTTTGAAGTTAAACCTCGGCAGCGCCATGCACGAGTCATGTAAGCACGTCGTGCTGCGGACGCCCACAATCCCGTCTTCCACATGAAGCTTGCAGAATGCTATATCCTTGATGCCTGCGATACGAATGACGGGCCTCGAACAGGTTTCATGTGAACAACGCCTGGTTCGAACGTCCACCATATCAGCTTGAGCATGTTGCATGCAGAACAATGCTTTCCTGCTGCCCTTGACGTTGAATGTCGGTGGCCTGGTGCATGTATCATGCGAACAACGCTTCGACACCACGTCCACCATGCCCTCTGCGGCATGTTTCTTGCAGAAGGCAGGCCCCTTACTGCCCGGGACATTAAAACTCGGTTGTACCGTGCAAGTATCATAACAACAAACCCTGTGAACTACGTTCACCATGCCGTGCTCAGCATGTTCCCTGCAGAAAAGCGCCTTTTTCTTTCCCTCGAAGTTGAAGTACGGATTCGTTACACAGGATTCACGCGCGCATCGGTTGCGGACGTTGATCATGCCTTCCGCCGCATGCCTCCTACAGAACACCGGCCTCTTGCTGCAGGGGAAATTATAATTCGGCACCGTTTCACAGGAATCATGTTCGCACGGCCTGGAAACCACGTTTACCATGCCAACTACCGCGTGTAGTTTGCAGAACGCCGCCGACTTGGTGCCCCGGACGTTGAAGCTTGGTTTAAGTCTGCAGGTATCTTGTGAGCAAATACTTGTCTTGACATTCACCATGCCGTCGTCAGCGTGCTGGCTGCAGAACGCCGCCGTCTTGCTGCCTTTGACGTTGAAACTAGCTGTTATATTGCAGCTACGACGCGAACAACGCTTGATGAGCAGGTTAACCATGTTGCTCGCAGCATGTTTACCGCAGAATGTAGGCTTCTTGCTCCCCTCGACGTTAAAACAAGGCATAGTCATGCAGCCATCGTACGAGCAGCGCTTGACGAGGACATTCACCATGTCGTCCGCAGCATGTGTCTTGCAATATTCCGGCCTCTTGTGTCCCTCGAAATTAAAGCTCGGTGACTTGGAGCAGAGGTCGTGTGAACAACGCTTGCCGACCACGCTCACCATGCCGTCCTCAGCATGTTGTTTGCAGTATCTCCCCGTCTTGTTTCCTCGTACGTTAAATCCCGCAGACACTTGACAATGCTGTCGCTCGCAGCGTGGCATCTTGTTCACGGGCTCAGCTAAGTATCCCGGCAAGCCCAGGACGGGAGGCGAATACAGCTGATGAGCTCCGAGCTAACGGCTGCACACCTGTTGTTTGCAGGGATGAGAAAAAACAATTAAAGGGCCTTGCATATGTGCAAATGTCACACAATATATATAACGCGTCGATGACATGCGGTTGTGCGTCGTGACCCAGTGTGCTCGCCTGTTGTTTGCGAACGCAACCGACTTGTTGTACGGGTATACGTTTCAAGCAGCACTCCCTTTTGCATTCTTCCTTCAGACCGCTCGGCTGTGCGGCCTCCAGGCAAAAACGACTACGCCCGCGGAGGGCCGTCGCATAGGAATACGCAGGCAGTCATGACCTCACGCCTGATATCCAATGACTCAATTCGAAGAATAATGACCGTTGGGATTACGGTGAATCTGGGCCTAAGCTGAAGCGTGAGGTGAGACAGATCCTGCTGCACAGGCGTGTTACATGCATTATTCGCCAAGACGACTCATACCTAGGCTCTGAGCCGCACAATATATGATTCCCAGTGATGAAAACACAGCGGGCACGTTATGTGTTATGGCAAAGCCCCCAACAAGATCCGTGCGAGAGCATCAATACGACTTATCGAGAAAGGACATCCCCTTTTCTGGCCGGTGTTCAGTGTGGACGGAAAAATAATGGCCTAGCCGGGGCCGTGTCGACGGGACGTTTCGGATAATCTAATATTCGACTGGTGTGGAATGAACCGGCCACAACGCCTGGTGGACGGTTGAAATAGGGTTTGAATTTACGCAGGGATCTATCCGCGTGTTCGTTGCTCGGAGAGTCGACAATGCTGTGGCTCACCGCGATTTTTACCTATTTTTCGGATTTCTGAGGGGGACATTTACGATAACAAACTGACGAGTTTTGGCAACGGCCACGGCGTGCTTGAGGGGTGATACAGATTAGTCTCCGGCATGACAGCGCAGGGAGTCAAGAGGTCCGCACGACGAGTCCTGCGCCTCACGCTGCCCGTAGAGAGCTACTACCGCCAAATGGATATGTATATATATATATATTGTTTGATCGTTATATTGGGGTTCTCGAAACGGTGAGTGGGAAATAGAGCATGTGGTGACTGAGGGATTCATGAAGAGGTATACAGGTGAGCGACGGATCGACAGAGGGAGGGAGCACACAGCATCGGACTATGACAAGACTCAAAGGCAGCAGGTAGCGCCACGAGGAGCGGCACGTTGAATGGGAGGAGAAACACGACCGACCGTGCTATTGCCACTGATGTCCCTGCGAGACAAACGGAGATGGATGTAAATGTCTGGGATGTAGTTCCAGTTATAGATAAATAGTTGAAATAATTCATGTGACTGGATAAGTTTAAGGTCATCGGTGGTGCTCATTTTTTCCTGTTGGTCCTATTGGCGTAGATATGTTGTTTCGTTACCTGAGGGGGACGGCACGCAAGCGGCACAAAACACTCGATACCGCTCTAACAGAAAAGGTAGGAGCGTGTGCCCAGCTTCCCGACTCGACAAGTAAATGGATTTCAATGGTGCTGCTGCCACGATACTACCAGTTTTTCTGGACTGTGGGTTTGCCTCGTGTTCTTTGCCGTCTTTCTCCTCTGTGGTATTCATTATATTCCTTGACGTTGTCACGGTAACGCTGCGGTATCCTTCCATTTAGGCTGTCCTGCCATGTTGCTATCGTGATAACGTGTAAACCCCCCAAGACAGCATCTATACTGAGATAATCTTGAGCCGATCTTGAAACAAATCAGTGCGTCGCAGACTACCCACAAGGTGTCTCGACCAATAGTTCGTCCCAGTGCTGCTGTCGGTCCATCTCTCGACGTTTGCTTCCCCCCCCGAGTCATCCCACGGTAGGGGCGCAGTAAATTTTGCTGAGCTCCTCACACGAGGAGCTCAATATCTCACCCAAAACATGACTTCGGAAACATTCGTTCGCGCAACCCGACCAAACCTTCCAACGCGGTAGTCCAAAAACAAATATACCACTAAAAACATAATCGTATCTGGTGGTTACTCGCGTGACAAGCAGAACCGGTCAGAAAATATTGAGCCTAAAAGTGGTACCCCTACCGTGGGATTGCTTCCCCCCCGTCGTCGAGGAATAACCAAAATTGAATATATATATAGTTGGGGCCGTAATTCGTGTTGTAGAAGGCATTCAAGACGCGCGCAATGATAGAGGTAGCACGATTTTTATTATTGGTTTCTGAATGGGCGGGTTCCTTAACCCAAGCTCGTCGAACTTTGTTCTTGCGTTGCAATATGTTTCGTTGTAAACTTCGGCCATCGGATTGATCATCGGGTAGAACGTTTCTTAATGTCATTAAACTCATACAGCTCTTTGTGTGAGTCATAGAGCTCCTCAAGGGACCACACCTGGCAGTAACATGACCCTCCACTACCGTAGATCGGGTGTCGTGTATGTTCAAATTATGCATCGTTGCTCTCACATTTTTCAGTGTAAGTTTCAATGTATATGTCGGCCTTCAATTTTTTGGTTTGTTAACGTTGAGCTCTCGGCCGTCTGGAACGTTGGCATTTGTTCGTTGTTTTGAGCTACTTTGTAGGGGTTGGTGATAAGGGATGAAACTTCAACTCGGCGAAATTGTTCGTCTTGCCTTTAGATTGGTGAGGCAGTGAAACACAACAGATTGAGTTCGTGAGGGCCGCGGCTCGCGGTCCATATCCTTTTCGCACGAAACAAAATTAATTGTTTACGTGCACCAAATTACCCATTTGTTACCAGCTTGCGAGGCAACTGCACGTTCACGCACTGGCAGATGGCCTTTCGAGCAGGAGTAGTCACAGTATATAGACAGGTAGTCCCTACAACACCACCGTCGCGCGATGAAATTACCCGAGTTTGATACCAGGTACTGATTAAGTCGAGGGACAGTAGGAACATCGAAAAACCAGGAAATACAGCCGCATAAATACCAACACCACGTGCATCATATGGAAGTTTCGATCAGTCAATACCCCTGTGCGTGCTTGCAGTATCCTTGTGATCGGAATATTATATTTTTTGCTCTGCCATTTCAAGTCCCGTTTTGTCATTAGTTCAAACCTGCCTTATCGTGATAAAGTGATAGAAAGTTTAGACTTTTCAATTATTACTTTAGGGCCACAGATATCGCACTGCTTCGGTTCCTGCCAGGATAGGATTATGAATATACTGCAGCTGCTATTAATGCTACACATTCCGGTAGACTCCTAGTTGTCTAGCAGTTGACCACGAAGGTTCCAAGGTTGAGATAGGGAGAAGAAAGGAGATGTGTACTATCCGATTACATTAACTGTCGAAAGCGGCTATGATAGCGTGGGTTCGTCGGGACAATTCGACGAGAGTCGACGAGGGAAGAAAATCGAAAATATTTTTCGTTTAAAATGCAAGGCACGTACGGTAGTGGGGAGAGAGGGGAAGGTGCTACTTAGTAACCCCAAGTCTGAGTTACGACTAAAAGGGAGACACAGCAGAAGGGCAAATAAAATGAATGGGATGGACAAAAATATACAAAATATGGTTTGATATGTATGTATGTACAGCAGCAGTCAGCACTGCCGCAGTTTACGGCAGTCGCGGCCCCACTTAGGTGAGGTTCACTTTAGTGTGGGGTTCAACTTAAGGGCGTTCAAGATCGCTCGTTCCCGCGTTCGTCCCTGGTTAGTGCGGCTCCAGCCCTACAGAGAAACTGGTTTCCGTGCGCTTGCAGAACTACAGTGGGAGCATCGCGCCTACACAACACTACGACAGTGGCGGCACGTACGAAAGCTTAGTTACAGGATAGCGCACACATCACATCGACAAGGCTGCAGTGCCCAGCTAGCAGTATATCCATCGCACGGGTAGTGCCGACACGAACGATGCAATGTGGGGCAGGGGAGCAGTGCCTGATTTCATACAGAACGAAAAGGCCCCCTAACGACCACTAACGCCACGGAGGGTGTGGTGGCCGTCTCCACGGAATGTTAGGTGGTGTAGATGAACCCGACACAGTAGTGATAACCCACTCCGTCGCATCTGCTCGACATGCCCTGCTGCCAAGCCAGCTGCTGACGAGGCGAGGCGTCGAGCACTTAGTGCGATACCATACGAAACCCACGCCACGTAGTGCGGTTATGGTCGACTGCCGACTGACCGCAGTACCATTACATTATGACTACATAATCGGTCGCCCCGATGGTCTAGTGGTACTCTCGAATGCTACTAAGGGTTCGTTCCCGGGAGTAAAACCTCACGTGGGTCGAAATTTTGGATTTATTTAAAAGGAAATATATAAACACCGAATCAACTGCTGAGAGCACCTAGTAGCGTGGGTAGGCGCAATTCGATGCGAGTCGACGAGGGAAGAAAGTCTTCTCGCGATCAAAACGCTTGGCACAAACCGAAGGGGAGGGGAGGGAGAGGAACCTACTTTGTGAGCCAAAAACTGAGTCACGACTAGGAAAAAGAGGGAAAAGACGGGCGAAGAGAGCATACATGGCATATGATTAAATTACTAACTAAATGTTGTTGTACTCTTCATATTATTAGTACACTATACAAGTGCTAAACAGGAATATTATGTACAGAAAACTACCTCGTACTGCAAATACTACCACCATGCTACATCGGTGATACTAATGCGACCGCCAAGACTCACTCCGAGTATGTGTCATCTGTCCTGTTGCTTTTTTACTGAAATTGTTGTCACTCATTTAGTGTTTTTTTGTGCTATCATATCAGCACCAACTACAGTAGGAGTCGCCGTCGGTGGGTACTTTCATTGATTTTTTGCGGTTGTCGATTCCGCCTTTCCTGCAGTGTGCCAGTCTGACGCAAATCAAACATTCTCTATCATAGTGTATCATTTTGCGATTGTTTTTTGTAGTACAGCAGAAGAGACCCACCCAACAACAATAACGGCTCCGACAACAATAATGTTCAACAACAAAAGCAACAACAATAGCGCCGGTGGGGTTGCGGGGACCCTCGTCGTGAAGTCGCGTGTTTCCGTCGGGAGCTCAGGCTGACGAAGCCTCGGTCAAAGTAAACTGAAGGAGGGGCCAATCAGGAACTAACTGACACGTACAGGGCGGGTTCCACGATGAAGCTTAATGCTTTTTACGATTTTTTCAAAGAGCGGCTTGCAATGCGTTTTAAGGTCTGAAAGTTTGCACACACTTTCGGTAGGGCAAGTGGATCACGAAAATATATATATATATATATATATATATATTTGGTGATCGTGGTGACGAGTTATCCAAGATTGAGGGGTTACGAAAGAGGTAAACTCGCCTCCGCGGGCCCCCCGACGGTAATCCAAACACCTCGGAATCGCATGGAACTTTCTGGGGTGATGGATGTAGCATTCCTAAACACGATTCCGAAGTCAGAAAAAAAATCCAAACATATCTGCGCTATTTATGCTCCTTCAAAGTGCATGCAAGAAAACGGGGATAACTTGAGATTATACTGAAATTAGACCGAAATATCCCCTCCCCAGGGATAAGTTCCACATGTTGATTCAAACTCTACCGCCATCAGTCTAGGGTAATTTTGGGTCGGGGGTCACGAATTGATCATCAGAATACCCTAGTTCGGCATTGCAATGGACCTACAGGTGTACACACGCTGGGCTTTCGTGAACAATTTCAATATTTCTGATAATTTTGAAATTCGTTTCCCACCTCGAGTTTTTGTCTGAACACACTTCTGAGTGTCTCTACCCCCCCTGTATCGGCCAAGCAGAAGCGATTGCAGAGCTCGTCACAGAAACAAAGTTCAGGAATGCCTCAGAAAATATATATATACGTGAAGGTTGACTTGGTTGCTTTGACAAGTTTTTAGAACCGCGTTTTTGAGCGTTTCAGAGCGGACCTTGAATTCGATTATATATATTTTTCACGGTGGAAAGAGCGATAAATCCTTAGCCCGGAACCCGCCACAGGTAAAGTTATGGTACCTCTGTAAAACAAGCAGAGGAGGCATCGGCGCGGAAGAGGAACGGCCACACCAACGCATCAAGCACCCGCTGCACCACCGGTGGGGCGTGCAGGCTCAGAGGTAAGCATCAAAACGTACATCGATGCGCGAGACCACGAGGGCTTGAACGGGTCGAAGGAAATCAGAGAAGAAGAGGACAGACAACCGCGGCGGGACGTCGTATGTAGCACCAGCGGGCTGACATCAGTGGCGGTGGCTTTGGGTTGGGTGTAAGGTGCAACGAGGAGTGAAGCACAAGGAAAGGGGGACTGGCTGGTCCAAGTTGGTAGCTGTTCAAAATGAAGGGGGAAAGGGTGGGAGCTAGCTTGGTCGGTGGTCACGGAGCAAGAGAGGTCGCGAGAGATTGACCAGAGCAGTAGCGATTTTAAAAAGGGAGAGAGGAGAGAGGGCACTTCGTCAATAGTGGTGGAGCCTGGGAAGAGGGTGGTGGTAGTGGGTCTGCCAAGCGAAGTCTGTCCTCGGGGATCGAGATATCCTGCACAGCCCGCGGCACGGAGCGCAACAGCAATGAAGGATGCCTGACCGGGTCACGTAGGATGCAGGTAAGTGGGAGAGGGGCAGAATACGAACAATCTAGCGTATCGTACACTCGGCAGATTGAATCGAGCAATGTGCATTTTCCGGTTCGGTTTCACTGGTACCCTCCTAAGTACCACCGTGAGAAATATTGCGTAGTAACACCGCACAACCTTGTGCACGTCGAAACATTCTCGTACAGTCATTTTCCGGCAATAATATTTCGACAGCGGATTGTCGTTCGATGTTTTCGATTTTTCAAGTATTCGGGGAGAGAGGACTTGGCACTTGCATCACCAGGTGGCAGGGTAGTACGTGTAGGGTGTGTTGATACCAATGAACTTACGTATCAGCAAGGGTACTGGGGCAAGGGGGGGACATATTTCATTGCAGTGGAGATATATTCTCGAGGGAGTTTACGTTATTATTGGTCTAGTTTGGTGAAGTATTCAGGTCCGATTCGGCACCCATGCTTCAGATAAGACATATACCTGGTACATCAGTTATTTGGTACCATCCTTATTATTTACGACAATGTGATGGCGCTCGCTCGTGTTTCGATATCTGACGCCTACGTTCAGAATCAAATCAATGCCAAGGGTTGCAGGAAGAAGAGACTGCTGCGTGCTGAAATATTCAGTTCGCAACCTCATTTCTCAGTCTCAACAGACAGTCTCAGAAATGTAATCAGTCGCGTTCGGCGTTCCCTGGGTAGTCTCTGTCCTCTCGATAGTTTGTGAGATTTACGACAACAACAATCTGATGGCGCTCGCTCGTGTTTTGACATCTGACACATACTACGTGCAGAATCAAGGCAATGCCAGTTGTTATTGCAGGAAGAAGGAAACGCCACTGTAATTGCTGATACTCAGTTCGCAACTTCGTTTCTCAGTCTCTGTCAGAAGTGCACCAGTCGAGGTCCCGGTGGCGGGCTCAGTTTCAGTTTTGGCACGTACGGCAAAAACACTTCGTGCTGAGCAAGCGGTTCCGCGTGGATATGCAAATTCGAGATATTTAAAAGCTGGCAACGGGGGGGAGGTCTCAATTCTTCTCTGAGTCTCGTGTGTCTGAGCAGACTGGTATCTACAGCACTGTACACTACAACAGTAGTACTGCTGTACAGCAGCAGTACGTACTAGACAGCAGCACTCAGCAACACTATACACACAAGCTGCTCTCTACGTCGTACATACAGTACTCGTACCTGGTACTACTCGTACGCACTGCTGTTTGTTCTTGTACGTATATATTACAGCCAGGCACAGCAGTGAGCTACTATTGTACTGAATCCACCCAAAAAAAAACAGCCGAGTTTTCATTCCTCCGTGGATCTTTGATTTTTCAATTGAGACGCGAGATATTTTGAGTAAAGACTCGAACACAAATATTTCTCTGAGCAGCAACAGCACCACGAATATAATCCTCAGCGGCCAGTAGAGCCGAGGTATCTCCGCAAGATCCGCGCACTTCGAGGTCGCTGCCCTCGGCGGCGGCGCTTGACTCGAGAGTGCGCGCGGGCGGAAAGTGACAGGCGGAGGTTGAGGGGCGCTCGGAAAGCGCGGGCGAGAAAGCCAACGCGAGGCCGTCGAAACGGGTCCCGAGTGCGAGTCCGGTCTGAAACGAAGAGAGCCCAAGAGGCCCCAGAGCACCACAGCGAGCATCAAGCATTGTATATACGTCAATAGGATATCTTGTATGTGTGGATGGTATGACTGGAAAAGGCGCTATACATTGTCAATGGAAAACGAAATAACATTGATACTGTTTTTAGACAGGGCAGCAGCCAGGTGTCCTTCCAATGCACACTATATCAGCCACTACCAAGGTATTGGGCTCGCTGCATTGGACGGGCGTCGTCAGCCGCAAATCTCTTGAACTCGTAGTTTTTCGTGTTCTTGCGGGGTGTGACAACCTGGGAAAATTTTCGCACTCTACGAGGTATTACAGAGATACTGCTATGGATAGGGCCTAAGGAACAGTCGTCGTCAGCGTTATCGTGCAATTCTCTCACACCGTTCATCGGCTGTATCATGCGCAGCGGTAAGGTGTGCACGTGAGATACGGTATTACAAGTGTAACACGGAACCGGCGTGATCAGCAGCAATACAGCATTACCGAGGGAGTAGAGCGCAACTACGATAGGTCGACCGTACACGACGACCTTACAGGCTCGTGTCTGGTGCCGGGCGCCAGGTGTGAAGCGTTGTCTCCTGTCGCGTGTGGTTCGCGCGATTATAAAGCAAAACATACAAGCTCGTTACGACCTACATCGGTTGTACTCGTACGAGGATGTACGGGGGTGCAGGTCAGATTCATCACGTACGCGCGTGCATAGATGATTCAGCAGTGCAAATGAAATTAGCACTATAACACCTGGGATATCGCACGAGACTCACGAAAAATGGCGCCGTAGGGGAGATCGGTGCTAAGCTGAAGACGGCAGACGTGCGAGGGGGGGGTCTTCAAGAGTAATACAGTGTAGTTACACTGTTTGGTGACAAGCAACACATTTTTTGTGAGACAGATGTTCCCTACCCCCTATCCCGAATTATTTTATACTCTATACGAAACCCATTTATGTGCAATATATCGCAGGGAACTGATAATCACGACTACGTAGGCGAGATTTAAATCACGACTACGGGGACGTTTACGACCCATCCCCGGGTTTTAGGCCTTGCGTTTCGCATTTTCCCGTTGCAGTCGTCCTCTCCAGCACACCATCCAAATTCCACAGACGAGCGTGCAACAACAGCTGAGCCCTGCACCAGCGTCTTCCTTACTGAATAAACACTAAACTCTACGTAATTATCACGTAAAGTCCTGTCGCTGTAGTTCTCACAGTCCAAAAGACCGGCAACTTACAATACCCCTAACCCTATCCCCAACCCTGACCCTATCTTCACCCCGAAACGCAAGGCCTGAAATCCGGGGATGGGTCGTAAACGTCCCCGTAGTCGTGATTTAAATCTCGCCTACGTAGTCGTGATTATCAGTTCCCATATATCGCATACCTGGTATGTAAACACTCTCTCTCTTACCGGCGGCAGGCCCTAGCAACCAAGCGAAGGCGCACTGTCGAACCCCCGAGAAACAAGCCACACAAGACAACCAGCGTGGTCCAAACGCTGTCCGAGAGGAAGAAGTGAGGTAGCAGTCCCTGTTCTCCGAGGCAACCCCTTCGCACGTTCGGGGGCCATCGACTACACCCTTTCCCGTGAGTCTCAATGAATTTATTTGCATTGCCCTTTTATCGTGGGTACCATGATGCCTTGTGTACCAGTTTGTACCTCTGGTAACAACTACGTTATGAGAGTGGATCATAAATGAGCCGATGTAAAAAGGGTTTTTCCGTCCTTGCGCACGGTGGAAACCTTTCCTCCTATCTTGTACTACTTGGGATTATATTACATACCAGGTACTATAACTGCATTATTCATAGGCCATGAATCAAACATCCCACGCGGCCGCGACACAACACACACCACGACTGCGACAAACCACAAAAAACACTTACCGGTAACAAACAGCGGATAACGCACTCGCTACCAATATTTGATGTTCGGGGAGGTCGCGGGGGGCCAGGGCTACAACTTTGTGCGCAGGACAAATAATAGACTGGGTTTGAATAACGAAAACGGCAGCAGAAAAGCTGTGGCGCAAAGGCACTACAGGTTTCACAACTATTAACGCAGATGAAACATGGCCGAGCCCGAGAGAGGGTAACGGGGTATTTATGTACTTATCCGTGAGGGTCGGCATGAATGGATGAGCTGTGTGAAAAACGAACGACAGCGTCATGGTACCATCAGCACTCAGTGTTATGCGTGCTGTGTGCGCAGTGAATTCGTTAAAAGCTGTAACGACTTTTGCAAAAATTACATGGAGACTCCGCCGGTAGCCTAGGTAAGACCGCCGATGAAGCTTCAGACCTGCAAGCGAAGTCAATTTAGTGCATACGGCGGTCGACGAGGCCAAGAGCCCGTTTACGGTGTTCGATGAGCTCCCTTTTGTGCAATGTCTAATCAAAACCTATAACCACGACCGAATAACTTGTACGTGCATATTCTTATAATTTAGGACCATACGGAAATGATGTTTTCTGCTACAACAAGGGCCATGAAAAACTCGACACGTTGCACCGGTGGTCGCAGTACGTTTTTCAGAACTCGAGAGCACTAGCTAGGTACATTGTGAGTATTATACGTTGTTTGGTACCTCGAGTATTCTCAGTACTCGCAGTACAAACGATCGAAATACTGCCCGTACTTGCAAAAGCACCCGCAGTATAGAGCCCCGAGATCCTTCGGAAAGCGCAGGGAGTATTCACAGTACTGCTGTAGTAACGAGCCAACGAAATACTTTACGTACTGTTATTCAATAGGACACCTGCCCACGATGTAGGTTGTAGCACCTTTGGAATGAGGTGTTGATGACGGGACTCCTTAACCCCTAATCGGCGGCATTTGTTTCATCGTTTCACAATATGGTTCATTGTCTACTCGGGCCATGGGATTTTTAACTTTTATTCCGCTCCAAAATACGTTTTGCGTTTTAAATAAGAACTCCTCAAGTGAGGAGCCGTATGTACAAACAACGAGGTGCACATTTACCCCTTATAGGACTGGAGTTCCGTTTTGGGGACAAATTACTTAGAATAGAGTGCTTTGTCCCCAAAACGGCACTGCAGTTCTAAAAGGGTCACTGTTAGTAGCGCGGGTTCAAGACGAAATAACCCGAAAAAGTGTCCGGTCTATTGGCAAAACCGTTCAAAAAAATGGGAAAAAAATCAGTTGAAAAATATTTGCCACCGCCCTATTTAACTTGTTTTAAGACTACATTGAAGGATGGCAGTGTATTACGAAAAACTCGACACTGAAAACGAACCAGGCGATGACGTTGGATATACACGTGTGTTGCGTGGGAACCGACAGGATGGCAGGATGCTTTTTTATCTGCAGTTGATATTGACGTCTAACGGAGGGTAAATATACAGGAAAACTTGAATTTTGAGGGGATGAGCGTATCTATCTCTCTGGGCAGAACAATTTGAAATGGCTGCAAAAATCATGGGTGCCTTGCCCTTTACTAGGAGTTGGTGCAAGCGGCAAAACAAACCACGCTCGAATTCATCAGATAGCTGGCGAGAAATTGTGCTCAGAAGTTGGTGCTCTTCCCGGGAAACTCGTGGGATGAAAAAAGAAAAAACTGCAAGGTCACCGGGGCAAAAATAAAACAAAAACAAATTGCCTTCGTTGTATCGGGCCAACGGCGCCAGATCCGGGCGAGACCGCACGCCTAGCTATTGCCATCACACCTGGTGCCATCGCGGCAGCGAAGAGCGTCTGTGGTCTCGTGCCTTATGCTGAGCGAGGCGAATTTCCCCTTGAAGATGCGAACGCAGCATGACTCACTGCTGCTGTGTCACACGAGTACGGGAAAATGATGAAATATCTACGATACGGCTCTGTCCGCAAATATAAGGACGGGTCAATCATATATATGAATATGAAAGGTCCTTACGTTTACGAACAGAGATATACGTATCGACACTTCGTCCATACCGCTCTGTCCCGAAATATAAGCATCTTTCCTAAATTGATTTTGATTATAAATTGGTGCTTATACTTCAGGACAGATTGGTACCAAGTCCTGGTATTCATGTATGTATGTACTCGTTCAGGAGGAGCTTGGAGAAGTGTCTCAGCCGCCGACTGTGGCCACTGACAGAACAATGCGTGTGCCAATCCAAGCCGCACACACCACCGCAGTAAGTTGCACGTGAGCTAGAGCTTGGGCACACTCCTATGGAGAGTGCCGTCGGCCTCACAGAGTATCGGCGGTGTACATCCTGGCAACCCAAGAGATATATGGTGGTGTACTGCTGCTCTACCACCAGTATACATGCGAGGTATCATGCAGGAGCAAGCAAGGTCAGCCTTCGACGTGATCCCCCCGATGCGGGGGGGGTAGCATTGTCGTACTGCCGGACGCCAATATCAAAGGGCCACCCGAAAAGCGTGATCTGCTCTCGCTCGCGCGTCTGCGTGTACGCTCCTACTCTGCGCCCCGGGCCTGGTCATGTGCACATCCAAGCAGCAAGAGCACAGCAGCAGCAACAACGTGGCTGCCTCCGTGCTCTCGATGCAGGGCTTTTGTTTTTCCATTTTTTTTAGAATGCTGTGGTATGAACAGTTTTTTGGTGGTGACGTGTGTCTTTAGTCGGCTTCGCGGATTGGTTGATTTCCTAAAGTTTTTTTTTTCCGGCTGTAGACCACACGCAAGCTCGGGACACTTTTTTTCTTGTTTTCACGTCTAAATCAACGCCAGTCTCGCTCCTAACTGTAGCATGCGCCCGAGACTGGCTTTGCAGAAAGTAAAAACAATACAAAAAAAACTGCAAGTACCCGCAGTGGACATCCCTGAAATGCTGCAAGAACTCCAAGTATCTGCAGTGTTTCGTTTTCGTAGTGCAGAATCTCGAGCTACATTCTGATTATGACTAGTGCCAAGATCAGGTATACCTGATCCATTCGAGCCTAATTCAGGTTCATACTAAAACGACGAAAAAAGCGCGCGCCACGAGCGGTGTTTTGTCCATAAAAAGCCGTCAACTTTACGAAGAGTAGTTTTGTTTTCCAGCCTGAGTAGAGTGTTTGCGATAGGAGTAAAAAAAAATACTTTTCTTCCGCTCAAAAAAGTCAATTCCCTTCCCCTCCTGGTTTTAGTGTGTTCGCGATAGAAGTAAACAAAATCCTGCAGGCGACGCCTCCGAAGATGGTAAGGGAAATGGGGTGAGGTAATGCTGCAAACCAAACAAACAACGAAAACAAAAAGTAGCGTACGAGAAGAACGGCAGCCCAGCAACGGTGGCGGCGGCAGCGGTATGACCGCAGTGCCGCAGCTGCTATCCAACGACCGCAAGCAGCAGCACCGGCGGCTGCAGCTACGTGGCGGCAGCCCCAGCAGCAGCGGCAGCAGCGGTAGCAGAGCAGCAGAAGCAACAGCTTCCGTTTTTGCTTCTTCGATTTTGCACCCGACTATTCTTGTCGTCGTGTGCTGCTCCTGCTGCTGCCCACGACCTACGCGCGACAGCGCTCCAGCCGGCCCGGCGCCCGACATATATAGACCGTGGCGGCGCGCCGCCGCTGCTGCTAGTGCTGCTGCCGCAGTGTGGTGAAATTGAAATGACACACGACGATGTGTCATCCTGTCGCGCTCTACGAGCAAGGCGGTATGAGCACGTCTCCATACGAGTACGACTCGTACGAGTAACTCGTACTCGTACGAGTAGTTCTTCTGAACAGCGCATCCTCCACAACACCAAGCCGGCGAGAGCGTACCGTAGCGGGCCGCCAGCAGTCCGCCGGCGCCGCGTTAGCAAAATCCAGCACCGCTTGTCCGTATCATACTGTAGCTACACCTCTCGAGCCTCTGTGCTCCCACCGGTTGTTGTGTTGTGTAGAGCAAGCAGCAAGGTTGTGGCCTATGGGAGACATCTCCCACAATTTGGGGCGTTCTGCGTCGGTAGAATGCTCGGTGCGTGTAGGCCAATCAAACTGAGAGACAAAAGTTACCGTAATTTTTTATCAAAAACATACTTTTCTAATGTAAATTTTTGCCGTTTTTTCAAAAATTTACCTCAAACCCTTCCTTCGGCAGAATATTTAGAGAAGTAAAGTAAAAGTAAAAAAAAAACGCAAACACTCTAGTATTAGGAGTAAATGTTCGACCGCCGAGATATTTTACTGATAATGGTTTTGGAATGGCTCTTCATATATTCATTCATTCGTGGATGCGTTCATTGCGTTCTTGATCACACTCACTCTTACGACGAGTACTTCTGTTATCTAGTCCTAGGTATATACATATGTGTATAGTAGCCAAAAACGTAGGCTACGAATAAAACATCGACGTATTTGAGATTGAAGTGATATTTCTGCTCCGTGTCATCAAGCAGCAGTATCTAATAGTGGGAAGCGCGAAGAGGCCTCGTACGGAGTAGTCTCATACCTGTACCATTTCGGGAAGAGGCCTAGCACTATGTGAATGATAAACCAGTCAGATACCTATTGCGCCGCGTCAAGATTTCTTACTTTGGCGCCCTCCATCTTTGCGAGCTTCAAAGCCTCGACCCTCCTTGAGGAACCGCTTGCACACGGCGGCACGAAATTCCTTCGCTGTACATAAAAAACCTGAGTCGATCTCAACGCGGCGAACAAACTGCAATCTGTGCCAATTGCGCTGTATACGCGCGTATCATGTGTTTCGTATTTCGTTGTGGTGGGTCGTCTGTACTTAGTGTGGTGATGTCTTCGTGTCGGGCGTGTAGGAGACTGTGTACGTATGGCCTCTGATTGGCTCAAAGTGCGCTAACCTCAGTTGAAAGCTAGACAACGTAGACAAATCCAGATGTACCTGACAATTTCATGCCAAAATCAGGTACGATGTGAGGCTGGCCAGTGACAGGTGTCCTAGCGTGTGATTTGTATTGGGCTTTAGTGTTGTATCTCTTTTTGGCACCCAAATGGCCAGGTATACCTGAGTTTACCTAAAACCCTTCCAATTACTGCCGTTGCCCAACCGCAAGCAATTATTGTTTAGCTTCACTCGGAGCTCATCTGTGAATGTGATTTGCAAAAATAATATTAATAGGCATGCACTTTTTTAGCACGGCGCACTGATGGTGGGATAATCTTATTGCTGAGCTTGTAAAGAGCACGCACAGCAGAGGGACACAGTTTAAAAAAACGAACGATATTATAGCCTTTCCAGTCTCCCACTTTTCTTCGCAGCTGCCTTCCAGTCTAAGACTTCGTCACACGCAGAGTTGCCAGAGCAAAGAGAGCCCGCGCGTTTTTTATTTAATGTATCGCATCACATATATGTAAGTATGTATATGAGGAAAGGGTTGGGCTGGGTTTGGAGACGGGGACGGTATTATATTATTCACGACCCAAAATCGGGACATAGAATATCACCGTGGTAATACTATTATGAATATATAAAAATAGAACTGAAAAGAGAGCGCCTAACGCGGGTAGGCGCAATTTGACTGCGAGTTGATGAAGGCTAGCATACCTGGTATGACGCATGCTACGATGGAGGTGCACCATGATGTTTCGGAGCTCCTCACTTGAGGAGCATCATACCTCACCGAAAACAATGGTTTTGGAAGAAAATAGAAATGATACCGAATGAGAAATCCCATGTCAGAAGTATACTCTGAAACATTACGTATTCGTCTCAAAAACGAAAGTCCGACGAATTTGGGTTAAGGAGCCCGATCGTTCAGAAAACGATTCAGCCAAAAACTGCTACCTCTACCGTAGCACGCGTCTTATTCAAGTGATAGAGCATCAGGGGTCGAACCATAGTGAAGCGGGGGGTGGACCGTCTGGTGCGTGAGTCGAGACGAGAGGTGAGAGCATGGGGGGCTTCTGTTGCAAGCCGTTCGGGCCCTCCAGTGCTTGAAAAAACAAACGGTTAAAACCGTTCATTTTCTCCGCTTGGATAACTCTTAACACTACGTTTAATAAGTGGTTAATAACAAACATATTACACTTGTGCTGATACAACTTTTGTTTCGTCCAATCCCGAACGTTTGTTTTATTTGGCCATGTAGCTAGCCGACTCCCCTTGTTGGCGGAACTGTTGTTGGGACTAAAGCTGCCCCCAAAGTCGCCCAGGCAAAACCTCAGCGCTGTAGAAAAGCTAGAACAACTCTGAAAATAGCGTAAATCTATCGCACCGAACCGGTGTTTAAGCATACGAATCCATCTGGCAATGGATATACCAAACCAAGACATTATAACGCCGAATTCGTGTTCCCCACCCCCAAGCTACGCACCCCTTCAAATGTCGGCATTTTGTCAGAACGCTTATGGCAGTTTAAGGATGATGGGTATTTCAACGGACATCCCTGGCGTTGGTATGTTTGCATATATATTCCTGTAGATCGGTCGCATGAACGGTCTCGGTGAACTAAGCGACGGGTTTGTTGTCCTTACCCTAATATTACCCTACGCAGGGAAATGTATAAGGTCAACTAATAATGGACGTTTTTTCAAAACCAGGGGGTATTTCGGGTCATCCCCACTTTATTCGTGTTACACCTGGATGTACGTACAAAAAAACATAACTATGAATAGGTAAAACCGATTGAACACTTGGAATATAACGACAATCGCTCTATTCTCGAGTTTTGATATTACTTTTGATTGGGTCCCGTATAAACGAACGCATACTATCCAGGGCATTCCTCGGGATATTCCCCGCGGGATTAATCTCGCGGTTTTGTGCAGGATTCGGTGATTATCCTGTGGTCCCTTAATAAATGTGAAATCCCGTTCCCGCACAAACGCGTCCCGCGCAAATTCAAAAATCCCGTTCCCGCACAAACACGTCCCGCACGATTCTGGATATATCCCGAATCCCGTCCCGCACAATTCAGGATATCCCGAATCCCGTCAGTACAGAAACGTGAAATCCCGTACAAAAGTAACTGATAATCGCCCCTTCGTAGAAGGGACTATGACCAGGGTACGTGCAAGTGTCAGGTTCCGACTTCGATTCTGTCTTTTTTTTTTTTTTTTTTTACGTTCTATTTTTATACCTATTTTTTGCAAACCAAAAAAATGTGCTTGTACTGTGAACCTGGTATATAAAATATAATCCAATATGTTAATAATCAATATGTATTTATGACAGAGTTGAATGTGTGTTTCGTGTTGGATGGGTATTTGTGTATTTGCGCTCCGTGCAACAATCGCGGAGTAACCTTGGGGGTCGGATCTCGTCCAAAACAACATGTATGGTATCACCGTCGTGGTCGCCGAACAAAGCAGCAGAGCCGTGAAATACCCGCGTCCAGTACAAATCATTCCCGCGTAATACCGTGGTAGCCGGATCTTGCACAAAAATCCCGTTTAATCCTGTCGTGGCTGAGTCCCGTCCCGGGTAGTCCCGCGCTGGCCGGATCCCGCGCAAACAAATTACTAAAATCCCGTGGTACCTGAATCCCGCGGGATTCGGTCCCGGAGTCGAAACCACGTCCCGAGGAATGCCCTGATAATATCTACAGTAATACAATTCAACTTTGCCCAACATGGATGAATGGGTTTCATGAATAATATAATACGTGTTTGGGAAACCACATACTGTCTTCAAATATAACGAAATCACAGTAACACACAGCGTAGCGCAGAACGCATACAGCACGCCACACGCGCCCAGGCTGATGCGATGAACATCTAGGAAAGAAATGAGGCAAGGGCAGCACGGTATAAGAGCCCAGGCGGGAGCCACTTCCAATATAGTAGTGCATTTCCAACAGCGCAGGCTACCCATCACTCCCAGGGTCTCTTCGGTGTGCGAGTATGTAAACATGGAACGCCTCCCGCGTAACAGCAAATACGTTGTAGATATTGACACACTATAAATAGGAAACAAACTTATGACACCGAAGACGCCGATAATGATATATTCTGCACAGGTCCTTCTATGTTGCTGCCTTCACAGGGGCATGTGAATACTTTGTTTCATACCATACTTAATGTGTGTGGGGGGGGAATACCGCTAAAAATACTCGAAATAGACATATTCGTACCCGGTGTAGTATACCCGGTGTAGTATACACGGTAGGTCGTTGGTACCTCGTTACACGCCGGCGCTCCCTCGGGGAGGAGCAGCCAGTACGGCAACTGTCTAACACGATCCTACTCGTACTGCTGTTTCCGCACGCTGCTTGAAGAAGGTTGATAACTTGGGTTGCTGTGCCAGAATGCATCTAATATACAAATTTGATGGTGGTAGCCTTCTATTTGCGTCTTGTCGGTTTTGATTTGTCGCATGATACTGCTACGCTTTTGATCTGGAGAGTTCTTCACTTTCTGTTCCCTGAGTCTTTTTTGGAACAACACTACACATTGTCGGATGGCAAGCATAATAATAAATAATGGTTTTATGACCAACTTTGCGCGTATAGTTCGGTTCGGTTCGTTCGAGAAAACAAAATAGCAGTGAGACAGATGTAAACACATGCGATTTATTACCGTGGGGGACGTTCACTTGAACCCTCGCCGACATTCCGTACTTTGACCTTAAGCACATCTCAAGACCGAGACACCCAGAACTGATCCGCGATAAATCTAACTCTGTCGCCGGAGAAGTCAGCATACACCAACCGACTCACGTCGGCGGCAACATATATGGTTTACGGGAATCTGAACGACACAGAGGCCGACTCAATCTAAGTTATAGTATAAATATATATGTATACTATATGTTACGCTGTATACAGTAGTAATAGTTGTTGTTGTTGCAGTAGCTGATTTACAGGTTGTAACTGTGTTCGATATAATTGAATGACAGTACTAGCGTGATTAGTATTGTTCTTGTACGAGTAGTACAGGAGTACAGTAAATAGCGGGTGTGGTGCACACAAGTTTCGACCGACCTACGTCGAAAGACCGCTCTACTTTGTTTAGCGTATATATACGGCGGTTAGGGAGGTTGTGGCGATTGACCGGCGATTGACCGCCCTATTGGGAAGCGTCATAACGTCTTTGTATACGGTGAAATGTGCTGCAGACCCGACGGAGGACCCAGAGTGCCGCACGAAGGTACAGTAGGAGGTGGTGGTCTGAGGTTGGGAAAGGTACCACATAACAGCAGATGCGTGCTACGGTAGAGGTAGCACTGTTTGGCTGAATCGTTTTCGAACCGATCGGGCTCCTTATATTAACCCAAATTCGTCGGACTTTCATTTTTGTGACGAATAATGTTTCAGAGTATACTTCGGGCGTGAGATTTCGCATCCGGCAGCACTTTTATTTCGCTCCGTAATCATTGTTTGCCGTGAGGTATGTATGACGCTCCTTAAGGGAGGAGCTCAGAAACATCATGGTGCACCTCAATCGTAGCATGTGTCAGCAGTCTTCACGAATGGTATGACACGTCTGAGTTGAATCCAACTGCTTTCGGTGGAGGGCAATTCTGAAGTACTTTGCATAAAGTTCGAGGTTCTGCACTACGCACACGATACTGACCGTATGATACTTCGTGCACTCCCGGTAATTAAGGGTTATGTACTACGGGTGCTCCAGGTATATCAAAGTTCTCCATCTACGTTCTGCGAATCCGGACCAGATGAAGTTTCGTTTACATGAGAAACTTCGAAATTGGGAGTTTGACCTGTTTCATGCACGAACACGTACTCCTGTACCTCGCATGTTATGCGCAGATTGGTTGATATTGGTAGTAGTAGGCTATTGCGACCAAATCTTACTGCAGCACGTGTTGTTTACAACAACACCAAAGTATCACCACGGTCATATCGTCTCCCTATAATCGGTCAAGCGAATCTCAGTGGCAAGGTCGTACGTGTTGTTCTCAACACGGCAAACGAGACAGTTCATAGTAACCATACTGCACTGGTTGTCTTAAACTCTCATTTTGAACGACTTATTTAAGGTTCTTAGTTTAGTTTGTTCGTATTTTGTGTAGACTCCCCGACCAATGACGCATGACCGCAGACGGAGATTGCACGTAGGCGAGCAGAGTAAGGGTAACGTGAAACTAGTTGGCGGCTCACCGACAACAACTCGCTGGAGGCTGGAGGCACTACGTGTCGTATTTTTGTACGTTGCACTAAACGGCAGCATTGTGCGTTTGTTCCATACTGCCTACATTCTTGTTGTGGAAATAGCCTACCCAGTCGTCTGCGTTACTACAGACGCGTGCTACGACAGAAAACGCACTTTTTGGCTGAACTGATGTCTGAATGATCGAGCTCCTTAACCCAAACTTGGCGGACTGTCATTGGTTATTTGCAATGTTGTTCCTTGTTTTCTTCGGCCATGGGATTTTCACTCGGATAGCACTTTTGCTTTACTCCCTTAATGATCACGTTGGGATGAGGTGCAGAGCTCTTCAAGTAACCACCCTTCCAAGGCAAAAACATGGTGCACCTCTATCGTAGCATGCGTCTACAGTATTTATATATGATTAGGTAATTTCTTCTTCTGTTGTATTGCACTGATGTTATAACACTTTCGTGGGTAGAGAAACGTCAACATTTTCGCCGTTTACGCCGCCACTAGGACTTCAGCAGACCATTAGCGAATGGCCCGTTCCCGCTGTTGGTGGCGGTCTGTATGCTACAGCTTATGACGCGTTCGAGAAAATATATTCAGCGGCGGTCGTGGCTGATACAACGTTGGAGCCTTCGGTTGCATTCATCTCAATGTACGCCGTCGGCAGGGATGGGTACTAAACTTCATGGGCTTAACGTAACCAGTAGCCGGAAGCGTATCACCAAATACAGTTGCTATGAATCGGCTGACCGCTGAAGAAGTTGTTACATGTTTTGATTCGTTTTCCCGCCCACTCTACGTCGCCTTAGGTGGCAGCACGGCCCGCCGCCTCGCCGTGCCGTCTGCAACCAACAAGTTCAAAGTAGTGCTGGTGGAACATTTCGCGCTGACACGCAGTTGCCTTGCGTCTGTACTAAATCCAGTGCAGTTGTGCCCGTCTCAATTACTCCAGCGGTTGGCGTGCTAAATAACTGCCGAATGTTTGCATGCGCAAGGACCCTAAACATATTTTCCTACGTCGGACTTCATTAATTGCAGGCGTGCAAAGGCTAGTCGAAGCCAGCCCAGCTGCGGTTGCTTCCCGTCCGGCGCTACCGCTGGGAAATAAGTCCAAGTTTGTGAACACAATGACGCGCTGCCACGGACAGGATTGCCAAGTGTCTGCAGGCTTTAACGTTAAAGGCAGCAAGACGGGAAAATATTGCAAGCAACATGCTGAGGACGGCATGGTAAATGTCGTCAGCAAGCGTTGTTCGCATGACCCCTGCGAGAAGGTGCCGAGCTTAGGCTTCAAAGGAAGCAAGACTGCGCTGTACTGTAAGAAACATGCTGAGGACGGCATGGTGAACGTCCTCGTCAAGCGGTGCTCGCATGGTCCCTGCGTTACGTTGCCCAGTTTCAACGTCGAGGGCAGCAAGAGGGCGGCGTTCTGCAAGAAACATGCTGAGGACGGCATGGTGCAGATCCACAAAAAACGCTGTTCACATGCGGCCTGCATGACAAGAGCGAGCTTTAACGTCAAAGGCAGTAAGGCACCAGCGTTCTGCAAGAAACATGCTGAGGACGGCATGGTAAACCAAAGTATCAACCATTGCTCGTATGGCACATGCACGACGTCACCGAACTTCAACGTCGAGGGCAGTAGGGCTGGAGCTTTCTGCAAGCAGCATGCTTCTGACGGCATGGTGAATGTTCTTTCCAAGCGTTGCGCTCGTGATACCTGCAAGAAGGCGCCTTCATTCAATTTCGACGGTAACAAGCACCCCTTGTTTTGCACTCAACATGCTGAAGACGGCATGATTAACCTTCGCTTTCGATGTGCACGTGACTCGTGCCCAAAACTCGCAAGCTTCAACTTTGAAGGAAAGAAGAAGCGGATGTTTTGCGGTAAACATGCTGAGGTAGGCATGGTAGGCGTCGCAACCAAGCGTTGTTTGCATGATACGTGCACGAGGCAGCCGAGCTTTAATATCAAGGGCAGAAAACCAGCGGCGTTCTGCAAGGAACATGCCGGAGACGACATGGTGAACGTTGTCTCCAAACGTTGTTTACATGATTCATGCCCGAGGTTTCGGTCATTTAATTTCCAAGGCAGCAGGACCCCGTTGTTCTGCAAGCAACATGCTGAGGACGGTATGGTTATCACTCACGCCAGGCGTTGTCTACATGTTACCTGCGCGCAGCAACCGTACTTCAACATCAAAGGCACCAAGGGGGCGGTATTTTGCAAGCAACATGCAAGCGACGGTATGGTGAACGTTGTCGGCAAGCGTTGCGCACATGCATCCTGTATGTCGAGGCCTAGCTTTAACGTAAGGGGCAGCAAGAGGGGCGCGTTTTGCGAAGAACACGCTGAGGGGGGCATGGTGAGCGTCCGCTTTAGTCCCTGCGTCAAGGAATCCTGCACGAGAGAAGCACATTTCAACTGCGTGGGTAGCATGAAGGCCTTGTTCTGCAGGATTCACGCAGAGCATGCCATGGTAGACTTCCGCCTAAAGTGTGCAGGGGACTCCTGTGCAAAGTGCCCGTCTTTCAATTCGGAGGGTAGTATGAAGCCTGCTTTTTGCCAGCAACATGCTGGGGACGGCATGGTGAGCATTGGCATGAATAGATGCTTGCATGTTTCCTGCACGTCCCCGCGGAAGTTCAACTTGCCGGGCAGCAAGGGGCCTGCTTTCTGCAAAAAACACGCTCAGGAAGGCATGGTCGGCCTCCTTCAAATACGTTGCTCACATGGTGGCTGCATGGTGTCTCCGAGGTTCAACGCCGAGGGCAGCAAAACGCCTGCGTTCTGCAAAAAACACGCAGAGAGTGGCATGGTAGAAGTCGCCCACAAACGATACCAGCCGTGTAACGGCATCGGAAAGAGACCTTTCGACGAAAGCGAGGGGGAACTTCCCTCCAAGCGAAGCCGTCAGTCCTTGCCGCAGGCGCTGTCCTCGCTCACCTAGGAATACCCACCTACGTTGCACACCAAGCTGAGACTTTGCTGGTGTTCGAGAACCAGGCTATTTTCCCCCTACTCTTAGTGGGTAATGTAGCTACTCCGAAGGCAACTAACTGAAGTCATATGTTTACTCCGGCTTAATGGGCTGGACTCCTGATATCGTACGTGAACTACACACAGAGTGCAGGGAGTTTCGCACCGACTTGCGGTGAAAACTTCTTCAGCCGTCGCTAGTGGAGCGAAATAGTAGGCAATCAGCGCGGTGATGTGTCGCCCTGTTGGGCTACTGCTCGAAGTAGGTAACGTTTGTTTGAAACACAAATATCGGGCGGGTTAAGTGTGGCGGTAACGTTGTGTTATTTGTAGAAGTCGATAATGCTAAATATGAAGGCTGGAAAAGTTGATACATGTTCTGGCTCATTTTGCATAGTTTTGTATCTCGACCGGCCAGTGCGCTCTTCTTTCGTTTCCCATGTTTCATCAACGAGTCAATCGTCGCCGGGCCGGCCAGGAACGGGGAATCAACACAGTTGCACGCACTGAATATCTTTGTATCTGTGCACGAGCTGGCCGTAACAATCGTTCGTGAACCGGCTCGGGTGGTGTCGGCCCTAGCGGCTGCGACGTTTCTCGTTCAAGACCCACTTGAGATGGCAGTCGTCGGCTTGGGTGGATCGTGAATACATGGTTTGGATGCAAGTGTTTCGTGCAGAATACGCTACGTACCCTGGTTCCGAATGACCTTGTCCAAGTTGTCAAGTTGTTGGGCCTGTATGGATGCGATCAGTGCTACGAAGCCGAAGGTCTGGTTTCACTCGACCGACGATGTGACGTGTACGCCGGGTGTTCTTGGTAATGGACTTGAACGCGGTGTATACTTCGAGTTCAGTGCCTCTCATACTCATCTGGTGAGCAACGGCCGGCCATCGTCGATACGCCGCAAGCCCGTGTGCCTCCACTGCTCGTTTGTTCGCGATAATATTCTCAATGGTGATGACGTTTTCCCTTCCTGTCCAGTGTCATCTGGGTCAGTACACGGATTATCCCGGTACAATGTCGATTTCATGGAAACCTGCGTTGTTGTATTTATCTCTGTCTGTCTGTCTGTCTGTCTGTCTGTCTGTCTGTCTGTCTGTCTGTCTGTCTGTCTGTCTGTCTGTCTGTCAGTCTGTCTCTCTGTCGGTCTTTCTGTCTGTCTGTATGTTTGCATCCTGTATGTATGCATGTTTGCCGCATGTCTTGTCAGCCAGTTTATCGTGGTTCTGAACGAATCACAAACAGCGGTATATTCCGATGTTCGGGCGCAGTTGATGTGGCCAAATGTACGATTCATACACCGCTGCAAAAGTTTCAGCCATACGTTGACCTGTACTTTTTACACAACGCGCCGAATTGGTTTGCGAGTCATGTGCGATAGATATGCCTCCAAGAAACATGGTTCGAACAACTCGAAGAAGCAATGATTATTGGGGCTCATCACCGAATCTTAACTAAGTGTACTCCAGTTATATTCGGTAGTGTAGATGCTTTGAATCGTGACAAAACATCAAACGTGCTTAAACCCAACCAAACCGCTACTGCGAAGGCCACACCGTGCATGGACGCACACGAAGCGACCACAAAAGCCAATTCCACGTGAAAACCTCAGAAAACAAGTCGATTATGCGCGTTCGTCGTCGAAGTTCCATACACTACCGGCCCTCTCACAAGAAAGTGCCCCACAAGAAACTCAGCCCAGTTTGTACAGGGGAAAAACAAAAGTCGACAGCTATTCTACTGACGAACTAAGTGTGGGACACACACCTTTCTCAAATAAGATAAGTCAGCCTACGCCCGATCTTTGGTTTTCTATGAGCGGGCCGGTACTGTATCATATACTTGCACGAAAAGAGAAAAACAGGGCACAACAAGTCCAGAGTGAGAAAACGCAAGTGAACTATTTGCAACCGTTCGAAAACGATGCAATCAAACAGCCATCAATGATAATGTCCCGGGAAAGACATAAAAGCTTCATCGTGAAGGACGAGTCTGTGTGTAGAGCAGTGATGGAGATCGGAATTGAATTGCCCTGAAAAAATCGCGATCGTTTGGAAAATCTCAGCATTGGATGGGTGGTTTTCGCAGCCGATCTTGCGATTTAGATCAAGAATCGAAGATCGATTGATTCAATCTTTCAATCTCGATATTTTGGATCCCTCCTGAATAACCCCTTGTCATATCACTGGAAACCCTTATAAAACGCACCCTCACGCTCTACACCCCACACAACCCAACTGACAAGCATACACATCAGCCAAAGGCAAACCTTTGCCGCCAAACAAGAAACAACCTGCTAGGAAAATAGGGCTCACGAATAAAAAACAGCCTGCTAAGAAAAAAATGCTCACGTTGGGAAGGACGTTAGGAATTTTGGAAAAAGAAATCGTGCTCAGCGGCGAGTGCTCGCTAAATCCTACTGGTACGTTTTAGCCTGTCTGTATGCTAAAATAGTGTTGAGGTTTTAAGGCTCTCTCAGTTTAGGCGTTTCATTTAGGGCATTTGACAAAAAGGGGGACACCCCCCCTATATCGTGACAAAAACCGGGGACATCGGTTTTCGCCGCCGGGTACGCCCATGTACTCTGTCAAATCGTCTTGAAATTCAAACATGATGTGTTTGCCACCCTCACATGGCATCTCGCTACCACCCACAGCGTTTTTTTGTTTCATATGTTTAGCGGGTGAACGAGAGCGATCAAAAGCGGGGTGTGAGCATATCCCCCTTTTCGTTTTGCCTACTCTAGGATTTCCCCCCTTCCATCTAGTAAGTTTGGAAAAGTCCCCCTTTTTCCGTAACATCCCCCTTTTTGTCACGTTGCGGAGAGATATGCCCCTTTCCGTTTCAAAAATACCACGGGTAAGTGACCACTCTATGTTCTGGTTGTTGTGGCACGCCCAACAGACGACGTCTTCGTAACGCCAAAAATATCAACGGCCCATACCCAGGCAAACGTGGTCAGCATATCAGCATACGTGATGCACGTATATATCACAAATGATTCCGTGAGTACTGCCTGTATACCATACATGACAGCAGGTCCTGTGACACGCACATCGGGTTCAGAATCAATCGTGGTTTCAAGGTGTGGCCCTGCGAATCAATGCATTACATTGGTTGGCGCCCTGTGCCCCGTGGCCCCCAAAACTCACCAACATATATACGAGTATACGTATATAAATATGTACGTACCACAGGATAGTAGTACTACTGCTTTGGTACTGCTTGCTGCTATATATTAAAAAAAAAAAAAAAACACACACAGCTGTGAGATCGAGGATCATATCGAACCTCATCTTTGCAAGCTGAGTGGGATACTTCGACCGCGCGAACTACACGTATATGTAGTAGTCCCGGTACCGCCGTATACGTATACGCGTATATCAGGTACGTACCATGGCGTGGAAGAGAGGAAAGTAATAAAGTACCACGCAGTGAGCTGTTGAGCTGCTCGGTCACAGTGATGGTCAATGTATGACTATGAGTATACCGTTAATGCGCTGGGCCGTTGAATTGGTGTTGACCACCACCTCTGGAACGAGAACCTCGCCGCCGGTGCTTCGTAGTGTCCCCCTTTTTGTCACGATATTTGGGGGGTATCCCCTATTTGCCAAATGCCCTTTCGTTTACGCAGCCCCATACTGTATACCAGGTATACCGCACGCCGGCACACTTTTACGGTCTACCTCGGACATGTTGAGCATTCAAAGGTCTCTCGAGAGGGCTGATAGTCTGAGCTTTGCGCATTGTGGTCCGAAATCAGATATATATATATATGTATATATGTAGATAGATGCCTCCTGGCTGTAACGATTTTGCTCGTTGTGTTTTATGTATGGGAAGTAGTAAGCCAGTATAAAATACGAAGTTTCTTGGGGTACAGCACAGGGCACATCAGAACAAAACGCGCAACAAGAAAGGCAGGCTCGGATTAAAAAAATAATATGAAAATAGGTAGTCGTTATACAGCAGGGCATTTATATATTAGTGGTTCGGCGTCTGTTGCGCTGCGCGCATCATGCGACGCAAGGTGTGTTGCGCGCAGCGATCTATGCCCAAATATACGCTTCAAAACTACTGTAAGTAAAAATCCTTTTTAATTTATGTTTGGCCTCGTCCGGCGAATAATAGAAAGTGCCTCAAAAAGAATAAGAGCCTACGGCGGATAGCAAGATGTGCCTGATTTTTCTTTTTGACTACTTTATGGCGAATAGGATAAAGGAACTAAAAGGCGTTCAATTACGGCTAATTAATAAGAAAAAAATACCCCCAAAAAAATTATCGCCTCCGGCAAGGGCGTCGAAAAACAAAAGGGCAGACGACACCACACTCGTAGGAAGGTCAGAATGAGAAACAAACCGGATCGCTGTGATCACAGGATGAAATGAGCGAAAACCATTTTTTGTAGTTTTTTGTTCCCTTTTTAACTTGGTTTTAGAGACCCCCCCTATTTTGTTTTCGCTGGTGGCGGGGGGGGGGGGGGGGGGTACCTCATTTTCATGCATGGCCGTAGTCGTATGACCATAGACCACCCTCACATACCTACAATGCCGGGACGGAGCATGTCGGGTTTTCACCGACCAGGCAGACATTGCTAGCAATAAGCGCGAAGCGCCGTGAGGTGTTGGGCAAGTCGCATGAAGGGTGAGCTGCATCCTACTAAGAACCGCTTGTCAGGCGGACCTGCATATGGATGACAGCTTCAATGAGTTAATTTAATGTCTGGTGTGGCTACTTTCTGAGACAGCAATGGGAGCACTATGTATCTGCCTCATGAATGCCTTACTATATCACACTACGTGATACGATCATTCCCCTTGTGCGGAGCCAAGGTTCTCCACCCCGCACAAATGATCTAACTCGACCACCAGCCTGGGTAACCGCAAAAAAAAAACAAGAAAAAAAACGGCACCCTGGTTGTCTAGCTCACGCAGTGAGAGGCATGTTTTACAGCGTCGTCGCCAGGCGACGCCAACCCAACCCGGGGGGGGGGTAATTAAAACAAGTTGACTTATTTTTTTCTGGGATCACAACGGTCCGGTTCTTCCCTCCAATATAGGGAGGGGGGGGTAGTGGGGTATCTGGGATTCAGATCCGCGCATACCCTTGCCTCCGGCGAGAAATAAACGCAACAAAAACTTTCGCCTGCGGCAAAAAATGTTGCGCCCACAAATACGCGTGTCGCGCTGCGCGCAACCAGCCTTGCGGCGACTGTTGCGCAAAACGGTTATTTTACCCAAATGTTGCGCCAGCGCAACAGCGCAATACCTAACGAAAATGCCCTGTTATGCAGTACTGGCCCTATCACAGAAAACCTTAAATCGGGCTCAGGCTGATGGTCTTGTTCTGGGTGCGCGCGAAAGCTCACTTCCTCATGTTGCACTTTCTAGTTTCGATTCCCGACAAGAACAGTTTTCTTACGGTAAGTACCATTTATACAGTACAGGACACCTATTCATAATGAGAGTCAAGAAGTCTGGTCCAGGCTGGATTTGTTATTCGATAGGGGGTGCTTTCCACACAAATTTCAAGATAACGACTCCCGAATTTAGATTGTTTCGTCAAATCTCGGCGTGTTTTTATAATTATCCTCTTTCGTATTATTAGGTGTCAAGTAATACTGTAGTCACGATGTACTATCACAGTAAGTAGTACCAGGTATTATTAGTGCACAAAAGGCTTTTTTGTTGTGAACTATATTCATTCCTAGGCGTGTAGGCTGATATATTTTTACCATTTTTATTTTATTTTTTGGTGCTGACTTTCGTCTGAAATACTTTCTCTGAACGGGCCGGTAATGTATTAAATTAGTGTAGGAATTGTCCCGTTATCGAACAAGAAATCGAGCCTGGTCCAGCTTGTCCTGTTTCTGATCATTACTCAGAGGAGTGTGTATAAAACTGCTGTAGTGTACAAATCAGCTGGTACGTATGCACGATAAAAATGTAGGTACTAAATACTTGAAGTAGTCGTACATTGAAGAAACAAATGGCGCCACGTATGTATGTATACGAACGAAAATAAAGCAGTAGACCTGCTTAGTTTGGCGAGATAAAGATCAAGATTGAAGATCGAGATCAAGATTGCTTCTTTTCACCAAGATTGCCGAAAACATCAAGATTGCCTTTTTGGGGGCAATATTTTTCAAGAATTGATCGGTACTGTTGCCGGACGCAATCTCCATCACTGGTGTAGAGCAAACCATTGTGTCCTATGTACATACGTTGAGACGACAGCCCGTTGCTTGTACTCGTTCGTCATTCAATCGAAAAGTTATTGACGCGTGCTACAGTAGAGGTAACACTTTTTGACTGAAACGTTTTGTGAACGATCAGACTCCTTAACCCAAATTCGTCCGATCGGTACTTTCATTTTTTTTGCGACGAAACGTTTTCAGAGTATACTTCGGTCATGAGATTGCTCACCCGGCAGCACTTGTAGTTTCCTCCATAATAATGTTTTCGGTGAGTTATGACGCTCCTTAAGTGAGGAGCTCCAACAAAACATGGTGCACCTCTATCGTAGCATGCGTCTAATGAGGAAATATACGAATGCCCGAGATCAATATCTAAATGGAGCAGGCCACGAGCGGCCGGAACAGGGGAACGCAGTGCGCGTACGAGGGATCGCGGTAAGGCCACTGAACGGTCCATCCCGATCACCGTGTGCAGACGAAGCACATTACCCCTACAGCAGTGGCGTACTAAGCTCTTATTGTCCACCATCGCAGGAACAGTCTCCGTGTTTGGTCTCTGCATCCTGTTCACATAGCGGCACGGCGTCGACACGCACTGTGTCGACAGGTAGGAAGCAGACCGATACCAGGGAAGAGCGCCGAACACTAATAAGTGGCCGCAGGCCGGTAGCCTTGCGAATAGGTCGGCTACCGACCTCGGTCGGAGTATTGGTACCATTGTGTCGAAAGGTTTGGGTTGTATGAAGTGAGGGGCGTCTTTATCGGGGCTGGTGGGAGATCGATCGTGCCGGATAGAGGTGTAAGACAGACATTCCACCACGCAGACAGACAGGAGACGCGTGCTACGGTAGAGGTAGCACTTTTTGTCTGAATATTTTTTCTGAACGATCAAGCTCCTTAACCCAAATTCGTCGGACTCTCATTTTCGTGACGATTAATGTTTTGAAGTATACTTCGGTCATGATATTCGTCATTCGGAAGCGCTTGCATTTTTCTCCAAAAATATTTTCCGGTGAAACATGACGCTCCTTAAGTGAGGAGCTCAGAAAAGACATGGTGCACCTCTATCGTAGCATGCGTCCAGACGGAATAACAAAAGGAGCGAAACATGGAAAGCTAGACACGAAGTAGGCAGGCAGTCGAAACACTAACAAATGTTCCGGGAAACCTGAGCACAAAACCGGGGGTTTCCACAAAATACTCCTGGTTACACGTGGGGGGTGAGGGAAACGTTCAACATAAACGAGAACAGCGATGACAGAACACCTGTGTTGCAGTGCCCACAAAACCAAAAAAAAACTCTTGACACAGAGACACTGGAACCACACCTCCCCATTATTTTTTTCCTGTAGGACATTCCGTAGTTCTGCTCTAGCTCCGAACTTTCCCATTAATCCAATATTTGGCAAGGCAGATATGAGCTCCTTGGTGCACTCCCGTGAGTGTGCCAAAGCGACAGCAGTTTCCGCGCCCTCCTTCGATGCGGACCTCGTCGATGAAAATTAAAAATGTGGTTCCAGGAGCTTGAATTTGTGGATTCCAGTACTGTAGCCAAGTATTTTTTTTTCCTGCCGTAGAACGAGCTCGTGCTCGTTCTACAGCCGATTTTGTTTTTCGAAAAGTACCCCGTGCTCGTTTTCCAGCAGGAAAAAAAAATACTTGAATACAGTGCGAGAAACCGCATATTCAAGCGACTGGAACCACATTTTCAAACTTCAACGACGAGGTCCGTATCGAAGGAGGCCACGGAATCTGCTGTCGCTTTGGCACACTAACGGGAGTGTACCAAGGAGCTTATATCTGCCTTGCCAAGTTTTGTATTAATGGGAAAGTTCGGAGCTACGGCAGAATTGCGAAAAGTCCCACAGGAAAAGCAACTGGGGTAGACGTGGTTCCAGTATCTCTTTGTCAAGAGATTTTATAAAATCGTGTTTTTTTTGTGGGCACTGCAACACAGGTGAGAAAAGCCGCATGTGACGTTCTTTTTCGTTTTGGGGGGCTGCTTGAGGCAGGCCCTATCAAAGCAACAAAAGCAAAATACACAACAAGAATAGCACAACCAAAGCACACGTCAGTACAAATACAGATCCCGATACCTCTGTTTTTACTTTCCGGTTTTTCAAGTGTCACGCCACTTTTGTTGGACGACATTCGTGTGAGTTAGAAGAACTGTGGGTTACCCAGGGCGGAGGAAAATGTAGGAGGAACTCGGAGCTTTAGGATAAAGATTCCGGTAATGTTTCTAGAAAGGCGAGGTACTGAATGTGGCTGCCGCGCCGGAGCACCGAGCACCCAGCAACCCAAGACCCAGACGCATATGTGTTCTGATTCTCCCATCATAATCGTGTTTTATCAGAGGGTCTATAAAGGTTTGATACGTATATGCGCTCGGACATTTCGTGGGAAACAAAATATCGTGACTACTCGCAGCTTCTGGATGTTCTACCCCGTCGTCTATTCGAGCTGTTGGGCGAAAAGGTGGATACGTACTCTGTAGTCGTTTTTGAGGCTATCACAGGTGGTCAAAAGGGATTTTGAGTTCGGCAAAATAGGGGGAGAGAAGCGATAATTTCGGGGTTGTAGACACGTTTGCTACTGTAGATACGTGGGGTTGTTCCCCCCCCAACATGTGGTCAAAGGGCGGGGGGGTCGTTTGCCCCCCCATGCGCCGTTGTCCAGTTAGACCCATGAACGTGTCCGATAACAAAACAAACTAATCGTGTGCGTGCTTAGAATGACCCTTGGGCATCTCTCTCGCGCGTCGGAATTGCATGTGAGTCTTGTTTGTGCAGGCCGGAGCGTCCGCCGCGGGTGCGTTTTGCCTATTCTCCCAAATGGCGAATAACCAAGTGGTATACCCCAAACTGACCGTATATAAATCAAAACTGAAAAAAGAACGACCCCGGCTACTTTTACCCCCCACCCTCCTCCCGAGCGTGCTTCGTACCGGCATTGTAGGGATGCGAGGGTCAATCTTTGTACGACTACGGCCGTACACGACATGGTCACTCTCCCCGTCCCCTTCAAACAACAATGTGGGAGAGCGGGGCTAGATAAAATAGGTACAAACTCCCGGCTTGGTCGACCACTCAGCGACTACCCCACGTCTGCTCACGCTTGCAGCAGGAACCTTGTCAATTCATGCGCTCGACGTGGGTATACTGACCTGCTCGTGGTGAGTTTCTCGAACGGAATGGCTGGGTGCAGATCCTTCAAATCGCCAAAACCCACCCATATTTTATCCCTGTCCCCGATAAACACAAGCGTCAATATTTCAACCCAAACAAAACGTTATGTGTGCTACTACGGTAGCGGCGGCCGTTACGTCCTCTAGATACATGAACAATTTCCCTCGACATCCTCAGCACTCGCTATTTACAAGGCACCTGCGGCAGACGATTCACCTTTAATATAAATTGCAGCCGGGCGGCGGTGGTCTGCAAGCAACATGATGAAGATGTCATGATAACTGTCCGCCTAAAGCGCTGCTCACGAGTGGTAGGCATCGTTAGTAGTAACGTTGACGGGGCGGATTGCGAAGCGCCGGCCAAGCAACCCCGTCGGGATTTGCCGTAGGCAGTCACCTCACCTCCGGCCGAGCAGGACGCACCTTTTGAGAGACACGTCAGGACTGAGTTATACCCCGTTTGGTTGATACAGGCAGCTGGGCCCCTACCACAAGAACCGCTAATGTACTTGTCGCTGATCCAGGGGCAAGCTAATCGCCGCCTGTGTTGACTCGCGTATAACGTACTCAGGGTGTGATATCGCACAGTGACAGCAGTGAGCCGTCATCGACACTGCCGATGTGAACGTCGTTGCTGGCATCGCCAGCAGGGAGGACAGCCTTGTAGGTCATTACCACCGAACTGTCTCGGCGGTTTGGCTGATCAGCGACGCAGTCTAAATCGTCCAAACAATCCAGCAGGCGCGATTTCCATGCCGATACACCTTGTCTGATACTTTGCATCTGCATTCAGTGCGCGGTGTAGGCGGTAACATCACGGGTTTGGTTTGATTCGTGCGGTGTGTTTTATGTTGTCCTGGTTATTGGCTGCTGTGTATGTGAGTGGTTTGTTTCGTATTTTGTTTTTGTGAGCTCGCCCGTCCGCTCAGTTGATTGTGTATCAATATGCAGGAACGTATGTGAGTTGAACATCTGTCGTGTGCATATGCTAACGACAGTAACACAATCGTTGTAAACCAGAGGCTGTCCGCGCGTGTCGTTGTGTTGCTGCTCGCTCATTCACCACCTACGATCGGAAATGTGTATTTGTTGGGCACCGCGTACATGAATGCACATATTCACGTATATACTGTAGTTCAAGTAAAAATCTTGTTCGACACGCATATGTATATTTTTGTATGAATTGCATTGTGCCTGGTGTCCAGTCGTTGCATGTTTTTCATTTATTTGGTTTCGAAGCCCAACCTCTTCATTCCATACCTCTGGAATTACATTATCATCATCGTTTCCGGAGTCGTCGGAGAGAGAGGTGTCTCCCCTCGGCCAGATACCTGTTTCGCAGCTTCTTGCAATACCTTGAGTATTTCGACCACCATAGTTTACTGTCTGTCTCCCTACTTTGATACCGGCCGGGTTCCTAGTTAGTACGGCCTACAGTTGTTTCGGATGGCCAAACCTCCGAATGGTACAGTACCATTCGACTCCTCCAACCCCGAGGTAATGTGAGATTACTGTCTACCGTACTCTTAGTTACTCTCTATCCCAAACGGTTCTTCCCCTCGGCTGTCTCTCGTTTACCACCTTTGCCTTTGCAAGCTTGCGTGACACTCTTTCTTGTGGATCTTCTTTGTTCTTATGCATGTACGCCTCGTGTGCGTCGGACTTTCACCTCCCCTTCTCTCCCGATCACTCGTTCCGATATGTCTCCCCCTCCCGCTAGATGTGGTCGCTCCTCCGATTTGCAATAAGATTAGGGCGAACTCATCGGGATTTCCACCTGACTTCGCCACTCTCTCCTTGATTGCCTCACCACTATTACGGCTGTAACACATCGATACCAGGAAAGGGTTGCGTGGTCGGGAAAACCAGGACAACATTAAATCAACTAAAACATAAGGGCGACGACACCGCCGTACTCCCTAAAGGACGACCTGGTCCCACGAACCGCGCTCCGGGTCTTTGACGGACACACTTCAAACCTGTCACTCATCACCGTTACGCCCCTTAAACCGTTGATCAACATTGTCAGCCTGTTACCCTCGCGTGTTTCCCAACTGTGTGCCACCGGCATTAAACACCACGTTACCCCGCGTCAGGCAGTGCACAGATACGTGCATTCGATTGAAATCCTGCGCTGTCGCCAGTGTACTGAAAATCGTATTCGACGAGCAACATCACAGCCCGGTCAAAAATCAGGCATTGCAACTGTCCGAGTCACTCGACGCCAAAAAACAAACAAAAACAATACTCCTTACGAACCATCAACACGCGAATCATACTCGATTAATGGGCGACCAGGCGAGTACGTGCACCTAGCGGACTTCGCAAAGGAAGCACTAGCGAACTAAGGGTCACGATGTAGGTAAACATACACGCCCCCCCCCCCCCCTCCTCCGGCGAGGCGCTGCTTCTGACCTCGCCTCCATCGCCGACCGATGTACCATTCGAGCCCGCCAGGTGCGGCCAAATATACTTTCGGCGTCCCATCCGACAGCCGTGACCTTCCATCGGCGCGTAACAGTCCCCGGTCAGAGTGTATCTCGCGTAAACCCGCTACCAATGCTACCAGCGGCAACGCTCATTGGGTGCAGGCGGCAGCAACAAGGGGGGGAGGAGGGTGGGAGGGGGTTACCGACTATTTTTCAGCGGTTTGAGCTAGCTGGAGTGAATATTCAACCTTCACCCCCGTGGCGTTCTAGGGTTTGCCTGGTGTGCGTAATATGTGATGCAAAGATCCGATGTATGTTTGTGTACAACTTAACGGTCTGTCATCGACAAATTTCAAATCTTTGTTTTATACATTTTGGTATACATTCTGGTATAAGAGTGTGCTGCCCTGACGCATGCTACGATAGAGATGCGCCATGTTTTTTTCTGAGCTCCTCACTTAAGGAGCGTTATAACTCACCGAACAAATGATTTTGGAGGAAAATAAAAGTGCTGCCGGATGCGAAATCGCATGACCGAAGTATACTCTGCAACATTATTCCTCACGAAGATGAAAATCCGACGAATATTTTGGTTAAGGAGCCCGATCGTTCAGGAAACGATTCAGCCAAAACGTGCTACCTCTACCGTAGCACGCGTCCCCTGTATGGGTTGACAAACGCATGGTCACCACCATGGCCACCAAATTCCAAAGCACTTCATCGTAATGTCGTTACACCGCAGCACCAGTAAGCATCATGTTGGCAGCAAGACAGCCACCCGGAAGTCACAGCACAAAAAGGCTTGCGTAATACCACGGACGGTATTTGTGTGCATTCAATCTTGAAGGAGTGATGTCTGTGCCGGACCGCAGTACGCCTTAAATCAAATATACCGTTGTTGCCCCCATATCTCAGGTTGGCAACGTGAACAGCACAGCGGCACCATTGTTCACATCACGCGCGTGTCTGTCATCGGTGCCCAATCTGCCTGTCAATACTATTTTCGTGTGTGTTTCCCACTATATTCCGGAAATAAAGATAGACAAATAAATATCAATCGGGTAAAACAATCAAGGTATATATAGTGCCCTGTCAGTTACGTACCATAACAAGCCCCACACCCGCATGGACGCGTGCTACGGTAGAGGTAGCACTTTTTAACTGAATCGTTTTCTGAACGATCGGGCTCCTTAACCCAAATTCGTCGGACTTTCATTTTTGTGACGAATAATTTTTCAGAGTATACTCCGGTCATGAGATTTCTCATCCGGCAGCACTTTTATTTTCCTTCAAAAGCATTTTTTACGGTGAGGTATGACGCTCCTTAAGTAAGGAGCTCAGAAAAAACATGGTGCACCTCTATCGTAGCATGCGTCCATGGGTGGTCCCATGTAGGAAGTTGGCAATGTGAGCCCCACAACGGCGACTGATGTTCTCAGAACACGGGGTTGTTATGGATGCCGGCACTGCACAATTGGCTCTACTATTATGTTCCCACAAGAAGCCCAAGAAGGGAACCACCACAAAACCAATCTCAATACAATAATTCGTACACGTATGGGCTACTACATTTGTTAGACTGTAGGAAACCCGAACCGAAGTTTTGGTGTTGCACGAAAGGTGGTTGGGAGTATGGGCCATACGACCGCCACACAACTTAACAACCCACAAGGCGCCGGAACGGCTTAATTGTGCATGCCTTGTGTGTATGTTTGAGCCCGCCGCGGGCCGCCCCATCAATAGTATACATGGGATGCCTTGGTATCGCAAGCACTGTTTTATGCTCTCACCGTGATAGTCTCCTGTCTTGTTGAAGCCGCAAGGGAGGTCGGACCATACTGTACTATACGCTGTAAAGGCCTGGCGACATGAGCAGCATAACAGCAACCCCAATTAACCGCACATGAGATTGTCTTTGATGCCGTAAATTCCTGTCACTACTCTCCTCGTGTGGTTTCATACCTTAAGTAGCGAAGGGTAAAAAACGATAATACACCTAAATACACATCGGGTACCGTGTAGTCTCTTGGCGGTTTTATACGGCGTGGGATTCCCAGGTGAGCTGCGTTTCCCCCTTTCCTGGGTTGACAACATGCGCAGCGACGCGGCCANCCCTTTTTCTGACCCTTTGCATATTAAATTGTTGTCTCCCTGCTGCTTCACTGTTCCCCCCCCTCCTCCGGCGAGGCGCTGCTTCTGACCTCGCCTCCATCGCCGACCGATGTACCATTCGAGCCCGCCAGGTGCGGCCAAATATACTTTCGGCGTCCCATCCGACAGCCGTGACCTTCCATCGGCGCGTAACAGTCCCCGGTCAGAGTGTATCTCGCGTAAACCCGCTACCAATGCTACCAGCGGCAACGCTCATTGGGTGCAGGCGGCAGCAACAAGGGGGGGAGGAGGGTGGGAGGGGGTTACCGACTATTTTTCAGCGGTTTGAGCTAGCTGGAGTGAATATTCAACCTTCACCCCCGTGGCGTTCTAGGGTTTGCCTGGTGTGCGTAATATGTGATGCAAAGATCCGATGTATGTTTGTGTACAACTTAACGGTCTGTCATCGACAAATTTCAAATCTTTGTTTTATACATTTTGGTATACATTCTGGTATAAGAGTGTGCTGCCCTGACGCATGCTACGATAGAGATGCGCCATGTTTTTTTCTGAGCTCCTCACTTAAGGAGCGTTATAACTCACCGAACAAATGATTTTGGAGGAAAATAAAAGTGCTGCCGGATGCGAAATCGCATGACCGAAGTATACTCTGCAACATTATTCCTCACGAAGATGAAAATCCGACGAATATTTTGGTTAAGGAGCCCGATCGTTCAGGAAACGATTCAGCCAAAACGTGCTACCTCTACCGTAGCACGCGTCCCCTGTATGGGTTGACAAACGCATGGTCACCACCATGGCCACCAAATTCCAAAGCACTTCATCGTAATGTCGTTACACCGCAGCACCAGTAAGCATCATGTTGGCAGCAAGACAGCCACCCGGAAGTCACAGCACAAAAAGGCTTGCGTAATACCACGGACGGTATTTGTGTGCATTCAATCTTGAAGGAGTGATGTCTGTGCCGGACCGCAGTACGCCTTAAATCAAATATACCGTTGTTGCCCCCATATCTCAGGTTGGCAACGTGAACAGCACAGCGGCACCATTGTTCACATCACGCGCGTGTCTGTCATCGGTGCCCAATCTGCCTGTCAATACTATTTTCGTGTGTGTTTCCCACTATATTCCGGAAATAAAGATAGACAAATAAATATCAATCGGGTAAAACAATCAAGGTATATATAGTGCCCTGTCAGTTACGTACCATAACAAGCCCCACACCCGCATGGACGCGTGCTACGGTAGAGGTAGCACTTTTTAACTGAATCGTTTTCTGAACGATCGGGCTCCTTAACCCAAATTCGTCGGACTTTCATTTTTGTGACGAATAATTTTTCAGAGTATACTCCGGTCATGAGATTTCTCATCCGGCAGCACTTTTATTTTCCTTCAAAAGCATTTTTTACGGTGAGGTATGACGCTCCTTAAGTAAGGAGCTCAGAAAAAACATGGTGCACCTCTATCGTAGCATGCGTCCATGGGTGGTCCCATGTAGGAAGTTGGCAATGTGAGCCCCACAACGGCGACTGATGTTCTCAGAACACGGGGTTGTTATGGATGCCGGCACTGCACAATTGGCTCTACTATTATGTTCCCACAAGAAGCCCAAGAAGGGAACCACCACAAAACCAATCTCAATACAATAATTCGTACACGTATGGGCTACTACATTTGTTAGACTGTAGGAAACCCGAACCGAAGTTTTGGTGTTGCACGAAAGGTGGTTGGGAGTATGGGCCATACGACCGCCACACAACTTAACAACCCACAAGGCGCCGGAACGGCTTAATTGTGCATGCCTTGTGTGTATGTTTGAGCCCGCCGCGGGCCGCCCCATCAATAGTATACATGGGATGCCTTGGTATCGCAAGCACTGTTTTATGCTCTCACCGTGATAGTCTCCTGTCTTGTTGAAGCCGCAAGGGAGGTCGGACCATACTGTACTATACGCTGTAAAGGCCTGGCGACATGAGCAGCATAACAGCAACCCCAATTAACCGCACATGAGATTGTCTTTGATGCCGTAAATTCCTGTCACTACTCTCCTCGTGTGGTTTCATACCTTAAGTAGCGAAGGGTAAAAAACGATAATACACCTAAATACACATCGGGTACCGTGTAGTCTCTTGGCGGTTTTATACGGCGTGGGATTCCCAGGTGAGCTGCGTTTCCCCCTTTCCTGGGTTGACAACATGCGCAGCGACGCGGCCACGGCACTCACAGTATACAGGGCTGTCGTTGCGGACGGTGTAGTCAGTAAGTGATCAAACATGATGAACAACATTTGACAAGGTGGGCCACCCCAGCATATACCTACGTTTTTCCCTACATGGGTCTGTCTCCGATGCCGGAATTGCGCATGCCTACTCGCCTCGTTTGTTTGTAAAACCAAAATAAAGGGAGGGATATAGACGAAAAATACAAATTTATACCTAGCAGGTGCGTTATGGCCTCTCAGCAGCTTCAGACCCCACCGAGCCCCAAGCACACGGTGTTGCCTGTATATGGCATTGGCACCATGAACAGCGAAAACAAACGGCCACCAGAATATACAGAGCTCACAAGAATGTCTCCATGAGGTTGTGATTTTGTATATTTACGCATTCTATAGTATACTATTTTGTTTGTTTTATTATGTTTGGCTGTTATATCTTCTTCATTTTTTACTCACCAGCTGACTGTTACGATAGGGGGGGCATCCACCTTTTCATTGCCGGGTTTTGGCCACTCGCACGAGTGGCTCCGAATCTAGAGAAAAATATTATCTAAATATAGTTTGTTGGTGTTGCGTAACAAAACCTCCAATGGAGGTGCACATAGAACATAAAACAAAAACACAAGGCTAATATGAGTACAACGCAGTAAAGCAGTGACTCGGCCGAGTGGCTCTGTACAGGTGAATAAAACGCACCTATACACGACCCCTCTACCGTAGCACCACTCAGCTAATTTTGGTCGGGGCTGGTTTCCCTCGACCGCCCCCCTGCCCCCCCTGCCGCACCTGAATGGGTGCGCCCGCTACCGCGCCTCCATTCCGCGCGTACCGCGAATCACCTAGACGCAAAGGAACACCAAAATGTGGGAATATTGTGGGCAGGCGTGACAGCACTGTGCTTCCTACCCCTCCCCCCTACGCGTACTCCGTCTCGAAAGGGATGCGTGGTCAATGGGCTAATGACTAAGGCATGCAACGGATCAGTATGCACCCCCCGGCCTCCCCCTACGCGTACAAGTCACTACTGAGATGATTGCCTCTGCATCGGTCACGGCCCGGTCCCAGATGTACTTATCAGACGAGACGCACGACCCCATACCAATCAGCGCGAGTTGTCTATCCCGAGCCGATGGGTTAACCGCCGCACAACACGGATTCGGGCAACAAGGGTACGTTACGACCGCAGGACAGTCACCTCTGAAAACCCGTTGCATGGGGGTATATCATGTTTGTATTTGTCCATGTTCACTTGGCTCTCGCCCCGGAGGGTTTTGCGTGGTGCTACTATCCGGTGTTTGTGGTTGCCCCCAATCATTTCGCATCGTCCCAATATACATATTCGGTTGTTCCGCTCTACAGAGGCTGCCCCGAATGCGATTAGCAATAGCCCCCGGACGGCTTCAGATCGCAGGACACACACACCCTCGGGTAGGGGGGTAGTAACCTTAGCCGCATACAAGCGGAGCCTAATTAACATGGGGCACTTGAATACTCACCGAGAACCGCATGTTTTTCTGATAGTTTCAGGGAGCGCCCCCCCAACCCCATGTACCGTGTTGCCAGTGGTCCCAACTCACAGTTTGCGGGGCACGCATTGCAGGGTGCATTCTCAGGACGTTTTCCAAACGTACAAACAAATGTCACAACCAAATATGGAACACATCATGGTAGTCACGACCGGCCATCATTATTTTCTTCTCCTCTGCACTGGGGGCCAAACGCCGATAAGCGTTTGTCCTGGGTTCACACCCGAGTCGAGCAGGAGGATGCACACCCCCTCCCCCCTCCGGGCAGGGGCGCACGCAGTCCTCAGAGCGAACCCGCCCCTCGCTGTGGCAGCGTTGCGCCAGCTCTCGCCCCCCCTCCGTGTTTACCACTCCCTGATGAGATAAGTACCTCTGTCTAGGCCTCCGCCTTGTCCCAAATATGCTTATCAGACGAGGCGCACGACCCCACGTTGATTGGCGCGGGTTCTGCGTCCCGTGGCGTGGGATAACCCGCCCCGCCCGACAGGGATTTGGGAAACCGAGAGAGTCTACGGCAGCAGGGCGGGTACCTCGCAAGGCGTTGGGTACGAGTGTACCTTTCTCGGTCAGTGTCTACGTTGTTCGCTCGGTTATCTCCATCATACGTGCTGTGTGGTGGTATACATCGTTGGGGTTAGAGGTTGACCCCAGACAGTCGCACATCAGCCCCAACGTATGTACCCATTGGTTTCGCTCTGTCTATGCAGACTGCCCTCCCGACGTTCGAATATCACCAGGGTCCCAACTCTCATATGTGGGGTGGGTAAACCTGAGAAGCGTCTCGACAGCCTAAGATTGCACGTCACGTGGGGCACCCGAATAGTCATTAGGTACCGCATTTTTCATTTCACTTTTTGCCTTATCCCTTGCATCCAAACCATGTATTCACGATTCATCGAAGCCAACGACTGCCACCTCAAGTGGCTTTCGAGCGAGCAACGTCGCAGCGGCTAGGACGAATACCCCCCAAGCGCGTTCACGAACGTTTGTTTCGGCCAGCTCGTGCGCACATAAAAATATATCCAGTGAGTGCAACCACGTTGATTCCGATAAAAAAAGTCAGATGGGCCAGATAATGTGTCAACTTTTCCAGCCTGCCTATTTAACCTTATCGACTTCTACAAATCACACAACGTTCCCACCACACTCATCCTGCCCGATATTGTTTTTCAGACAAACGTTGCTTACTTCGAACAGTAGTCCAATCGGGGGGAAACATTACCTTGCCGCTTGGCTGACCAGTCGCCCCCCTCGCGAGGTTTGACGCATGCTACGATAGAGGTGCACCATGTTTTGTTTTCTGAGCTCCTCACTAAACGAGCGTCATACCTCACCAAAAAAAACATTTTGGAGGAAACAAAAGTGCAGCCGGATGAGAAATTTCATGACCGAAGCATAGTCTGAAACAATATTCGTCACAAGAAGGAAAGTCCGACGAATTTGGGTTAAGCAGCCCGATCGCTCAGAAAAACGATTCCGCCCAAATGTGCTACCTCTACCGTAGCACGCGTCAGTTGCAGGAATTTCCACCGCGCGTCCGTGCGAAACTCTCTGCACTGTTAATGCAGTGCGTACGATGCCGCGCGTCCAGCCCATTACGCCGTACGTTTACACGGGGCTTCAGTTGCTTGCCTCAAGAGTAGCTACATTGCCACAAGCCAAGCTGAGGGTATTAGGGGGGGAATGGCCTGGTTCTCGGACAACAGCAGCATCTCAGCCTGGTGTGCACCGCAGGTGGTTATTCCTGAGTGGCCGGGGATAACGTCTGCGACAAGACCTGACGGCTTCGCTTGGAGGGAAGTTCCCCCTCACGTTCGTCGAACTGTCTTTTTACGACGACGTTAAACGGTTGGTAACGTTTGCGGGTGACATCTACCATGGCATTCTCAGCATGTTTTTTGCAGAACACAGGCGTTTTGCTGCCCTCGGCGTTGAACCTCGGAGAAACCATGCAGCCACCATGTGAGCAACGTATTTTAAGTAGGGTGACCATGCCTTCCTGGGCATGTTTCCTGCAGAACGCAGGCCGCGTTTTGCCCGGCAAGTTGAACTTTGACGGGGACACGCAGGCATGGTGTAGGCATCTATTCATTCCGATGTTCACCATACCGTCCCTAGCATGTCGCTCGCAGAAAGCAGCCTTCATGCTACCCTCCAAATTGAAAGACGGGCACTTCGAACAGGAGTCCCATGCGCATTTTAGGCGGAAGTCCACCATGGCATCCTCTGCGTGAACCCTGCAGAACGAGGCCCTCATGCTACCCACGCAGTTGAAATAAGCGTCACTCGTGCAGGAATCCGTGACGCAGCGACTCGAGCGGACGCTCACCATGCCTATCTTAGCGTGTTTTCCGCAAAACTCCCCGCTCTTGCTGCCCCTGACGTTGAAGCTGGGCGTTGTCATGCAGGATTCATGTGCGCAACGTCTGTTGACTACGTTTACCATACCGTCGCTTGCATGTCGCTTGCAGAATAACGGTGTCTGCTTGCCGTCGATGTTGAAGTGCGGGTGCTTCGCGCAAGTACCATGTAAACAACGCTTGGCGCGAATGTTTACCATACCGTGCTCAGCGTGTTGCTTGCAGAACAACGGCGTCCTGCTGCCTTGGACATTAAATGTCGGAGACCTCGTGCATGAGTCGTGTAAACAACGCTTGATGGCAACGTCCACCATGTCGTCCCCGGCATGTTCCTTGCAGAACGCCGCTGGTTTCCTGCCCTCGTAATTAAAGATCGCCCGTCTCGCGCAGGTATCATGCACACAACGCTTGTTTGTGACGTCCACCATGCCGACCTCAGCATGTTGCCGGCAGAACCTCGGCTTCTTTATACCTTCGAAATTGAAGCTCGCGGTGTTTTGGCACGAGTCACCTGCACATCGTAAGCGGAGGTTAATCATGCCGACCTCAGCATGTCGCATGCAAAATAAGCGGTGCTTGTTACCGTCGAAATTGAAATTAGCCACCCTCTTGCAGGTATCATGAGCGCAGTAGCTGAAGCGGACGTTTACCATGCCGTCAGAGGCATGCTGCTTGCAGAAAGCTCCGACCTTGCTGCCCTCGACGTTAAACACCGCTGCCGTCGTGCATGTATCATGCGAGCAATGCTTGGCCCTATGGTTTACCATGCCAGCTTCGGCATGTTTCTTGCAGAACGCTGGTACCTTGTTGTCTTTGACGTTGAAGCTCGCTGTTGTCGTGCAGGCAGCATGTGAGCAGTGTCTCGTCAAGATCTGCACCATGCCGTCCCTAGCATGGGTCTTGCAGAGCGCCGGCATGTTGCTTCCCTCGACGTTGAAGAGAGGCAACTTCACGCAGGCCTCGTGAGAGCAGCGTCTTACGACGACGTTCACCATGCCGTCCTCAGCATGTTGCTTGCAGTATTTCGACGCCTTGCTGCCTTTAATGTTATAACTGGCAGGCACTTCGCAGTACTGGCCGTGGCAGCGCGGCATTGTCTCCACAGATTTGGGTCAATCTTCCTGCGGTAGTACCGGACGGGAGGCGACTACAGCCGAGCTGGTTTCGGCTGACCTCTGCACACCTGCAATTCACGGAGTTGGACGAATAATTAACGTTGAGTGTCTTGCACATGACAAAATGCGTCAGTTACAGAACAATCCAACCGCGCGACTAAAGGTGACCGTCACAACGGGACATGATTTCGTAGAAACGTGAGGCAACTGTGCTTAAGCGCCAAGTCTTCCACCAGCACTAGTTTCGACTTGTTGTTTGCGGACCCCACGGCGAAGCGACGCGCCGTTCTGCTACCTAATGCGATGTCTAGTGCGCGGAAACAAAATGAAAGTATGTAGAAAATGCTCCAACGGTCGGCCGATCCGCAGCAACTTTAATATTGACGATACACTTGCGAGCAACATATACGTCGAACCCATAAGGTACCCAACCGTGACGACAACGTACGATGAGCTCATTACAACGTTATATCAGCCACGAACGCCGCTTACCAAATATGCTTGAACGCACTAAACATCGTTGCATACAGACCGCCACAAACAGCGGAAAAGAGTGGTATCGTCAATGATTTGTCCAGGTCCTATGGCTGGCGTTAGCGGCGACGAAGTGTATTTACCCACACAAACGTAATCGCAATATCACCATAATACACCAGTAGAAGGAAGTATACCCTTATATATAATTATTAAATTGTAACTTAGGCGATTGGGTAGACTATATGAACAACAATAACATGGGCTGTATAGAAAACACCCCCGGTGCTGCCGTATTGTGCAACGTACTACAATACGGATCCTGATTCCTCCCCGTGAGTTGTCGGCGAGCCGCCTTTTGGTTTGACGGTACCGTTAACCCGCACCCCTTTGTGCAAGCGCCTTCTCGAGGCACGCGTCATTGGTCGGGGAGTCGTACCAAAATACAAGGGAACCTCAAGGAAGTCGTTCCTAATACGAGTATCAAACAAATCAGTTCGTTACGTTCCAAAAACGATTATCAAACAACCAGTCCGTTGCGAATTGCTTCGAACTGTTTCGTTCGCCGTGTTGCAAATAACCCATATGACTTCGCCACTCCGATTCGCTTGACCGATCATAGGGAGGCGGTATTACCGTGGTGAGACATCGTATAAGATGGTAAGTATTGTTTTCAACAACGCCAGCTGCAACAAGTAAACGTTTGGTAAAAATAACCTACTAGTACCAATATCATAATATGATGTGTGCATTTAATATGAGGTACAGTAGTACGTGTTTGTAGATGAATCAACGCAAACTCCAAATTTCGAAGTTTTCCGTGTAAACGTAAATTCGAGCATGAATGTCCATCGGGTCCAGATTTGCAGAAAGTAATCTCGATGCAGATGGATATACCTCGAGTACCCGCAGTACAAAAAACCTCTGATACCGGGAGTACCCGAGATGTCATACGTGCAGTATGGTGTCCGTAGAGAAGAACCTGGAATTCCATGCAAAGTACTGCATAATTGGCCCAACGGAATGCAATGGGCTTCAACTCCGACTCGTGATATCACACGTGAAGACAGCTGTGATATGTGGTGCCTGCCTTCGTGCGGCTCTCTGGGGCATCCGTTGGGTCAGCAGCACATTTTGCCGTATACGAAGACGGTATTAGGCTTCCCAATAGGGCGGTCAATCGACCGAACCACCCTAACCGCGGAATATCCACGCGAAACCTAGTAGGGCGGACTTTGGACGTTGGTCCGTCGAAACTTGTGTGCACCACACTAGGTTTTTACTGTACTGCTGTACTACCAGTACCACAGCAATACCAACCATCTTACGAAGTACTACTTTTTTCTACTTTTTTACAAGTATATTTAACACAGTTCCAACCTCTAAATCAGCTAGAGTAGTACTACGTACTGTACTACTGTATACAGCAGGGCGGTTATTATACATATATAAGATAACTTAGACTGATTCGGCCTCTGTGGCGTTCGAATTCCCATATACCTTGTCCGTTGCCGCCGACGTGGCTCGGTTGGCGTATACTGACTTCTCCGGCGACAGAGTCAGATATATCTCGGATCAGCTCTTGGTGTCTCGGCCTTGAGATGTGATGGATGTAAAAGTACGGATCTTCGGTAAGGGTTCAAGTGAACGTCCTGGGGGGTCATAAATCGCATGTCGTTACATCTGTCTAATTTCAATTTTGCTTTCTCGACCGACTCGAATCGAACTAAACGCGCAAAGTTGGCCACGAAACCAAACAATTTCTATGGTTATTCTCGCACAGCAAACCAAGCTATCAACCGTCTGCAAGTGGTGTGAGGGAACAGCAGTACGGGTAAGACAATCTTACACCGTTGCCGTATTGGCTGCTCCTCCTTGAGGCTCGTTGTGTATTGTGTATTGTATGTGCTCTGTGCTATGGTGTCGGTACTGTTCTGTGTGCACGCACTTCGTAAGTTGTATATGTGTACTCTGGGTGTGCTCTGTGTGTATTGTGTTCGTACATACCTCTTTTGCACTCTATGTACTCTGTGTGATATGTGTTGATGTTGTTGCAATATTCTACAAGGGCCTGTTCACAGTCAGGTTTATCCATAACGAACGTAAAACGAAACTCACGAGTTGTGACATGTATTGGATACTAATGGCACAATATCACAATTTGTGAGTGTTTAGGTATGTGACAGCTTATGTCACGGTTGGTGACCTTGTTTCAAATCCAATAATGTAACAATCCAAAACTCTTTGCGAGTGGTGCGCGAGTGGGGCCGGGCCGGGCCGAGCCTGTGATACATTTTGAACTCACGGACCGAATGCCGAAATAGCCTGTGATATTCCAACCTCTCGCACCGCCGGTGTGGCCCTGCTGGCAAGATGCTAATCTCACAGGTCGTCCGCCCGGCCTCGCCAGGACTCTCAAGTTATTTTGGTTAGTTTTTCTTTGAGATGTGCCGCCTCCTCTTCGAGGTTTCGAGGCCGCAGTGTACTCGTTCGCCAGCGCCCAGCGGTTGCTTTGGGGGGCTGGTTGCTGCGTGCAATGAGTGTAGGCAGCAGGGTCAGCTGTATGCCCTCATGTCTGATATTTGGATATACCTTTGGGTTGCATGGATTATACACCACGTACATCTATCAGGCACAGCGAACCTGTATTTTATTATGAATAAAGCCACGACAAACAAATGATTCAGATCGTGATTTCGATTTGTAAAGATTGAACCACTAAATGCCATCATAATTCACGAGTTGTTCTTCGTGAACTTACCCGATACAACAAATCACCATTCAACAAAAATGCAGTACGAGTAGTACTACGTAGGTGCCTGCAGTTAAGGAAAACGATGTGTCAAGAAATATGAGCTCCGATTGTCACGAAAAATAGAAAATTCACTAAAAAAACACAGCTGACCAGTGTGGAGTCGAGTGCAAATCCTACACAAAATAGTGAGATCGACGTCGGAAGGAAAATAAGTCGTTGAGCCAGGACACTAAACTGAAGCTTCTCTTAACGCCGGGAGCGTACTGTACCTCAGGTATAATATCGTCTAGTGGCATTTATTTTGTATAAGGAACGGCCCTCGCTGCTACTTTTATATTTACACTATACAGCACTGCTGCAGTCTATGCCACACATATCTGCTCCAAAAAAAGGAACTATGAAGCATCTGCGATATATTTCCAACTTGCGACACCCCCGGGATTTCAAGTGACCAACATCCTGAAGGGGAACCTTCTATGTGACGCGATGCTCCAAAGTAAAAAACGCGCGTGCTCTCTTTGCTCTCGCATCTCGGCGTGCGACTAAGTCTTAGACTGCAAGGGAGCTGCAAAGAGAAGTCAGAGGCTGGAAAAGCTTTAATATCGTTCGTATTTAATACTCGTATTTCTGTGCTGTGCGTCCTCTCTACAAGCCCAGCAAGAAAAGTATATCACCATCAGTGCACCGTGCTATTAAGTACATGCCAATTATGTCAGCAAACAGTATTCACAGATGTTACCACGAGTGACTTTATTAAGCCCGGAACACTTGTATGGCCAGGACTCGCACGTAGGACAGCAACAACAAACTGTCGTAAAACCTATTATATATAACCGCACAACTATCTATGAATACAACCGTGGTGGGGAAGGTAGAGAATATATAGTTAATGTAGCTGTTGTATAATTAATTAATGTGTACGCGTATATTATGATGTACGCGTGGATATGTTCCATCATGCCTCGCGTGTCTCACACACTAACATAACCGTGGTGGGGAAGGGAGATAATATATAGTTAATGTGCCTGTTGTATAATTAATTAATGTACCTGTGGTGGTACTCGAGGGGGTAGTTAATATTACGAGTAGCGAAAGAGGGAAAATAATATGGAAGCAACTTGCTTGCGGTTGGGGTGACTGCAGTAATTATAATAAAGTTCGAGATTTTGCACTACGGAATACAAGTACTTGACGGACTTGGAGCCCTCGTAGCATTTCGGGAAATGTCAGTAGTGGACAAACACTGTTAGTGGATCTTCCTAAGGTAGCTAACTAGGCACTCTGATTGGCCAAGCAAGCACTGACCACTGGCATGGTTCGGGTTAGAGTTAGGGTTCGATCTTAGGGTTAACATACCACTACCAAGATAAAACCCCCATTTTAAAGATCCACTATCACCCTTTGTCCACCCCTCGGTAATGTCCACTGCGGGTACTCGCAGTATCTAGATGTTTTCCTACTTTTTGCAAATCCAGCCTGGGACGCATGCTACAGTAAATGTGCAATTACCTTTTTTTAGCCGCCCACTTGATGAGCCTTTTTAAACTCACCCAACACGGACTTCGAAGCAGAATACAAGAGAACAATCTCATGGCCCGAGTAAGGAACTAAAAAAATGGTAAAACGATTATTAAATTGCAACGATTTGGGGTTGAAGAGCCCCGTCACCTGGAAAATGTTTAATTCCGAAAGTGCTATATACGTATCTATATCGAGGGCGCGTGTCCTCGCAGTGCAGTAGTTCGGGGTGCGTTACTAAATATACCGTGGAGTGTTCCTGTGTATTTTTTTCAAAGTTTTGCGGGGCTCGATACTGCGGGTGCTTCTGTAAGTACGGGCAGTATTTTGTTTGTTGGTACTGCTCGTACTGAGTGTACTCGCAGTACCAAACAACGTACGTACTCACAGTAAATCCCGTGCTCGCGGAGTCTGAAAAACATCACACTGCCCAGCACTGGTGCACTGTGTCCAATCATTCATGGCCTCATATTTACAGATGGTGCTAAATTACGTCGACAGAACGTTGGAGCAGATTGATTTTGGTGGGGGGAACTGGGGTGCGATATCATCGAAGGACGTCTCGTCCGAACCGTTGCGCAGAGTCTCAATATTTGTCTTATAAAACGTGTGACTGCTAAGCGTTCCATGTATTTCGCCCTTCGTTAAATAAAATTTACCAACTGTGACAAAAATCTCCGTAGTTTCATAGAATTATCAACAAATGAATAAAATATTGACAACCTGGAACCCCCGCCCCCGATAAATAACGACTCTTCGAGCACATGCAGTATTTTGGCAATATTTACAGAGATACTCGTAGTATATCTGTATGGTAGATACTGCCTGTACCGCTAAGTATTTTAGGGTCCGATAATGCGGGTACTGCCTGTACTTGGGGTTATGTACTGCTCATACTCCCCATCAGTACTCGCGGTTTCTCAGTACTGATCATACCTCCATCAACCGCAGTGTCCGACCACAAGTGGTTCAGTACTCTCAGCACCCGGAGTACGGAATGTTGAAAGTTCACCTCTACAATATAAGAATAAACTATAGGTACAAGGTATTCGGTCGTGGTGATCGGTTTTTGATTAGGCGTTGCACAATAGGGGTCCATCGAACAACTTCAACGGGCCCTTGGCTTCATCAACCGCCGTTTGCACTAAATTGTCCTCGCTTGCAAGTCTGAATCTCCGCCGACGGTCTTACCTAGGCTGCCGGCGGAGTCCCAGTGAAAACTTCGCGATACAGCAGTACTCGTTGCAGCTTCTAACGAACACACTGCGCACACAGCACACATAACACTGCGTGCTTCTGATACGATGGCGATGTCGTTCGTTTTTCGGACATCTCATCAACTCATGTTCCCCTCCCCCGAGTGAACAGTCCGTTACCCTCTCGGGCTCGCCCGTGTGTTGTGCGCGTTTGGAACCTGTCGTGCCTCTGCGCGACAGCTTTTCTGCTGCTGTTCGTCCTGCGCACGGAATTGTAGCCCTTATCCCCCGCGATCCCCCCGACCATCAGATACTCGTAGCTAGTGCGTTGCTTCCTGTGTGTTATGTGTGTTTTGTGGTATGTCGCAGTCGTTGTGTGTGGCGTGTCGCGGCCGCGTGGGGGGGTTGATTCATGGCCTATTAATAGTGCAGTTACTTACATTTATTTCCAAGTAGTCTGTATAATGGGAGGGAAGGTTTCCACCGTGCACAAGGATAGAAAAACCCTTTTTACATCGACGCATGTGTTATTCACTCATACCGTACGAGTAGTTGTTACCAGAGGTACAAACTGGTATACAAGGCATGGTACCCACGATAAAAGGGCAATGCAAATAAATTCAGTGAGTCTCACGGGAAAGGGTGTAGTCGATGGCCCCCAAACGTGCGAAGGGGTTGCCTCGGAGAACAGGGGTTGCTACCTCACTTCTTCGTCTCGGACAGCGTCTAGACCACGCCGGTTGTCTTGTGTGGCTTCTTTTTGGGGGGTTGGATAGTGCGCCTTCGCTTGGTTGCTAGGGCCTGCCGCCGGCAGGAGAGAGAGTGTTCATATACCAGGTATGTAATATATTGCACAGAAATGGGTTTCGTATAGAGTATAAAATAATTGGGGGTAGGGGGTAGGGAACACCTGTTTCACAAAACAATGTGTGGTCAAATGCAACAAACCAGTGTGTCACCAAACCGGGTACTGACACTCTGTATTGCCCTTGAAGACCCCCCCCTCGCACGTCTGCCGTCGTCAGCTTAGCACTGGTCGACACTACGGCACCCTTTGTGGTGAGTCTCATACGATATCTCAGGTGTGATAGCGCTAAATTAATTTGCACAGACTTGATGTATAATTTATGTAAGCGCGTACTACGTGGTGCATCTGCCCTGGACCCCCGTTTCATGTACATTCCCGTACGAGTACAACCTACGTCGTAGATAGTTTGTTTGTTTTGCTTCATAATCGCGCGAACCATACAGCAGACAACGCTTAACACCTGGCACCCGGCACCAGGCACGAGCCTGTATAGTCGTCGAGTACGGTCGACCTGTCGAATTTGCTCTCTACTCCCTCGGTAATGCTGTATTGCTGGTGATCACGTCCGTTCTTTGTTACACTTGTAAAATACAATATCTCACGTGTACACCTTACCGCTGTGAATGACAGAACCGATTAACGGGGCGAGCGAACTGTATGATAACGCCGCAGACAACTTATTGTGCCTTAGGCCCTATGCATAGCAGTATTTCTGGAATACGTCGTAGACTCGCAGTCTGCGACGAGGCATTTTTTCACACCCCTTATGTACGAATACGAACAACTCCGAGTACAAGAGATTTGCGGCTGACACCGCCCGCCCAATGTAGCAACCCCATAGACCTTGGTAGTGGCTGCCACCGTGTGTATTGGAAGGATACCTGGTTGCTGCCGTGGGTTAACCATTATTTCGGTTTTTATTGACCACTGACAGAGGTAAAGCGTTGTTTTCAGTCATACCATCCACACATACAAAACAATCTATGAATATCGTACGACGTACAACCACTTCAAACATACTCGTACGTGTATGTTACGAATCTAACCTGAATACCTGATGAAACTAGCCCAACAATAACGTAAACCCCCTCACGAGTATATCTCTACCGCAATGGAATTTGTTCCCCCTTTGCCTAAATTATGTTGCTGATGCGTAAGTAATTCCCATCAACCCCTCCTGAACGTACTACCGTGCCACCTGGTGCTACAAGTGGCAAGTCTTCTCCCCCCAAATACTATATAAAGCACAAAACATCGAACGACAATCCGCTGTCAAAATAAATTGCCGGATAAGGCCTGCTGCGAGAATATTTCAAAGCGCACAATACAGCGCGGTGTATCTGCGTATTTACGGTGGTACCTACCAGGTAGGAGGGTACCAGTGAGACCGAACCGGAACATGCACAGTAGTGCTCGACCCTACCTGCCGAGTATATGACACGCTAGCGTGTTCTAACCCTGCCCCTCTCCATCTTATCTACCCCTCACGTGATCCAGACAGTCCTCTTTCCTTGCTGTTTCCCTCCATGCCGTGGACTGTGTAACGTATCTCGATCCCCCGAAACAGACCCCACTTGGCAGACCCACTACCACCGCCCTCTTTCCAGGGTCCGCCGCCCTTGACGAAGTGCCCTCTCCCGTCTCTCTCTCTCTCTGAGGCGCTTTAGGCCCGCTCAACCTCTCGTGGCCTGTCTTCCTGAGTGACCAGCTGCCTAGCTGGCTCCCACCCTTTTTCCTTTCCTTTTGAACAGCAACCTACTTGGATCAGCGAGTCCCCTTTGCCTTGTGCTTCGCTCCTCGTTGCGCTTCCCACCCAACCCAAAGCCACGGCCACTCACGTCAGCCCGCTGGTGCTACGTACAATGTTCCGCCCAAGTGTTTTGCCCTCTCCTTCTCTGGTTTACTTCGACCCCCTCAAGACCTCGCGGTTTCGCGCATCGATGCTCATTCTGACGCTTACCTCTGAGCCTGCGCGCCTCATCGGTCGTGCAGCGGGTGCTTGGTGTGTTGGTGTTCTCGTTCCTCTGCCGCACCGCCGCCTCCGCCGCTTGTTGTACAGCAATACCCAAACTTCACCCGTACGTGTCAGTTATTTTTCCCGATGTTTCCCTCCTTCAGTTTCCTTCGGCCGAGGCCTCGTCAGCCTGAGCTCCCGACGTAAACACGCGCCTTCACAACCCGGGTCGCCGCAAACCCGCCGGCGCTATTGTTGTTATTGTTGTTGGTGTTGTTGTTTTTGTTGTTGTTGAACATTGTTGTTGTCGGCGCCGTTATATTCGTTCTGTGGGTCTCTTCTGCTATTCAACAAAAAAATTGCAGTATGATATGCTATGACAGAGAATGCTTGATTTGCGTCCGACTGGCACACTGTTGTAGAGAGGGCAAAATGATCAATAGCAAAACCATTAAAATGAACCCACCAACAGCGACTGCTACTGTAGTTGATACTGGTATGATAACACTAAAAAACAAAGTAAACGACAACAATTCCAGCAAACTAGCAGCAGGACAGATGACGCATAATCGTTGTGAGATTTGGTGGTAGCATGAATATCACCGATGTAGTATGGCGGTCGTATTTATAGTACGAGGTATTGGTATGTAGTTGAAGAATGTACATAGTATTCCCGTTTAGTTTTCGTATACTTCGTAGTTTATTGTAAGTATTTAGAGTACAAAATAATTTGTTCATTTATTTGCATCGCATTTATTTTCGTGGCCCGTTGTTTTCTTCTTCTTTCAAGTCGTAACTCAGTTTTTGGGTCACAAGGTAGGCTCTCCTCCCTTCTCTCCCACTACTGGTCTTGCATTCTTATCACGAGAATACGTCAACCCCTTTCTTCCCTCGTTTACTCCTTCGTTTACTCGCCTCGATTTGCGCCAATCCACGCTACTAGACGCTCTCAGCGACGTAAAAAGAAAGGAATCACCTTGACGTTTTGCTCAAGAATAGCATGTGTGCTTACACAGGACACGTTTGTACCGCCATATACCTGGTACAGTATACTGTATTCGCTGGAAGTGGTGGACGGAACACTTATTGGGCCACACACTTGTATGCCACCGGTAAATAGTAAACTTTTGCAGTGAACAGATCGTATGATGCGTTGCGCATTGATCCCTTTGAAAACCAAACGATCACATCCTCGAGATTCGCGCTCGCCATCCACGGGATGCATCACAAGCTGCCGTACTGTGCCGGATACTGCTCTGTTCAGCATTCTGCTTAAGATGTTGAAGTTGCAATCCAGGGCAGCGACCCGTCCGTGTGGCCGAAACCTAGTATAATATATAATTATCTGACTACAGCAACATACTGGTTTGATTTATGTGTTATTATAGGTGGTGCTGTTTTGGGGGTTTGTGCAGGAAACTGCTCCTTGAACGCAAGGACACCCACCTCAACCATATCCGTGTATGATGGTTGTGCGTTGTCCGCTTTGTCGAAGCGGGGATTCCTGCGGTGTTTTTCTCTACGACATATTTGTGTTTGAAAGGTTATCGCACACAGATCGAAGAAATATTTTAACAAGATCTTGAAGCCCGAAGACCAACGTACTGGTCGAAACCTTCATTTGGTTCGCCGTTTCACGTTTTCCCTTAGCTCGGCATCTCACCTGATGATACCCACTTTTCTCAGATAGCTGGCAGCCAATCACCGAGCGGTTACGTTAGACCCATTACTAGTTTGTCCAGAGTTGTCGTTCGGGGGGTACTTTATTCAGGTTTGTATTTCCCGTTACACATACTCGTTTGGGCCGAAAATATATAACAGATCCCGTTGTGTCTGCAATATCATTTGATGCAAATGAATGTTCCACTTGTTCCCATTATGGTTTGCTGGGATCCTTACTGCTCGGCAAATGACAGTGGGTTCCGCTTGTTTTTTGGCCGGTTCGACTTCTTCACTCGCTAGAACCGACACACCCTTTCGCCGGGTGAAACAGGCCTACCAGGGGGCTGACAACTTCTTTGTAGATACAAGTATACCCCTGGTATGGTTTTGTAAGATCTGGCCCTGGATTCGCACAGCTGCAACGACCTTGGACCGGGCGAATCGGACCCGCTGTTTCGCGAAGTCCCATCAGTAACTTCGGTCGTGGTAGCACGTACTTACGCCGTTCGGTGTAATATTGTCATTTAATGCACGTTTCTATTTGGTTGAATCAAACATTGAAGTGTTCTCCATATCGTATATAAACTGTTTCTTTCGCACAAAACCGCTCTGCTTTTGTTTTTCTCGCGAGTCGGAATAACGACATATAAGAGTGACCCCAAACGTGATACATGGAAAACATTTCGAAGGACCCCCCCCGTGGGGCATGCTACGGAAAAGATGGACCATGTTTTGTTCTTTATCAGCCCACTTGAGGATACTGCAAGCCTCACACAATAACATATTTGGATGAAACTAAAAGTGCTTCGTGCCCGATGAGCAATTCCATGGCGCAACTGTAAGTGTACACCGAAAGGTATTGCAGCATGCAAAGCTGACATGCCCGACTTTGTTTGGCTGAGTAGTCCCCGTCATTCAGAGAATGTTTCAGTCGAAAAAAAACACGCTACTCCTATCGTAGCACGTGTCTCCTGGAGAAAACAAGAAGACCGAGTAAAACGAGTGCATCTTCCCATTCAGCTGCACGCGCTCTACGAACATGTACCTCGATTCGGTCTCACCCCGCGTAAAACCAAACGTGAAACTGCTGGAAACAGTGGGTGGGTCGGACCATTTCTTCAGTCCTAAAACGGCGCTAGTAAGAGATGGGCTATGATTGTGTCCTGTGCGCGGTTCGTTTGGTTTTCGTTTTGAGGGCAAACAATTTTCTGACGTGTGTGTTCGTTGTTGGCCGACAAATTGACGGAAATCAGCCATATACCTCTCGCTGCGAGCCTACAGTGTGTTCGAGGGGGGCCCTTCTCCAAATACCGCCCCTCCATAGAGGCGTGGCTTTAGTGTTTGCCCACTGTTCAGAACACCGGCGAAACGGCGTATGCCTATTTCCATAATTGGTCTATTTTGGAATTTGGAACTCCGTCATAATTTGAAATCTGAATTGGGTCTATTTATCACCATACTCCTAGCTGCACCGACAGCAACCAGAGGTTTTTTTGCCTCGTATAATTCGGAGAAGATGCCGACTTATTGCGACACGCGCATGGCCGATTCCATAATGTTTTAGACATACTCGTAGCACGTGTACGATTGGCTGGAGAGCCCAAATAAACCCAAGATAGAGAACTAACCGCATACGGAACAGCCTCAGGGTATTTGGAGTTATACATCTCCGGATATGTGAAGGACTTGACTAACACGACCAATATATTCGTGTGACTTACACTTCAGTCGGATCCGCAGCATCCGTTTCTTTTTTAAATAAAGAACCTTTGCACTGGTGTATTTACTAATTGTTCAGGCATTTGTTTAGGCCTATGACTAATCGATCTGGGATTTGAGTGGCGTAATGTATTCCAGCATGTACCACCCCCCCCCCCCCGGTGAGGAAAATATTCTACGAGTAGGAATCACGTTCGGCCGGTCGGGTCAAATGGCCTATTATTATTTACTATAATAGACGCATGCTACGGTAGAGGTGCACCATTGCTGTTTTCCGAGGAGCGGACGCATGCTACGATAGAGGGGCACCATGATTTTTATGAGCGCCTGACTTAAGGAGCGTCACACCTCACCGAAAAAAAAGGATTTTGGAGGAAAATAAAAGTGCTGCCGGATGATAAATCTCATGACCGAAGTATACTCTGAAGCATATTTCGTCACAAAAAATGAAAGTCCGACGAATTTGGGTTAAGGAGCCCGATCGTTCAGAAAACGATTCATCCAAAAAGTGCTACCTCTACCGTAGCACGCGTCAGTCGTCACTCAAGGAGCTCTATGCGTCGCCCTTAAACTGATGTTGGGGAGGGGGGGGGGGGTGTACTCATGTTGTGCACGGCCGTAGTCATATGACCATAGACCCTCGCATCCCTACAATGCCGGGACGGAGCGCGTTGGGTTTTCACCAACCAGGCAGACATTGCTTGCACCAAGCGCGAAACGCCGTGAGGTATTGGGCGAGTCGCATGGAGGGTGAGGGGGGGGGAGTTCTACCTGATGAACACTTCCATGGCCTACTTGCAGCTATACGACGGAAGTTATTGCAGCACAACAATGAAAGGTTGTCGATTGTGGGGTTAAGGAGACCGATCATCCAGAACAGGTTTCGGGCAATACGTGCTACCTGATGAACATATTCTAGGATCAAGGTCTGGACGAGGTCGAGAGCTGCTTGAGCGACCAACGTCATGAAACTATGGTTCACCTCTATCGTAGTGTGCGTGTGGAGGACAGACGGTGACGGAGGAATCACACGTGAGCGACGCGAATCTCACGGTGCACGCAAGCAACTATTTGCTTTTCGTGCGGAGACGATATCAACCTCGAGCCGCGGCCCTCACGGGCTGAATATATTGTGGTTCCCTATCGCAAAATTAAAGGAAAAACGAACACATTCAACGAGTTACATTTTCAGTCCCTTTTTTTCTCTTCGTAGGAAGTGGCTCGAAACAACAAAATGTCAAACATTCTGGAGGCCCAAGAGCTCAACGTGATCAAACCGAACAAGATAGTGGTGACATAAAATCGAAACACACAATGCGGAACGTGAGAGCAACAGTCACAATCCGGAACGGGGACATACTTGAGACACATGCTGCGGTTAGAGGTGCGCCATGTTGATTCTGAAGGTGATCACCTGAGGAGCTCCCTATAGCTCACCCAAAAACCTGTTTTTGGAGAGAAGTAAAAGTGCCATAAACATACCGGATGAACAGTCCCATGCCCGAAGTGTAAAACGAAACATATTAAAAGGCAAGAACGAAATATCTACGATTTCGTGGTGAGGTACCCGATCATTTAGCAACCATTGATAAATAAACCCTGCTCCCTCTATCGAAGCACACGTCTTGAATGCCTCGTCAAACACGAGTTATGAACCCGACACCAGTCAAAAAATGTGTTTTTTAGATTCTTAGACGACAACCGGGGGGGGGGGGGGGGGGGAGCAAACGTCGAGGGATTGGCCGACAGCAACATCTCGACGAGACAATCAGACCGAGATACCCTGTTGGTAGTCTGCGACGCAATGGTTTGTTTGAAGGTCGGCTCAAGATAATCTCAGTGGAGATGGCGTCCTGTGGTTTTGTACGTTCCCACGATAGCGCAATGGCAGTACAGCCTAAACGAAGGGACACTACAGCCTTACCGAGGCGATATCAAGATACATAATGAAAACCACACGGGAGAAAGACGACAAATAACATGAGCCAAACCCCCAGTCCAGGAAAACTAGTGCTATCGTGGCAGCAAAACCAATGGATTCCGTTTGCTAGTCGGGGCGGGAATCTCGGCACACCCTCCTACCTTGACGGTGACAGCGGTGTCAAGTGTCTTGTGCCGCTTGCGTGCTGTCCCCCTCAGGAAAACAAGAGATCAACGCCAAAGGACGAAACAGGTGAAAATGAACACCACCGACGACCTCAAACGGATTCAGTCGCAGATTTGTTTCCAGCTATTCCTCTATGACTGGAACTACACCCTGAAACTTAACACCTTCCTCCGTTTTGTCTTGTGGCAACAACACGGTCGGTCGTGGTTCCCCTGCCGTTCAACCTACTGCTAATCGTGACGCGACCGACGCCTGGTGCTTTAAAGCTAGCACTTTTTGGTTGAAATCGTTTATGAATTACGAGACTCCTTAACCAAAAATCGTCGCAATGCCATTTTTGTGATGCACCCTATTTCGTTGTACCGTTAGGCTATGGTACTGTTCATCGGGTAGCTCTTCTCGTTTCCTCCCAAATCAGGTTTTTGAGTGGAGTATAGAGCCCGTTAAGTGACGACCACCCTCAGAAACATCATGGCGCACCTCGATCGTAGCAGATGTCTATCTGCTTCCCTTGCGTCGTGTCGTAGTCCGATCCTGTGTGCTCCCTATGTCACTCCATCGCTGACCTGTATACCTCTTTCAAGAACCCTCCAGTCACCACATGCTTCATTTCCAACTCGCCGTTTCGAGAGCCCCAATATACCGATCAAACACAATGTATCCATTTGGCGTTAGTAGCTCTCTACGGCGCCGCGACGCCCAGAACTGCCCCCCCCCCGATGGGATCACGCAGGACCCTACCATTCGGTGCATTGCGTTGTTAATTGCAGGTTGTTTCGTATCACTACGCAATGACGCTGTGGCCGTTGCCTTCTTCGTCATTTTGTTATCGTGAATTCCCTTCTCTGAAATTCTAAACATTGGTAAACCGCGCAGTTAGCCACGATATCGTCATTACGTCGAGCGACGAACACGCGGATAGAACCCTCGGTGACTCGAAACCCTCTCTCAGACATCCACCAGGCGATGTGGCATCATTTAACACCGGTCAAATATTAGATTCTCCTACCCGCCCCGTCGACATTGGCCCGGCTAGGCCCTCGGTTTCCCGTCCACATTACATTGGCGGGTTAAAGCAGCCGTACTTTCTCGGTCAGTCGTATTGACGCTCTCGCACAGATCTTATTGGGGGCTTTGCGATACGACATAACGTGCCCGCTGTGTTTTCGGCGCTGGGAACCAATAATGCGAATCTGGTGATCATACTTTGTGCGTCTCAGAACCTTGGTGTGAGTCGTCTTGGCGGAGAGTGCACGTAACACGCCTGTGCAGCAAGGTCTGTCTTTCACCTCACGCTTGAGCTCAGAACCAGCTTTCACGTAATCCCGACGGTCATTATTTGTGAAATTGAGTCATCGGATATCAGGCGTGAGGTCAGGTTTTGCTTATCACTGCCTGAGTATTCCTATGCGACGGCTCTTCGCCGCCTTTGTCGGTGTATCTGCACGCGTACTTTTATGCGGTGGCGCTTCGCCGGCTTTGTCGGTTTATCTGCAGGCCGCACAGCCGAGCGGTCTAAAAGAGGAATACATAATAGAGTGCTGTTTAAAACGTATTCTCGTACAACAATTCGCTTCCCTTCGCAGACCATACGCGAGCACACTGGGTCACGACGCACAACGGCATGCCATCGAAGCGATATATATTTATGGAAAATTGCACGTTTGCATGGCCCTTAAATTCGTGTTTTTCTTCCCACCCCCGCGAACATCAGGTGTGCAGCGGTCAGCCCGCAGCTCCTCCGTGTTATTTTTCTCTCGTCCTGGGCTTCCCGGAAAACGTACCCCTGAGCCTGTGAACAAGATGCCACGCTGCGAGCGACAGCATTGTCAAGTGTCTGCAGGATTTAACGTACGAGGAAACAAGACAGGGAGATACTGTAAACAACATGCTGAGGACGGCATGGTCAGCGTCGTCGGCAAGCGTTGTTCACACGATCTCTGCTCGAAGTCACCAAGCTTTAACTTCGAGGGACACAAGAGGCCGGAATATTGCAAGACACATGCTGCGGATGACATAGTGAATGTCCTCGTCAAGCGCTGCTCGTACGATGGCTGCATGACTATGCCTGGTTTCAACTTCGAGGGAAACAAGAAGCCTGTATTGTGCGGTAAACATGCTGAGAGCAACATGGTTAACCTGCTCATCAAGCGTTGCTCGCGTGGTAGCTGCAAAACATCAGCGAGTTATAACGTCGAAGGCAGAAAGACACCGGCGTTTTGCCGCCAGCACGCGGAGGACGGCATGGTAAACGTCAAAGCAAGGATATGCTTACACTATACCTGCAGACTCGCACCGAGCTTCAACATCCAGGGTAGCAAATCCCCGGCGTTCTGCAAGCTACACGCGGGCGTTGGCATGGTAAACGTGATCTTCATGCGGTGCGCACATGATCCCTGTGAAAAGGTGCCGATATATAATTTCCCCTGCAGCAAGAGGCCGTTGTTATGTAAAAGGCATGCGGCGGACGGCATGATCAACGTCCGCCACCGATGCGCGCGGGAATCCTGTGTAACGCCTCCGTACTTCAACTTCGAGGGAAGGAAGAAGGCACTTTTCTGCAGGGAACATGCTGAGCACGGCATGGTGAATGTCAAGAACAAAATGTGTTGCTATGATACATGCACGGTACAACCGAGCTTCAATGTCCGGGGCAGTATGGGGCCTGCCTTCTGCAGGAAACATGCCGCAGAGGGCATGGTGGACGTGGTGTCGAAGCGTTGTTCGCAGGATACATGCACCAGGCCACCGACATTCAACGTCAAGGGCAGCAGGAAAGCATTGTTCTGCATGCAACATGCTCAGGCTGACATGGTGGACGTTCGAACCAGGCGTTGCTCACAGGAAACCTGTTCGAGAGCCGTCATTCGTATGGCAGGCATCAAGGCCGCAGCTTTCTGCAAGCTTCATGCGGAAGACGGGATCGTGGGCGCCCGCAGCACGACGTGCTTACATGAATCGTGCATGGCGCTCCCGAGGTTTAACTTCAAGGGCGGCAAGTGGGCGGCGTTCTGCGAAACGCATGCTGAGGGCGGCATGGTTAACATCCGTGTGGCGGACGTCAACAGCACGGCTTGTTCGCACGGTGACTCGTGCAAGACGGCGGCAAGCTTCAACTTCAAGGGCAGCAAGAGGGCGGCGTTTTGCAAAACACATGCCAAACAGGGCATGGTTAGCACTCCCATCCTGCACTGCTCACATGGTACCTGCGAGAGACCACCCACCTTTGCTGTGGACGGAAGCCTGGTGCCGGTGGTCTGCAAGCAGCATGCCGACCATGTCGTGGTAACTATCGGCCTGAAACGCTGCTCCGGGGCTATCAGCGTTGGAAGTAGACACGTTGACGATACCGACCGCGAAGCGCAGGCAAAGCTCTCCCGACGGGGTTTGCCGCAGGCGTCACCTCCGGCCCTGCAGAACGCATCATCTGAGGTAGACATCGGGACTGAGACATAACTGGTTTAGTACTTACATACCGTTGAACCCTTACTACTAGAACCCGTAAGGCCCTTGTCGCAAATCCAAAGGCAAGTTGAACGCCGTCTGTGTGCATTCGTGTCGCACGCTCTCAAGGCGCGATCTCCCACGGCAGCATCAGTAAGCGGGGACTGACACCGGCGTGTCGGAAACATGTGCAAGTTCGGCCAGTGTCGAGAATGTCTTCGTAGGCCATCTAATATGTCGTATTCGTTCAAACAATGTAGCAGGCGGGGTTTACGTGCCGAAAGACAATCGGTTGAACCGATGAATCTACATGTGTAGTAAATGGTGGAGGCTGCATGGTCGGGATTTGTTTGACGGGTATGCGGCGTGTTATGCGCCAGTCTGACTGTTTTGTTATGGCTCAAGAATTCTGGATTAGTTTTTCACATGTAGACCCCTGGGTGGACTACCACCCTATCGTATAAAATGCAAAATGAAACCCAATATGATACGAACGGTCAACTCCTGAGCTACACCGTTCTTGTCCCCCCTGCTACTTCTTTACGAAAACCCCCTCCACACATTTTTCTCATCAGGCTAACCCGCGACCCTGATTGGGCCCGCTCCATTTTTCCAGCGGGGCTATCTTACACTCACACCATAAGGCCAGCCTGATACAACCCTCATTATTCTACGCGTTTTTTGCGAGGGCAGTGGAGACCACTTCCGCTCCCTCCCCTGCCTCCCTCACATACGTCATGAAAGCCCGAGACTTCCATCTTCCTGCACGTTGAATTTGCAACTCCGAAAGGCCCTGCGCAGCTAACTGGGTGGCCCCCCCGATTCTTCCCGAGTGCAGTGCGAACTGCGTGGGGTCTCTACCGCTGCTTCCTACCATCAACCTCAAAGCGGCGACCGCTTCGGTTCTGGTGAACACTTTCCATCCCGACGACGTGCCCCTGATCGTCAGCGGCGCCCCCCCCGGCAGCTGGGGGTGCACGTTGAGCAGTTCCACCAGGGCCTCGAAGGCTCCCATGACCTCGCCCCCCATCTCCCCCGCGTTTTTAAGCCGTGTGCGAGTAATGGTGCAGCCTGCTCTCTTTTGGTCGCTTTTCGACGCGACGAAATGTACCTGCACTGCTGAGGCAGTCGACCTGTTCTCGAACGGGACCTGTATTCCTTCGTGCAAGAAAGTGAGGCAGTTTCTCGTCAGGCAGAATTCGGGGTGGACCTGACCGTCTGCGTACGCCCACAACTCTGACGCTCTGCACAACAGGAAGTAGGACACTGCAAGTCCGAGCCACATCACATATCCCCCGTCTTCCATGCCTGCAACCACTTGTCTCCCTTGTGAGAGCATGGCCCACGTCAACGGCAGTCTGACCTTCGCTTTCTTTGTCGACATACCGTGCGCCCTGTCTATTCCCTTACCGACCGCCAATATCATGCTATGCGACGTCGGCAGCTCGCATCCTGCGAACATCTTGTGAAAAAAATTGATGGCCGCTAAGTATCCTCTGACAGTCGACTGTTGGTTATTGTGCACGAAGCAACGAGCGGCCATGAATTCGAGCAGATCAGTAAGCGTTTGGTCAGGATCGTCACGGGCGCGCAACCAAGGCCCTTTTCCCTGCGCTTTTCTCTCTGCTACCCAGATGTTCCACTTCGCCAAGTAGTTCTTCTGAGTACTCTGCCCAATCGACCCCAGCGCAAGCATTTCCACCAAGCGGGCAATTTCATCTTGCGTTCCTCCCTTGTTTTCCCCTGTTCCTGCAGGGCCGTGAGAGTACCGCATACATGCCTAACGTTGGTCTAGCGACATTGCTTGGACAACACGACCCGGGCATCTTACCGAGCGGCGACCACGTCTAATTTTATGCAGTAAATTGGGCGGTCAAACAGACGTGCGCTACGCGGGTCGTATCTCGTGCGATGTTACCAGGGACGTGCATAGCAGGCGCGTGAGTCAATCAGTTCCAAATCGTTCATTCATCATGAGATTCCACAAAATATCGTCATGCTTGGTTTGGATATTCTTTGACTGGAGTATCATATCGAAAATCCCCGATCCCCGCAACCCGATGTTTTGTTCTGACCATTCGTGGGAGTCTGTCAGCTCTCTGACCTTGTCTGCCAACACTTCCTGGGGCCAGCGTGAGATACCATCCGCTAGGGTGTTCTGCACGCCGGGGATATGTTTTGCCGTGGGGCTCCACCCCCCTGTGAGTTCGAGACGTCCGAGCATTCGCATGAGTAAGCACGCCCTTTTGTCCCTCGCCCCCCCGCATCGGCCGATCCACGACACCGCGGCCATGTTATCACCCCGCATGAGTATGGGATCCCCTTCGGCATCGGGCCTGTCTCCTACGAGTTCGAGCATGACCCACGCCGTCACGACCATCCCCAGTAACTCTAAAAGGTTGATCGTGATGGTACAAGTCTCCCCGAAGGCGGCCTTTCGTTTGAGTTCTGTGGTCAGTTCTCGAGGCAAATCGTACCGCCAAAATACCTTCTTCTCAACGCAGTAACCACCAACAGCGTCCAAGCTTGCATCTGATAAGTAGTGTCTCTTGGCGGGTCGTTTTAATGCCGTGTAGCAGGGGGCGCTAAGCGACTCTCCGTTCGAGAGCAACTCGTTATCTATCGCCCACTTCCAGAAGAGGAGGTCAGCGTGAAACTCTCTCCCGAGTTCGACCGTACGGTTCTGGTTTTTGCTACCTGGCGAGTCGTGCAACCCTGTCAGGCGCAGCAGTCTCCACACGAAGTATCTGCCCGCCCGTACCACGTGCGTGAGGTTCCACAACTTCCCAGCCATACTGAGGACCTCCCTAACCAACGCGTGCCTACGGTTCGGGGGCCACTGCTCGTGGAGCAACGCCTTCAACGCGTCGGCCTTTTCCTTTGGAAACGAGATTCTCATGTTGTGCGAGTTGATCGTGAATCCTAAGGCGTCGATCGTGGTGTCCCAATCAGTGCTCTTCTTGGGGGCTAGGATCGGCGTGGCCCCCTCCTCCCCCTGTCCGAACAACCGCACATGATCCGAGGCTAGCGAGGCCGACGCGATCAGCGCGGTCGTGTCGTCGCGCGAGTGTTGCACCTTGATCAGTAAGTAATCGTCTACGTACACTGTCGCGAAGAACGGGTCGGATATTCCTCCCCCGGGGTGAGCTCTGATTTTTGCGTCCGGGGGGATCGGTGTGGGTTGTCCCTCTTCCCACCGATCCACCACCTTCACGTGTGCCATCATTTCTTTCCCTTCGTCTAGGAGCTGAGCCGAATGGATCGTGGTGTTGCAGTGCGCGTGCTCGGCCGCCGCCGACATGACGCCCCAGAACCCCGGCGACCCAGACCACCCGAACGTTAAGCGAAAGTCAATCACTACCAACTCTCCTACTGTGTAGCAAAAATTGTGAGCTTTGTCCGGGTCTACCCGGACGTTGCGAAAAGCGTCAGAAACGTCGGCTTTGCTCATCAGTATTCTCTTTTCCGGGAACGTTTTCCTGAGTGACACGAGTTCAGCGAGAAACTTCGGTAGCGCCAGAGCGCACAGACATGGGGGGACGGTATCCGGATCAGTGTCTCCGTTTAATCCTCCCTTCTTCTCTCTGCTCCGCTCGTCGAACGAAAAGTCGTTGATTATCCGGACCTTGTGTGTCACGACCGCCGCCAACGGGGCGACCCTAAGATTCGGAATTTCGTGAGCGGCTGATTTTGATATCACTAAACATTTCTGACGTCTTACATCTTCCCCGATTTTTTTCCAGACTGCTGGCAAGTGCTCGGTGACGCTGCGGTGATTTCCGTACCGTAACGCGCGCTCGAGATCAGCGCCCGACGCGGTCGCGCTCACTGGTACGCCACCCGTGACTATCGAGACTAACTCGTCGACTGCTCCGAAGCCTTTCAAGTCTCCGAAGTATCGCCGAATGTATGTGGGATCTATAGGCGGTGCTACCAGAGATCCTCCGACGGCTCGGGCGACGTCACCCACAACTCCTCCGTTTTCTCGCATCATGGTTGTGCAAATGTGTGCCAGCTTGTATAGCAAATTTTCTCTCTCTTGTGCAACAAGGTCGTGTTTTCCAAGTTTTCGTGTCTCTGCGTGCCATTGTTGTACCATGCGTTCTGTTCTATTTCGACTGAGCGACACACCATAAGGAAGCCGTAATCGTGCTGACTCGCTACTCTCCCGCGGATCGACCGGAACAAACGCGCTAGTATTAGGCTCATGCACAGGCGGCTCAATTATCCCGCCCCGTGCGTGCCCCTCTGTCTGATTTGCACTGTGCCTGTGCTCCCACCGTATCGGTTGGGTTGGCCCCGCCCCCTGTTGGTGGGGGGGGCCCGACGGCATCTTCTGTACTGCTGTGGGGATTCTGTACTGAATGGGTGAACGGCCCTTCTGGTTTGCGCTATGGTGTGAGTCTTCGGTACCCTCGGTGGCATCTCCAACCCGATTCGACCCGAAGTCTTCCGTACCCTCGGTGGCATCTCCAACCCGATTCGACAAGAAGTGGGGAACACAGCAAGCCCCCTGCTCACACCAAACCCGCTGTGCTGAACCTTCCGCGACCTCGGTGGCATCTCCAACCCGATTCGACGGCAAGTGTGAATGTTCAGGCTTATAGGTCGAGTGGCTCACACTCTTCCCCTCGTCCCTTTTATCAAGTACTCCCTTCTTCTGATCTGTCACTGCTGGGTACTGGTACGTGGTACTGCGCTGACAATCTGAGTTCTGAGGTGTGGTGTCTTGCTGTTTTAGCGTACACTCTGCTTCAAACGTTCTGCTGTTTGACTCTCTGCGTTCGTTCCTCGAAAACTGACTCTCACCATGAAACAGGGTCGGCGACACCGACCCGGGAGTGGGTGTATGGAGAATCCCCACAGACCTCCTGGGGTTTCCGAAGACTATCCATTCTTCTTCCGCCCCTGCCCCCCCTTTGGTCGGCCCTGCCGGACGGCAGGGTCCGTATTGTCAGTTGCTGCCAGCGCCCCGTCCAGCTCCGCCCCCGGCTGCGGCACCGCCCCGGTCGCCGCCAACGAAGTTCCGACTGTAGCGAGCGACGCTCGGGAGCCGATGCCCGCCGCCGCCTCCTCCTGCACCCCCCCCCCCTGCTGCTGCGGCAACCTGTTGCAGCTGTATCTGTTGCGGCGGCGGCGGGGGAGGCGGAGGAGGTGGGGGGGGCAGCAACTGCGACTGCTGCTGCGGCTGCAGCTGCTGCTGCTGCATGGGGACGTGGTGGGCGAACGAACAGTTTCCCCGCGGGCACGGGGCCCCACGCCACGCGAAATCACACACACCGAGCGGTGTGGAACGCTCCTGCGTTCGGGGCTTGGACCCCCCGCCGCTCGCTCGCCCGTGCGCTGGAGCGGAACGCTGCCCCCCCGCCCCTGGGGCTCCCTTCCTCTTTCCCCCGACCGAGCCAGCGGCCTTTTCAGAGGGCCGGCTCCAAAACTCCTTTCGTTCCACAAGGCTGGTTGCGGCACCCTCATCCACCAGCTCTCTCAACCGCGTGAAACTCGGCGTGATCATGGGTACCCCGGTACCGGGGGGGGGCGCTGCGTACGGGTATTTTCGGAAGAGGTCGCCCCCCTGCGACGCGAGCGAAGACATGCTTTCTTTCAGGCCACCGTTCATTGCTTTTAGGAGCAACTCACGGACCTTGGCCGGGTACGGGGTAAGGCTGCTAAAGTGGCGCCTGAGGTAGGTTTCGACCAACTTCTGAACTGCTTCCAGCTCTCTCCGCAGGTTGCTAACCCTGCTCTTGCAAACAGCCTGCGCGCCCTCCATGCCGTATTCAAGCATTTCCATAAACGCGGCGACGAACGTGGCAAAATGTACGTCAGCAGGCATGGCCGACGGGGTCTCCCCTGCTGGCACGGGAGGAACGAAGTCTTCGACCGCGAATTCGGCCAATGCCTGGAGTTGCGTGGTGACCTTGTCTGAGACGTGGGCCACCTTGTCGAGCACCTGGAGAAGGAGGCTGCGATTGATTTCCTCGGTCGCGTTGAATCCTCCTCGGGCGACGAAGAATTTTGCACCTTGTTTTGCCCGCCAGAGATCCGCGGCCAACTTGGCGTTGGCTTTTATTCCGGCGGAAACCGCAGCCTGCTGGAGTGCGTCTTGGGGCGTGGGGGGGGGCGGTAGCTGCTGGAGTGCGTTTTGGGGCACGGGGGGGGGCGGCAGCCCTCCCATCGCCCCGCCCGCCCAGGGGGGAACCGCACCAACTAAGAATGCACCACCCGGAGGCTGGACGGCCGCCTGCTGGTGTTGGTGTTGCTGGTGATGTTGTTGCAGCAGCTGCTGCTGTTGCTGCTGTTGCTGCTGCTGCTGCTGCTGCTGCTGCTGCTGCTGCTGCTGCGGAAGCGGAAGCGGAAGCGGCTGTTGAGCCTGGTTCTGCTCGACGGATGCCACGCGATGTACGATCGCCTGTTGCGTCGAGAGGATCTGCTGGAGCAGGTCCATCACGGCGGGGGCAACTGGGGCGGCCGCAACGTTGGCCGCCCCTCCGCCTTGGCCGTTGCCCGCTGCCTGGAGGATGCCGTCAGGAGGAGGTAGACCGGGATCACCTCCCCCACCTCCGACGACTACCTCGCCTTCCTGAAGGTCGGCGTGCCCCCCTCCCCCTCCGGCGCTGCCGTCCGCCATGGGGAAGTCGATCAATTGTAATGGGCACAATGTCGTCCGCTGAGCTACGAGCTCTCGCCGGTGCTACGTACACCGACCGACTATGACCGGGGCAGCAGGTCTCGAGGCTACAACGCTCTGACCGTCTCATCTGCTGACCTCCCGGCTCCTCGCATCCCCGTGTTTTTGAATTCCGAAACGCCTCCACAAACTACACATCCCTTCGGGAGGTTACATTTGCTGTTGTTGTTGTTGTTGTTGTTTGTTTTTTTTTCGTTGCTGAGAGCTCGCCCGTCCGGTCTGTGGATGGTGTCCCAATTTGATGGAACGCATGTTACCTCGATTCGCTGGCACACCTGCTGCTTAGGATACCCGTATTGACCAAGTGGTGGTCAGCGCTAGTCACTAGGAATCTTGTCGTTCGTCTCCGATTTATTGTACGAAAAAAACAATGGTTCTGGATCGCGTACGTGAATTCACACAACATTTTGAAGCAGCGTCGTGTTGGACACATTTGTACGTCTGGTTGTCAATTGCGCCGTCTCACGTGCAGAGTGGTCCAAAGTGTTTTACACCAGCGTTTTCGAGGCTATAGGTATTGTGGAGCTCAAGTCTTGGATCACGCTCACGATCTTCAGTGGCTCGCAAAATGGTGAACATAATGACCTTGACAGACCCCACGGAGGACATCTTGTCTTGGTCCCCAAGTCGGTTTTTGCATTGTCTGGCAAGCAGTGACCCAGCAAGTGGAAACCACCACATGTCGTTTCCTGCCATCGCCACTGTGGTTAAATGGGTTCTAGGGGTGTGTAGAAGTTTTTCACGATTCCCCCATCCCTCCAGCGTAACCTGGAATCTCGAGTGAAATCCCCTCGTGACTCCACAGGTATAAGTTTACCGGGTCGTAATGTTTGCCTGTCTGCCTGTCTGCCTTTCGATGTTTCGTTCCGTTTGTCGTACATGTGTGTCTGTATACCTGCTGATTTTTTCTCTCTTTTACGTTAAAACGGCAATTCAAATCTCCCACTACACGTCCCTAAGCATATGATAAAAGTATACTGTTGATTGGAAGATATGTGCATAATATCGAAAACTCGGCCGTCATGGCTCCCAGTATTTGGCACGGATCTACATTATTTGACTTTTTCGTGGCGCGTGTCGCGACATGCCGCGACACGTCCCGCGGCATGCCGCGACACGCCGGGATTGCGCCACGGGTCTCCGCGGCGTATGTCGCGGCGCATGTCGCGGCACGTTTCGCGACCTGTGTTGCGACAGGTGTCGCGGCGTGTCGCGGTGTGATTATTTTCCGTGTGTCGCGGGAAGTGTCGAGGAGCGTGTCGCGAGAAGTATACCGGCAGGTCTCGCGGCAGGTGTTGAGCAAGTGTCGCGGTGAGTGTCGCGGCAAGTGTCGCGGCAGGTGTCGTGGTACGTGCCGGGGCAGGTGTCGCGGTAAGTGTCGCGGCAAGTGCCGCGGTAAGTGTCGCGGCAAGTATCGCGACAAGTGTCGGGGTATGAGTCGCGGCAGGTTTCACGGTAAGTGCCGCGGCAAGTGTCGCGGCAAGTGCCGCGGTATGTGTCGCGGCAAGTGTCGCGGCAAGTATCGCGACAAGTGTCGGGGTATCAGTCGCGGCAGGTTTCGCGGTAAGTGCCGCGGCAAGTGTCGCGGCAAGTGTCGCGGTAAGTGTCGCGGTAAGTGTCCCGGCGAGTGTCGCGGTAAGTGTCGCGGTAAGCGTCGCGGCATGTTTCGCGGTACGTATCGCGGTAGGTGTGGCGGTAAGTCGCCGCGAATGCAAACCGAGCCACGCGGTTACGCCCGCGACAACACGTATACTCTAAAATCAACTGTATTATTGATATCGCATAGTACCAATACCGGCTCGGCAGCATGTCTCGCGTCTGTTGCATTATAATAGTTGGGATATCAAGGCGGTCGTTGCCTGGAGCTGCCGACTATCCGACTTACTGGGCTTCCATACCTCAGCTAGAGGAAAAGTTGTTGAATGCAGGATACATGTGTTCTTCTTTGGGCGCGGGGGAGAGGGGCTAATTTGGCTCGCATCGTTTGCCCGACTCAAGTCGACAAGTCCTGCCGACTCAGAAACCGGACTCGGCAGCCAGCAGCAGCAGCATAGCAGCAGCAGCAGCAAAACAATTGCGCTTCGTATACACGTTTATACCACAGCAGTACGAGGTAGTAAGTAAAAGTTGAACGTTGGTAGTGGAACGTCCATCTTCATACGTTTTGTATGGCTTGACATGAGGGAATTTACGTTTTACGGCTGTCTAGATGTCGCTCTCCCTTGGTTACTTGAGAATAGTATGCAATCCATACTTTTGTTGGCTAAGTGGCCGAAACATATATATGCGTTCATGTCAAACCGCACGAAACGTATGAAGATGAACGTTCCACTACCAACGTTTGATAAGTTTGGGTCCGACTGATGCAAGAGAATATAAATGCCTCCAAATACGTTCGAATAATAGTTCTGTACCACACTAAATCTACAATTAATGTAAATATTCATAATTTTCTGACTTTCTCTCAGGCTTAGACTAATATTTGTGTACAACGCCGACGGCGAAAAAAGAACCGTAACGCAGAACATACCCCATGACCACGATAATGCTATCCAATCACCAATTTTGGAGCATTGCGTCCTGCAAGGGGTTTCCATAGGCGCTACAATCACTGAAGCAAGATTTTTTCTCGGAAACAAGAGTTTTTTTTCCGGATTTTATTCTAAACCCTAGTGAAATCAAAATAATCGCGAAATCCGAGTTTGAGTGAGGGGTGCTAAAAGGTCTCGAAACCCCTTTCACTGCACGAAATTACGGTGAAGGACACAAAGCAAATATGCCTGTGGTTATGGGGTACGTTCTGCGTTAAGTTAAATTTGTTTTCGCGGTCGGCGTTGTACACTTACATCAGTATAAGCACAAGAGAATATTTGCATTAATTAATTATCGATTTAGTGTAGTACAGATCGGTTTTTTCAAAAGTATTTGGAGGCATTTGTACTCTCTTGCATTGTCAAAGCCGAACATACTAAACGTTGGTAGTGGAACGTCAATCTTTATTCGTTTTGTATGGTTTGACATGAGGGAATTTACGTTTTTCGGTTGTCTGGAGTTCGCGCCCCCTTAGCTTCTTAATATAAGTATGGAATCTATAATTTTGTTGGCCAAGTGGCCGAAACACGTATATGCCCTCAAGTCAAACCGTACAAAAGCGTATGAAGATAACGTTCCACTACCAACGTTTGGTAGTTTTGGCTCCAACTGATGCAAGATAATAAAAAAAGCCTTATAATACTTTAAAAAATCGTTCTGTACCACACGAAATCTACGATGAATGAAAATATCCATCTTTTTCTGACTTTCTCTTGCGTTTATACTACTGATATTAGTGTACAACGCCGACCGCAAAAAAAAAAAAACTTAACGCATAACATACCCCAGCACCACGGGAATGCTATCCCATCACCAATTTCGGAGTATTGCGTTGTGTCCTGGGTTTGCATAGGCGCTACAATCCCTCATGCAAATAGTGTTTCTTGAAAACAAGAGTGTTTTTTCCGGATTCCGTACCAAATCCTAGTGAAATCGGAAAATTCGCGAAATCCAGGTTTGAGTGAGGGGTGCTAAAACGTCCCGAAACCCCTTTTATTGCACGAAATTACGGTAATGGCAGGGCCGCACAAAAACAAATCCTGATACTCACACTTCAATTTTTGTATTTCGGGCCTGCTGAGGGGGGGGGGTGGTGACCTCCACTGAACCCTATATAAACCACGATTCAACACTAATTCCCATACACAACAAGTGACTTGATATTAGAATGGGGACTGGGGACGAAACTGTTATACTTGACTTGACTGAGCATGGAGTCACTCCATCATTTAGAGCGGCAAGTCTTCTTGATCTGTTTTCGAGTTATGAGTACTCTGGGTATTGCGAACAAAAAGCTGCCTTGCCTGATCCATTTGACTGATGCAACCTGATCCGAATGTAGCAGCCCATTCAAGTCCATAAATAACGTAAGGTGATGCAGGTGGCTCGAGCTGAGTGCACCTACGAGCCTTTGCTTTGAAAACGAGAGGAGCTGCTGGCTGCGGTACGTTCGAACCAAAACGCGGCGAGACTGTTTCTTCAAACCGTCGAAAACGCGGCGAGAATGAGCGCGTCACACAACCCAAGACGAGCGCCTCCCACCTAGTGTTGGTAAGCAACTAAAATGATCATGCTTAATCAAGTATTTTTTGCTTGCTAATTGTAAGCATAATTAAAGCAACCATCAAATCGTGCTTATTTGCTTATTTTAGCTGTATGTATGGAGTTTAACATACTGTAGTATGCTAAACGCCAAACAGAATATTTGTATGTTTTTTAGAACGTCCTGAGTAAACTCTATACAAACTGAAAGGGTATGTGTTTAAGTTTCGAAATATTCGTATGGGTTCTAGTATTACAATACTGAAATTCGATATAATTATATATATGTAGGTTTCAGTATACGCACACTAACCGCCATACAAACGAAATAAGCAACTAAAAGTTGCTTAATCAAGCAACGTTTTTACGAAATAAGAAATAATCAAAGCAACCCCTTTATTTATTTGCTTACCAACACTACTCCCACCTTTCGAAAAACCGGGTGCACACACGCACACAGACACTTCCTCCGTCTCGGTTGTGCCCGCCCCCAAAACATCCTGATTCAAGAGGGGAGGATCCCGGCGCAAGAGTTGTTGGCGGCATAGTGAAACGTGGTACATATTCAGGCTGCAACGACATAATTACAGACTGTTTAATTTATATTACATTATTTTATTTTTTTAGCTCTTTCTCCCCCCACAAATAGCCACACACTTCCTGAATTCTACAGCTTCAGATTGTGTCCCTCTCATACGGGATGTACATCTTAAATGAGGACACAAAAAATCCGTAAGTACGCGCGATCGAAGTATTACACTTAGCTTTAGCAAATATGAGCTTCGACGAAATCCTCGAGCTCACAGCTGTTTTTTTTTCATATATATATATATATATATGCCCCAAAGATTTATCCATGAAACACACACAAACAACAAGCGTATGGGCCAGGCGTATCATTTCGAGAACGCGTCTTGTTGATCAACTGACCTCAATACGGCTTCGAAATGATGAGCGCTTAGTACCCATTTGGACGTCAATATTGGCTTCGAAACGAGTGATTAATTTGAACAAAAACAAATGCATTTAGGGCCGGCTGAGGGGGGGGGGGGGGTGATAGTGTGGGTCTCGGGATTTATTCTTTGTTCACCCTTGTTAATGGACATAAAAAAGGGAAATGGTCCTTTGGGGGTATACCCCCTTGTTTTGCGGCCATTTGGGGGTAGGGTCTAAATGCGACCGCGGAACGCGCTCCCGCGGGCCCAAACAGGCCTCATACGCCATTGCGAAGCCCTGGCGAGATGCCCGAAGCCCATGCCAAGCACGCACACAACCTTCTTATTTATTTAAAGCACGTCCTTGGGCCGAACGGGACGACGGCGCACAAGGGAGCAAACGAAGTCCCTCCTTTGACCACATCTTGGGGGTGATGCCTGTGGTTTCTGGTTATGTTCTGCGGTAAGCTTTTTTGTTTTTTTGCGGTCGACGTCGTACACTTACATCAGTATGAACACAAGAGAAAGTCCGAAAATGAATATAATTTTCATTTATTGTAGATTTAGGGTTATTTATTGTAGACTTAGGGTTGTACAGGATGTATTTTTCACAAGTATTTGGAGGCATTTTTATGTTCTTGCATCAGTCGGAGCCAAACATACTAAACGTTAGTAGTGGAGCGTTCGTCTTCATAGGTTTTCTGCGGTTTGACATAAGGGCATATACGTGTTCCGGCCACTTGGCCAACCAAAGTACAGATTCCATACTTATTTCAAGTAACTAAGGGGGAGCGACCTCCAGACAACCGAAAAACGTAAAGTCCCTCATGTCAAAACCTACAAAACGTATGAAGATGGACGTTCCACTACCAACGTTTAGTATTTTCGGCTCGGACTCATGCGAGAGAATACAAATGCCTCCAAATACTTTTGAAAAATCGTTCTGTATCACACTACATCTACAATTAATGTAAATATTCATCATTTTCAGACTTTCTCTTGTGTTAATACTGATGTGAGTGTACAACGCCGACCGCAATTTGTTTTTTTAACTTAACGCAGATCATACCCCATGACCACAGGCCTGATTGTTTTATGTCCATTACCGTATTTTCGTGCAATGAAAGGGGTTTCGGGACCTTTTAGCACCCCTCACTCAAACTTAGATTTCGCGATTTTTCTGAGTTAGAATGAAATCCGGAAAACAAAACACTTTGTTTCCGAGAAGAAAAACTTGCATGAGTGATTGTAGCGCCTATGGAAACCCCCTACACGACGCAATACTCAGAAATTGTTGATGGGATAGGTATTTCCGTGGTCCTGTGGTATGTTGTGCGTTAAGTTATGATTAATTTTGCGGTCGGCGTTGTACACTAACATCAGTAAAAAAGCTAGAGAAAGTCAGAAAAATAATAAATATTAACGATAATTGTAGATTTAATGTGGGACAGAACGATTGTTTCGAAAGTGCTTGATGGCATTTTTATTCTGTTGCATCAGTTGGAGCCAAAGATACAAAATGTTGTTAGTGGAACGTTAATCTTCATACGGTTTGTGCGATTTGACATGAGGGCATATACGTGTTCCGGCCACTTGGCCAACAAAGGTATAGATTATATAAATATTTTACGTAAAAAAGGGAGAACGACCTTCAGACAACCGAAAAACGTATATTCCCTCATGTCAAATCATACAAAACGTATGAAGATGGACGTTCCGCTACCAACGTTCAACTTTTACATAATACCTCGTACTGTTGTGGTATATACGTGTATACAAAGCGCAATTGTTTTGCTGCTGCTGCTGCTATGCTGCTGATGCTTCTGCCGCGACACTTGCCGCGACACTTACCGCGACACTTACCGCGATACTTGTCGCGACACTTTCGCGACAGTCGTCGCGACAATTCCCACGACACTCGCCGACGCTTCCTGCGACACTTGCCGCGACCCTTACCGCAATACTTGCCTCGACACTTGCCGCGGGACTTACCGCGAAACCTGCCTAGACAAAAACCGCGACATCTACCGCGACACTTACCGTGACACTTACCGCGACACTTGCCGAAACACCTGTCGCGACACTTACCGCGACACTTGCCGCGACACTTCCCGCGGCACTTACCGCGAAACCTGCCGCGACGTATACCGCGACATCTACCGCAACACTAACCGTGACACTTACCGCGACACTTGCCACGACACTTGCCGCGACACTTGCCACGATCTTGCCGCGACACCTGTCGCGACACGTATCGCGACACCTGCCGCGTCACTTGCCGCGACACATACCGCGGAACTTGCCACGAGACCTGCCGCGAGACCCTCCGCGATACTTCTCGCGACACGCCCCTCGACACTTCCCGCGGTACTCACCGCTACACTTGCCGCGACACCTGCCGCGACACTTGCACTTGCCGCGGCACTTGCCCCGACACGCGCCGCGACACGCACCGAGACACGCGCCGCGATACTTACCGCGATAGTCGTCGCGACAAATCCCACGACACTCGCCGCGACACGCGCCGCGACACGCCGCGACATGTCGCGACATGTCGCGGCGCGTTGCGGCATGCCGCCTAGGGTCGCGACGTGTCGCGTCATGTGTCGCGGCATGTCGCGACATGTCACAACAATTGCCGCGACGCGTCTCGACATACCGTGGCATGTCGCGACACGTGCCGCGAAAAAGTCAAATAATGTACATCCCTCGTATTTGGGGGCATGTGACTGGCGTTGAGAACATTTCACGTTTCACATAGCTAATACCTGGAAGTAAATGAATTGAGTAGAGTTTTTTCTGCAAAAACAAACATCAGGTACTTCGTGTACTCGTAGTGTTTCGAGGTCGTATACCGAGGATAAAGCCTGTACTTCAACCATTTCGGTGTTCGATACTCCGGGTACTACCTTTACTCGGGGTTTTGTGCTGACCATACTCCCAGTACTCGCCGTGTTTGGATCTTCAGTGCTTACTTTTCTTGCTCCCAGTACGCCAGTTTTTACGCCGAAAGTGCATACATCTTTATCGATTGGACGCTTCCTGTCTGCCTACGAATCCTGCCACGCATACATCGTACATATCAGGTATATCTCTGTATGATGTAGAACAAACAGCCAATAGTGTAGACAAAGTGCAGTTGTACTGCAGAAATGTGTCGACGAGCTTCAGCCATCCATCGAGCTCACGAGACCGGAACTCTACTGCAGGATGTCAGACCCCGTCACTGCCCAGTTTCAAAACCGAAGAGGGGGATTTAGATCGGGGCTAGGCGATTCTACGAAACGACCCGTGCTACGGTAGAGGAGGTATACCTTATTTTGGCTGAATCGTTTTCTGAACGATCGGGCTCCTTAACCCAAATTCGTCGGAGTTTCATTATTGTGACGAAATATGTTTCAGAGTATACTTTGGTCAATGAGATCTCTCATCCGGCAGCACCTTTATTTTCCTCTAAAATCATTTTTTCGGTGAGGTATGGCGCTCCTTAAGTGAGGAGCTCAGAAAAAAAATGGTGCACCTCTATCGTAGCATGCATCAAAACATAGGAGATTACAGTAGTTTAATATGAACACTGCAGGGACAACGTCTACATTTTCTTGTTGGCCAAAAGGTATGTTTCGTCTGCTGGCGGTGATCACCATTGAGGGTGGAGTGGCTCCCTGGTTTTTTTTCTTGCCGCACTGGATCCGCCTGTTGCGGCCACTCGTCACCCGCTGGATGAGGAGCCACGCGACCGCGCATTGGGGACTCTCCTAACGATTCGATCGATCGCGATACGCACGAGTTTAAGCACCCTCGTTCGAACGGTCACCAAACTGTATGTGCATACCGGCTTGGTACAATAGTTTGATCCCCCCAATTCCAACCTCGTCGGTCACGATGATGACATTTTTGTATTCCATGGACTATACCATAGATATATATTTTCCTATTACCACGCCGCTATATTCAGACGCCCTGCTTGTTCGTCGGGATGTCCCGACGGCTGTCTTTGTAGGCGACCGACGTGCAAGGGGCAATACATACACCCAACCAAATTTGTCGTAGATGCAACCAGAAACAGGAAAGCACGAGGTGTGGTGTTTCTCATCTTGAAAGGGTTGGTACCACAGATACAGCACGTCTTTTGATACCTGTAGGGGCCTTACAATGGCCGTCCCATTGTTACTCGTATCATTATTAGTACGAAGTAAATGTCAACCGAGATACTCGTACGTGGTTCGTAGTTTGTAGATGGGAAGTGGGAGAAAAGGCAAATATAGCAGGTCGGTACTGTGTTTGCGTTATCCACGTCAAGTCTCCATGGCTACCTGTCAACACACAGATCACCCAAAGTCTGCGCCGAGGTTTCGTGCTGGATAGGTACGTACGAAATATGTGGTCACCAAATCACTACGCAGAGATAGACTACATGGGAATGCAGCACGGACGTAAGGTAGATAGTTAACTGCTATGTCCTTGACTGGATACGACATTGCAAAGCATAGACATGCTAGCACTTAGGTGCTGTAAAATAAATGAGCACAAAAAATAACAAAGAAACAGCAAATTAAAATTGAAAAAAGAAGCGTCCCCCGGAAAAGTCATGCTACAGATGTAAATTATTCAACAAAATATATATCGACAGCATATGCAGAATGAGATGGAAGTGAACGGACCGTCAATACGAAGCATATCGCAAGCACCTTCGAGGCATAGCCAGCGAAGGTATACAGTACTCCAGTCTACTGGCGTATTTTATTGATTCGCATTGAAGGGAAACACAACAGATGAATAAATACCTGATCTTCATAACTATTTAGCGACCCCAAAACATATATATCTTGAACGACGAAACATTGGTAACTCTGTCGATATGTGTAGAGTTACGAGGGCCGTTTGGTCTGACAACCTACTGATGCAACTACATATATATTCGGTACTGGTTCCCTGTCGTTTTTACAAACCGTACCGAAATCATTTCAACGTTTCTTCGCGTGTTTGAGGCAGAAAACACTAACTAGCATTCCCGAGCGAAATCAAGAGGAAATACAGGGTCGGAGGGAGGCGCAATATGGACGGAGAGATCGAGGGACGTTGAAGTCAACTATTAAAAGAAAGGCCGACAGGGAGGAGGATCAATAACGAAAAGGCCCCAGTGGCCTTCTTTCGACATTCCACAGACCGACAGACATACAGACAGACAGACAGACAGACAGACAGACAGACAGACAGACAGACAGACAGACAGACAGACAGACGGACAGATCGACAGACGACAGACCGACAGACAGGCACACAGACAAACATAAATACAGACAGGCAGACAGACAGACAAGAAGACAGCCAAACAGATACACAGGCGGGCAGGCGGGCAGGCAGACAGGGATATAACAACACAGGTTTCTATCAAATCGACATCGCCCCGGGAGATTCCGCACAAGGACCCAGATCGCACTGGCAGGACGGAAAAACGTCAACAACACAAGCTTTTTTCAGATGCACACAGCAGCAGTGAAGGCAAACATGGACTTGCGGTGTACTTATCGTGGCCGGCTGTTGCTCACCAGCCAAGTATGGGAGGTACCGAACCCAAACGAAAACCCCGTGTTAATAAAGTACCAAGCAGATCTGGCGTATCCGTCACGTTATCGGCCGAGTCGAGCGTCGCTCCGTAGGTCTGAGCTCGACACCAAAAAAACGGACAACTTGGCACTTAACTTGGACAGGGCAATTCGGACCCGGACTAGCGTGTCCTGGACAAAGCAGTTGCATCCACACCATATGTTCACCATCCATCGAAGCCAACGACTACCGCTTCAGGTGGGCGTCGAACAAGCAGCATCTCAGCGGTTAGGAATAACACCCCCCCCCACACGTTAACAAACGATCGTTTCGGCTAGCTTTTGCACAGATGCAAATACATGCAATGAGTGCAATCACGTTGATTCTCCGTTACTGGTCGGCCGGGCGAGCGTGAACTCGCTGATGAAACATGAGAAACAAAACAAGGGCACCCGGGCCGGTCAAGACCAAACATATAGTAAGATGAGCTAAAATGTGTAATACAATTTTTATCTGGCATACTAAGCAGTATATACTTCTACCGATCACACAACGTTCCCACCACACCCACCTTGCCAGCTGTTATTTTCTCTAAACAAAGGTATCTACTTTGAGCACTAGTTCAATAGGGCAAACCACTACCGCGCCGCTTGCCTAATCAGTAGTCGCCCTCCTCGCGACGGTTGCAGGAATCTCCACCGCGCAACGGTGCGAAACTCTCTTCACTGTTTGTGCAGTACGTACGATATCGCGTGTCCAGCCTATTAAGCCGGACGTGTACATATGATTCCAGCCGCTTGTCTTCGGAGTAGCTACATTACCAATTAGCTGCGCTGAGCGTATAAAAGGGGGAAATGGCCTGGTTCTCGAAAACCAGCAACATGTCAGCTTGGTGTGCAACGCAGAAGATAATTCCTAGGTGGCCGGGTATAACGTCTGCAGCAAGGCCTGGCGGCTTCTCTTGGAGGGAAGTTCCCCCTCGCTTTGGTCGAAATGTTTCTTCCCGACGCCGTCAGTCGGTTAGTGAAGTTTGTGGGTGACATCTACCATGCCATTCTCAGCATGATTCTTGCAGGACGCAGGCGTTTTGCTGCCCTCGGCGTTGAACCTCGGAACAACCATGCAGCCACCATGAGCGCAACGTATTTGAAGGAGGCTGACCATGCCTTCCTGAGCATGTTTTCTGCAGAACGCAGGTCCCTTGCTGCCCGGCAGGTTAAACTTTGGCGGGGACGCGCAGGAAACATGCATGCATCTATTCTTGCCGATGTTCACCATGTCGTCCCCAGCATGTTCTTCGCAAAATGCAGGCTTCATACTACCGTCCGAATTCAAAGTCGGGCACTTCGTACACGAGTCCCATGCACACTTGAGGCGGAAGTCCACCACGGCATGCTCTGCGTTAATCCTGCAAAACGAGGCCTTCATGCCACCCACGCAATTGAAATGTGGTTCTCTCGTGCAGGATTCCTTAACGCAGTGACTAAAGCGGACGCTCACCATGCCTCCCTTAGTGTGTTGGTCGAAAAACACCCCCCTCTTGCTGCCCCTGACGTTGAAGCTTGGCGTCGTCATGCAGTGTTCATGTTCGCAACGCTTGGCGGCAACGTTACCCATACCGTCCCTTGAATGTTTCTTGCAGAATACCGCCCCCTTGGCGCCCTCGATGTTGAAGTGCGGTTGCTGCGCGCAAGTAACATGTAGACAACGCTTGGAGTGAGTGTTAACCATACCGTCCTTAGCATGTCGCTTTTCAGGACAACGGCGTCCTGCTGCCTTAGACATTGCATGTACGATACCTCGTGCATCAATCATGTAAACAAGGCTTGGAGACAACGTCCACCATGTCGTCCCCGGCATGTTCCTTGCAGAACGCCGCCGGTTTCCTGCCCTTGTAATTACAGCTCGGCTGTATCGTGCAGGTATCATGCAAACACCGCCTGTATTTGACGCCCACCATGCCCACCTCAGCATGATGCCGGCAGAACATCGGCTTCTTTACGCTTTTGAAATTGAAGCTTGTATTGTTTTGGCACGAGTCGCCTGCACATCTTGAGCGAAAGTTGACCATGCCGTCCTCAGCATGCCACGTGCAAAACAAGGGGTGCTTGTTGCCGTCGAAATTGAAGAAAGGCACCTTCTTCCAGGTATCATGAGCGCAATGGCTGATGCAGACATATACCATGCCGTCAGAGGCATGCTGCTTGCAGAAAGCCGCAACCCTGCTGCCCTCGACGTTAAAGCTCGGTGATGTTGTGCATGTACCATACTGGCAACGCTTGAGTATAAGGTTTACTGTGCCGTCCTCAGCATGTTTCTTGCAGAACGCTGGTACCTTATGACGCGTGCTACGGTAGAGGTAGCACTGTTTGGCTTAATCGTTTTCTGAACGATCGGGCTCCTTAACCCAAATTCGTCGGACTTTCATTTTTGTGACGAATAATTTTTCAGGGTATACTTCGGTCATGAGATTTCGCATTCGGCAGCACATTTATTTTTCTCCAAAATCACTTTTTCGGTGAGGTATGACGCTCCTTAAGTGAGGAGCTCAGAAAAGACATGGTGCACCTCTATCGTAGCATGCGTTTTGTTGCCTTCGGCGTTGAAGCTTACTGTTGTCATGCAAGCATCATGTAAGCAGTCTTTTTGTTGATCCTCACCATGCCGTCTTCGGCATGTTTTTTTGCAGAACGCCGCCCTCTTTCTGCCCTCGACGTTGAAGCTGGGCAACGTAACGCAGGCATCATACGAGCACCGTTTGACGAGGATGTTCACCATGCCGTCCTCAGCATGTGTCTTGCAGTATAACCCAGTCTCGCTTCCCTCAAAACCCAAGTTTGGGACCGTCTGGCAGGGGTCGTGCAAACAACGTTTGCTGACGACATTTACCATGCCGTCCTCAGCGTGTCGCTTGCAGTGTTTCGACGCCTTGCTGCCTTTGACGTTAAAACTCGCAGACACTCGGCAATCCTGTCCGTGGCAGCGCGTCATTGTCTTCACAAATTTGGATTTATCTTCCAGCGGTAGGGCCGGACGGGAGGCGACTGCAGCTGAGCTCTGCACACCTGAAATTCGTGAAGTTGAACGTACAAAAAACGTTTTGAGGGTCGTGCACATGAGAACATTCGGCAGTTACAGACCAAGCCATAGTCACGCCTAAATGTGACGGGCACAACTGTCTTAGGTTTCGTAAAGACGCGAGGCAACTTTGTATAATCGCGAAATGTACCACCAGCACAACTTTGGGCTTGTTGATTGCAGACCGCACGGCGAAGCAACGGTCTATGCTACTACCTAAGACGACGTAGATTGGGCGGGAAAAAATCAAAGCATGTTCAAAAATGCTCCAGCGGTCAGCCTATCCCCAACAACTATAATATTGACTATACATTTTCGGGTATTATTTACGTCAAGCCCATGAAGTGCCCACCCATGCCGACGGCGTTTATTGGGCTGCATGCAACCGAAAGCTCTAAATTTGTATCAGGCACGAACGCCAATAACCGTATCTCCTCGAACGCATTGTCCGTTGAAGCATACAGACCACCACAAACAGCGGAAAAGGGCAATTCGCCAAAATACTGCTGAGGTCCTATTGGTGGCGTTAACGGCAACACAATTTATTTACAGACAAAAAAAAAGTTACAAGTAGAAGCAATTATTCCAATATATATATAACGATTGATAGAAGCGTCGACGGTTGGGAAGACCATTGGTACAACAAGAGTGCGTCAGTATAGCAAACACGCTCGATGCTGCCGTATTTTGCAACTTATTATTAAACGAGCCATAGTGTCTCTAGCGAGTTGTTGTCGGTGAGCTGCTCTTTAGTTTTACGGTAGCGTTACCTCACTCCCCTACGTGCTGGCGCCTTCTGCGGTCACGCTTCATTGGCCGGGGAGTCTAAACAAAAAAAGAACAAACAACACCAAATATGTGTCTGTCCTTTTCTGAAAGGTATTACTATCCGTCGTATGCATCCATTGCTTTCGTGATCACACTCACTCGTACCACGAGCACTTCTATATTGTTGTACCAGGTTTGTGTATATCACACCATGGACAATAAACAATAGTCAAATTGCGTATTAAGAGTTTTCAATTAAAGTTGACTGTCTATCCTTGTGGTAGTGATGTACTTCGTATATTCTAGCCACATTAATAGCATACGAACAAATCATCGAGTTAATTGGAGATTAAACTGCTCGCTTTCCGTACCGTGCCAGGAAGCAGCAGGATATGATAGCGGGAAGCGGGAAGAGACCTCGTTCGGAGTACCCTCACACCGGTATAACTTTGGGAAGAGGCCTACCAATAACTCGATGTTTACAATCCACCATTCAGACATATCTGGCTCCACGGGAAGAGAACTTGTGGCGCCCTCCCCGGTTGCCAAAGTCAAAGCCTCGACCATACTCGAGGAACCGCTTGCACACACGGCTCGAAGTTCCTTTGCTGTATGATACAAACTGAAATATAACTGGGCCGACCTCGACGCGGGGTGTGGCAAACAAACTGCAGTCTGTATCCATTAGTTGTGCTGTGTATACGCGCGTATCACATGTCCTCTACCTGGTATGTCGTTGTGGCGGGTCGTATGTACGTAGCTCTGCTTACGGCACTGAGTGTAGTATCTCTGTGTCGTAGTTTTGTGACCACAGGACTGGTACCTTTTTAGGATGAAGAATCGGCACGGACACTGGGTGTGCTGGATGTCGACGGGTAGAAAGGAAGGTTTAATGTGAAGAACACACACACACACACACGTAGTGTGGTGATGTCTTCGTGTCGGGCGTATAGGGCAGTTTATGTATGGTCCTTGAGGGACTCAAAGTTTCCCAAAACCAGTTAAAAGCTATAAAAACCCAGGTGTACCTGACCATTTCATGCCAAAATCTGGTACGATGTGAGGCTAGCCAATGGCAGGTTACCCAGCGTGTGATTTGTACTTGGTTTTAGTGTGCACCCGTTGTTGGCACGTAAGTGACCAGGTATACCTGGATTTGTCTGAAACTCTAATAAGTTTGTTCCCTATTAATAGTGTCGATATCTAACTATTTTGTTTTTCATCTTTGACATCCGGCAATGTGCAGCAGGAGCTTGAACGTTGATCATTCATAACATCCCCGAAAGCAGAAAACCACGGAAAAAAAGGAAACCTATGCGCGAAGTCTAACTTCTTTTATGTTTACTTCCCGCTAGTCTACATGGATTTTCCTGTTACGCGGCAGGCGTTCCACGTTTACCTCCCCGCCACACCGAGGAGACCCTGAGAGTGATGCCCAGCCTGCGCTGCCAGAAATGCACTAAGAGATTGGCGGCGGCGCCCGCCTGGCCTCGCATACCGTGCTGCCCTTGCCTACTTTGTTTCATCGATGTTCATCAGCCTTGGGGCGGCGAGTATTGCATACTTTGTTCTATACTCTCTGCCCTACGTCTTATGTTTACCTGATTTCAAGTGTTTGAAGACAACGCGTGGTTTCCCAAAAACGTTTTTTTCATGGAACCCAACCCATGTTTTGCAAAATTGAATTGGAATACTTTTAAAAAGAAATACTACAAATTAATACCTGGTATGAATACTGCTGTTAGAAGGAGTCGATAATGCAAAATAATCGTTTTGTTCAAGGTGTTCGACCAGTCCCAGTAACACGAATGAAGCGGGGAAGGACCGAAATAACCCCCGGTTTTTGAATTGCTTCGAATTTAGTGTTGTATTCCCTGCGCATGGTGATATTGGGACAAGGATCACGGATCCGTCGCTATATTTGCCAAAATCGTTCATGCGACCGACCTACAGCAAAATACATGCAAACGCACCAACGCCAGGGACGTCCGTTGAAATATCCATCGCCCCTGAACTGCCACAAGCGTTCTGCTCAAGGCTGACATTAGAAGGGGTGGGTAGTTTGGTGGTAAAGAAAACGGATTCGACGTTTGAATGTCTCAGTTTGGTAATTCCGTTGACGAATGGCTTCGTACGCCTAAATACGTCTTCCGTATAGGTCTACAATATTTCCAGAGTTTTCAAACTTCTCTCGCGCACTTAGGTTCAGTCTGGGTGACCTTCCTAGTGGTTATATTCCAAACACAAATTCGGTCAAACGGAGTCGATTGGTGAGATGATCGATTTAAACAAAAGTTCGGTAATGAGCGAAAAATACGTTTTATCAGCAAAATAGGGATTTATTCGTTTCGAACCACCTCTTAAACCGACGTTTTTAGAGTTCTAAAAGCAAAGAAAATATATTGTTTCAATCGTTTGTGTTTTCCAGCACGGGATAGTGCCGAACGCATTATCGCGCAAGCCGCCTATCGTCGAAACCCAGATCCCAACTCACGCAGCAAGCTGGCTACGCTCCTCCTCTTTGTGGTTCGTCCCCTGGTGTTTTATTGCCAGAAGACTTAGCCCTTTCTCCCCTCGGCAACTCTCGTAGATTGAGCCTACCCACGATATGCGCTCTCTGTTGACCATTTTGACTTTTGTAAATTAAATAAATGTATCACCACGTTGATACTTGTTGTCCCTACTCTGCGCCGTGAAATGGTATACTACCCCTCCCTGTTTCCACACTTTACCCCGCCCGAGCTGTCCCCGATCTGAAAATATATGACGCGATACTTCGAATAATACACGCGCGTGCTGTGTTTGCTGCGGCAACTTTGCGTGCGGCTTAGTCGCACACTGCAAGGTATCTGCAAATAAGAGTAATAGGGTGGGAAGGTTTTATGTTCGTTTCTATTCCCTATCTGTGTATCTCTGCTGTGCGTAATCTCAAACAAGCCCAGTAAACGCGGTGTTGATCATTGCATGCTACATATGTTAGAAAACAAATCACAGATGGTGCCACGAGTGAGAGTTGATGTAAATTACTTGTGGTTGAGGCAATTGCAGTAAGTATAATATAGTTCGTGTGTTCTGCGCAACGGGAAAAAACAAACTGGAGGTGCATGGAGTCCTCGCGGCATTTCAGGGATTGCTACTGCGGGTACTCGCAGTATTTCGACGTTCTTCTCTTTCTGCGTATCCAGACTCGAACGCATGTTACAGTAAAAGTGCAGTGCACCTTGTTTTTTCTCAGGGTGAGGACCTTGAGGAGCTTCCCTAACTCACCCAAACATGACTATTGAGCGGAGTAATAGAAAAAGCATCCCACGGTCCAAGTACGAAATTAACCATACTGTAACACAAGAATGCGATTCCGACGACTAGGGGTCGAGGAGCCCCGTCATTCAGATTTGTTCCATTCCAAAAGTGTCACTAAATCGCAGGCAAGTGTCCTAGTAGTACGTACAGTATTTCGTGCTCCGTTACCAATACTACTGTGAATTTGTTCAAGTACTTCGGGGCTCTGCACTGCGGTTACTAATGCACGTAGGAGCAGTATTTCGTTCGTTAGTACTGCTGGTACTGGAGTACTCGCAGTACCAAGCGAAGTACTCACAACATGCCCAGTGCTCTCGGAGTCTGAAGAACTTACACTGCCACCACCGGTGCACCCGTGTCGAAACATTCACGGCTTTCCTTTGCAGAAAACAATAATTCACAGATGTTCCTACGTCGAGAGAATATTAGGGAAAATTACATTCGGTGGGGGCAATTGGGGTGCATATCATATAGCCGTTACTATCGGAAGACCTTTTGTCCGAAACGTACCCAGATTGTCCATATTTGTCTTCTAAAGATGTGCCTGCTAAGCATTTCATTTTTCCGCTCGCCGTTAAAATTTACAAACCGTGACAATAGTCTACGTACTTTGATACAACTATAACATAAATGCCGGAATCTGGACACTCTGGAACCCCCATCCCCGATAGTAACGATACTTCGAGTAGTTGCGGCATTTCGGCAGTATTTACAGCGAGTACTCGCCGTATTTCTGTACGGTTTATACCAGATATACTGCCGAGTGTTTCAGGGTTTGAAAGTGCATTGAAAGTGCAGGTACTTCCTGTAATTGGGGTTCGGTATTGCTCAGGCTCCCTGTCAGTACTGGCGGCATTTCAGTACTGCTCAAACACACATTAACCGCAGTGATCAGCCTGCCAGTGTTCAGTAATCTCGGCACTCGGAGTACAGAAAATTTCAAGGTCGCTTCTAGAAAGACACACTATGTACATACAATATATCCGGTCAAGATCATCAGTTTTTATTAGAAAAGGCACAACAGGGACTAATCGAACATCTTAATCAGGCTCTTCGCGTCGTAAACTGCCGTTTGTTGCACCAAACTGTCTTCGCTCGCAGGTCTGAATCCTCGTCCGCGGCCTTCGATGGCCCACCGGCGGAGTTTAATTGAGAAATCTGAAAAACTCGTTACAGCTCCCAACGAACACACTGCGAACACGCGCACACAGCACACACAGAACGGCGTGCTGGTGCAATGCCGCTTTTGTAGTTAGCTTTTCGGACAGCCTTTTCATCAATGTTCTCGTCACCCCGAAAAATAGTTCGGTGCCCTACGTATCGCGCTCGCCCGTGTGTTGTACACTACCGGCCCTCTCACACGAAACTCAGCCTAAACATTACGGGGAAATAAGAAAGTCGACGGCTACTAATAGATGCGTGCTACGGTAGGGGCAGATCTTTTTGGCTGAATCGTTTTCTAATCGATCGGGGCTCCTTAACCCAAATTCGTCGGAATTTCGTTTTTGTGACGAATAATGTTTCAGAGTATACTTCGGTCATGATACTTCGAATCTGGCAGCAAATTTATGTTCCTCCAAAGTCATTGTTTCGGTGAGGTATGACGCTCCTTAAGTGAGAAGCTCGGAAAAAAACATGGTGCACCTCTATCGTAGCATGCGTCGCAAATATACTGGAGTTAGTGTGGGACACACCCCTTTCTCAAACAAGAAAGTCAGCCTGTGCCCGATTTCTGGTCTGTTATGAGCGGGCCGGTACTGTATGTGTTGTGGCACCTATCGTGCCTCTGCGGGCGCACCTTTCCGGCTGCTGTTCGCTATCTAAACAGCCCGTCTATTATGTTATTGTCCTGCCCACAGGGTTGCAGCCCTTGGTCCCCGCGATCTCGCCGACCATCAGATACGCGTAGCGAGTGCGTTGTGTGGTGTGTGTTTTGTGTATTTTGTGGTTTGTTGGAGTCGTGTAGCGCGCGTGTTGTGTGGTGTTTGTGGTTTGTCGGAGTCGTGGCCGCGTGGGGGGGTTGATTCGTGGCCTAGACACGATGCAAGTATATATACTTCCGAGTGTGATGACATGAGGAAAGTTTTCCACCGTGCACAAAGATGGATACATGCTTCTACTGTAACTTCGACTCATTTAAATATTGATTATCATGCCGTCGTTGTTACCAGGGCTGTAAACTGGTACATAATGGATACGTACATGCGTACCCACGACAAAATGCCAAACGCAAATTCAGTGTGACTCACGGGAAAGGGCGGAGTCGATGGCTCCAAATGTGCGAAGGGGCTGCCTCGAAGAACCGGATTTTGCTACCTCGCTTCTTCTCGGACAGCGTCCAGACCAAGCCGGTAGTGTCGTGTGGGCGCCTTCTCGGGGGTTGAACAATGCGTCTTCGCTTCGTTGCTCGGACCTCCCGCCAGTACGTGAGTCGGTGTATACTGACTGTGTGTATTGTACATACCGGGTATGTAATATATTACTTGTACCCAATCTCACCACACTTATACTCTATACAAAACCCCTTTTTCAAGGTTTTGTATAGAGTATAAAACAATTTGGGATAGGGGGTAGGGAACATATACTCAATTGTGGGGCTTGTGTAATTGGTGCGGGGCTCAAAACCCAACAAGGTGATTACACGTACGGCCCGTGAAGACCCCTGCCCTCGCACGTCTGCCGTCTTCAGCTCAGCACTGGTCTCCCCTGCGGCACCCTTTCTCGTGAGTTCCATACGATATCCCAGGTGTTATAGCGCTCGAGTAAATGCACTCTGCTATATCATCTATATACCGGTACATATAGTCCGTCCGGCTCCAAATATCCGAAATTCCCCCATCACTAAGGAACATTTATCTCGGGTATGGGTAGGTTGTTGAAAAAAACAGAGATACCCTTAAAACGGCCCTCTCGAGACGGAGATAATAACACGTCGATTTTTTTTTAATTAATATGATCTAGCCTGATTTTTGCAAAAAACGTGAATTTCTGGTCCAAGCTTAGGTGGATTGTAATGTTGCCACACAATATTTAGACTGCGTATTTAGCTAGCTCGTCACATTTGCGCCTGGGCTTTTTTTCTGTTTGAAAAAAATCGATAAACTGACGGAGATATCGGCAAGAATACGGATTTTGGAGGTCGTTTTGTTCAAGTTTACACTGAATAATTGTGTGTGGAATTTATATTTACAGGGCGGCAAACGATGAATTGATACCATACGCGCAGGGCTTTTTTTTAGTTTTTCCTGGAAAGCGAAAGTTAGTTATATATTGAGGATTTATCCCAAAACGACTGATTTTGGCCAATTTTGGCCAGTCTTGGTGTTTTTTTTCTTGATGCTGTGTTGCATAATTACTTGTTATTAGTGTGAATTTTTGTTTTCGTTCAAAATCTCAGCATCGATTCGTCTTGTCTTTGCGATCACGAATATACAAATTTCAATGTTCACCTTTATTTGTTAAACTCGGTATAGTATAAAACGTGAATGGAAATAATGTCCCGGATGGACCATACGTACCTGGTACATCTGACGTGCTCCCCAGTTTCAGGTACATCCTTGAACGAGTGCAAACTGCAGCAGTCGTACGTCGTAGGAAGTTATATTGTGTTGCTGTTTATCGCGCGAGCCATACGCGACAACTGACAAAGCTTGGCACCTGGCGCCCGGTACCAGGTACCAAGCTGTGAGGTCGTCGATTACGGTCGACCGGTGGTAATACTGTTTTTCTGCTGCTCACGTCGACGCTTTGTTGCACTTATAATATCACGGCCTTACCACACTGGTGTGCATGATAAAACAGAGCAACGGTATGGGCGGACTGAACGATAGGGCCGGCGGCTGGTGTGCCTTAAGGACTGTGCATAGCAGAATTTCTGGAAAGCGTCGTAGACTGCGGCAAGTTTTCACATTCCACATGAAAACGAATACCTACGAGTACAAGAATTGTTCGGCTGACGTTGCCCGCCCAATGAAGCGAGCCAGAGACCATGGCAGTGGCTACCAGAGTGTGCATAGCAAGGATACCTAGTTGCTGCCGTTGTATTTTACCTAGTATTATTTAATATTGTCGGTGTATCCGCGATCTGACAATGTATAGTGTTTGTCCAATCATACCACCCACACATAAAATATAATATATTTATTCCATAAGAAGTACGATCACTTCTGACATAAGCAGATGTTACGAACCAGACCTGAATACCTGGCGAAACTACAGTAGACCCATAATAATACCGCAAACCCTCTCATGAGTATATATGCTGCAATTAAATATACCTCCCTTGCCCCAATACCCTTGCTGATATATTATATCAGTAAACCCTGCAAGTGCCATGTGCTCTCCCCACAAACAACATCGAACGACAATCCGCTGTGCAAACAAATGGTCGGGTATTGGCTGCTGCGGGTATCTATTTCGACGCGCACAAAGCAGTGCGGTGTAGCTGCTCAGTACGGCTCGCGGTCGTACCTAGGAGAGAACCAGAGAAACCAAACCGGAAAATGCGCAGTGCTCAATCTCACCTGCCAGGGGGTGTTATACTCTAGCTTGTTCGCACCCTGCCAGTCTCCCTCTTATCTGCCCTCCACGTGATCCGGGCAGTATTCCTTCCCAGCTGTTTCGCTCCACGCTGCGGACTGCGGAGCAGATCTTGATTCCCGAAAACAGACCTCGGTTAGAAGACCCACCACCACCTTCTTCCCAGGCGCCACTGCCCTTGACGAAGCGCCTTCTCTCCTCTCTCCCTCTCTGATTTGATGGTCCGCTCAACCCCTCGCGACCTCTCTTTATCCGTTAATACCGACCTGGCTAGCTCCCACCGGTTCCCTTTCCTTGAATTCCGACCCACTTGCACCAGCCAGTCCCTTTATCGTCGTGCTGCGCTCTATGTTGCGTCTCCCATCCAACACAAAGCTACCATCACTCACGTCAGCCCGCTGTTGCTACGGAAGACGTTCCTTCTCTAAAATACTTTGAGCGACTCAAGCCCTCGCGGCGTCGTGCAGCGATGTACGTTCGAGCGCTTACGTATGAGGCTGCGCCCCTCCACCGGTGCTTTAGCGGCTGCTTGGTGTGTTGGTGTTGCCGTGCCTCTGCGCCTCCGCCGCCTCCGCCGCTTTTTTCACAGCAGTACCCGAACTTGGCACGTACGCGTCAACTATTTCCGGAGTTCTCCTTCTTGCAGTTTCGTTTGTCCTAGGCTTCATTAGCCTGAGCTCCAGACGAGGACACCCGTCTTCACGGCCAAGCATCCCCGCAACCACGCCATCGTTGTTGTGGTTATTGTTGTTCGGTGCGTCTCTTCTGCTAGTCTGCAAGACCTTCGCAATATGATAGAGGATGTTTGGTTTACGTTAGACTGGCACACTCTAGGGCGGGCAAAATCATCCGCAGCAAAAAATCAAGATTGTACCCACGAACGTCGACTCCTAGTTGGTTCTCGTATAGTAAAACCAATTAAACGAATGAACAACCAGGATTAAAGCAAAACAGCAGCAGAACAGATGACATATTTTTGTAGTTAGTGTTTGTGGTAGCATTGATATCACCGATGTAGTATGGTGGTAGTATTAGCGGTACGAGGTAGTGATATGTAGTTGAATGTGCATGCAGTGCTCGTTTAGTACTTGTATAGTTATAACAATAATATTCAGAGTAAAAACTAATTTCTTCACCTATTTGCATCCCATTTATTTTCTACACATGTTCTTTCCCTTTCCTTTCTAGTCGTCGTAACTCAATGTTTTGGGTCACACAGTAGGCTCCTGTTGCAGTATACCGTCTCTCCGCGCTCTTCTCTCCTCCCGAAAGGCCTTCGGTGGGTTTCCGTATTCTAATACGGGATGTTCCGTGAGCGTGCGTAAGAAAAAACCTACAGGCGAATATACTGGCCGTGTCTAACAGTAGATCGCTACTGCCGGTAGACTACTTCTGCCAGCACGTACTGCTGCACCAGTCCCCAGCCCTATTGTTTATACAGCATATGTATTCGCGTCACGTATGTGGTTGAACGGCCCTGTCATAAAGCGGGTATTTACCCTAAGCCATACTTCTTTCGACGGATATTCATCGCAATGATAACGAAAAATACACATCCACCAAAACAACAGTTTCAAAACAAATTGATTACATTAAGAAGTAAGCACGATCGGAATATATCGAGGAAATGCACACAGCAGCAGTACGCCGTGTAAAAGACACGCACGAGAATACCCAGACTTGCAGACTCACAGATAGGTAGGCGTGGGGAAGGGGGCGGGCATGAGAAACCATGAAACCCTATAGTACATCAGCGCATGGGGGATCTACCTTTTTTATCTGTGAATATCAACACCGGTATATACCGCCGAAGCAAAAAACAAACTGCAAACATTAAAACAAGGATTCACAGCCGGAAGAACAAATGAAGATGGAGCGGAAAATACGAGCGTCTGGAAGAACGGCAGACGTGCATCACGACCATGATGCCCATAACCAACCGTCAGCTAATTGGTAGCCCCCACGCCCCTTCCCCCACGGTCTTCCCCTCCCTTCCGCCCCCGGCCTGCCCCCCCTTGTATTATTTCTACGTTGGGGTGGCCTTAGTTGGCAACGACATTGCTGTAAAACATGCCGCTCACTGCATGAACTAGACCGTTCTTTATTATTTCTTGCGGTAGCCCACAGCTGGCAATCCTCTTACATTTGTTGTGCGGGGTAGAGATATTTTACACTGCAGAAGGGAAACAATCGCAGCCCTAAATCATATGCAAGTCCGCGTCATAAGCGTTTATTCGTAGGATGCAGCTCACCCTTTCTGCGACTCGCCCTATACGTCACGGCGCTCTCCGCTTACAGCTAGGAGTAGCAATGTCTGACTGGTTGGTCAAAACCCGACATACTCCCTCCTGGCATTGTAGGGATGCGAGGGTGTATGGTAACACGACTACGGCCACGCATGTATATTATGTGCACACCCCCCCCCCCCCCCCCCTGACCTCTCCCTCCCCCCACACTCCCCCCGTCGCCCCCGCGCGCTCCTAGGAATCGAATTTTCATATGCCGGGTGAGATCTTGGCGCGTCGCGTGTTCCTGCATCCCGCTCCCACGCGTCATGCATTTTCCGAAGCCAGGCCTTCGCCGTGTCCTCGCCACACTGAAACTACCCGCTCGCCTCCTGTGCTGCTGCGCGAAACCCTTCGGCTTTGATGCAATTATCATCAGGTCTCCCTTGAGGCGCTCGATGCCATCCTTCCGTTGTTGAAAAGACGAACCCCTACCCCTGACCCTCTCCCCCAAACATCAGTCTCCTCGGTAGGCCTCTCCATCCCCTCCCACGCGTACCACGAAATCGGTGAATGATGTCCTCGATGTTTTGCACCGTTTCCTCCGGGGGTCTCGGACACCGCCCATTCACTCACCTAGATGGTGCCCGGGCCAAGAATGCGCATTTGCCACCAGCCGACGATTCGTTGCATCACGATTCTGCGCACGGAGACCATAGCCCGCACCGACGAGCACAACGCTCGCCAGCGGTGGAACTCGGAGGATATCTGCATAGCCTTTCGTTACGCGTGATATATGTTATGTAGTGGTTGTGCGTATTAATATGATGTATCATGCTTACGGTATACTTCGTACGAGGTGTACCCTCACTATTCTATGCACTACAACTACTTTTCAGGGTGTACTATGAATGGTACATATACATGTAAGGGAAATTTCTATGAGTACTTCAGGCATCTGCCGTTAATACTACCACTACTGCTGCTGCTACCACTTATTCTACTACTACCGCTGCCATTGTCGCCAGTCCAACATGGAGCAATTTCGTTTCCGTGAACTGTTTTAGATGAAGCGAACGTACTCGGTTTAAGCTTCCATTGCGGAGTAGCCTTTGGAATGGCGCTGACTGTTGCGCCAAAGGCGTAAAGGAAAAAAGTGTGTTGTACTGCAATGTAAAAAATATATAAACATTTCTATACTATTAGGTATATACGATACAAATCCTCCCCTCTCGCCAGCAGTCGACCGCCTTTCCGGGCGCTTTTTTCGCAGATGCGAGTCCCAGGCTCGTATGCATATGGTGGTGCCACAGATCCACCCACTCTGCCCCCACGCTTTCCGTGCGCGGCGTCGAAGACGAAATTTATGCGAAATACTGCCCTCTGAACGTGTCGGCTTCTTCTTCTCTCGTACTCATCGTTTTTTATTGACCCTTCTCGGTAGGTGCACCCCAACCTCATCTCGCCTGGGGGCGTCGGCTGCCCTACCCACGCGGTGCTAGGGGGGGGGCTCGCGGGCGTATTTTCTACGACCGGAACAATATCCCTGCTAGACACACGCCACTTTATTATGTTTCCGCAGCACTCCAGAAACTGAAACGACGTCCAGTATGGCAAACCGGTGCTTCCAAAATTTGCCGAACTCACTCTCCGTCAAAGTATTATGTTTGCTTATCATACGCTGCATCGTCTACACCTCGACCACGTCCTCGTCCACTGCTGGGTATTGCTCGTTGTTGTCCTCGATCCGCTGTGGTCGAACAGCTTACCATACCCCGAAAGGAGGAGTTCTGGAGAGAAGCGAGTAACCTACCACCGTCAAACCCATTCGCGGGACGATCCCCTTGGTTCAAAGAAAAAGGTCGGGTGGTGCAGGGCAGGCGCAGTACATCTTCCCTATCGTTTGGAGCCGAGTGCTTAGCTAACGAAGGTCGGAATTGTACTCGTCGTGAGGAAAGGAACTGACGAAGAATATGGACAGCATCGTAAAATCTTGGTATTCAATCAAATTTTCGGTGTCGTCTGCCTTGACCTCCACGGAGTGTAGAGTTGTCACAAGGGCGACAACGCCCGATACCGTGCAGTGCCCAAAGCGTTTGAAATACACAGTTAGGGCACCTACTTCTCCTGATACAGGCCGCCTCGTTACGCATGTGAAACGCTTGACGTTGGTACTCGAACCGACGACAAACCACTTTATCACTGCAATGTTTAATGTCGGTAGGCAACGACAACTCACGCTCTTATTTGATTGATGTGTTGTCCTTTCTTTGCAACCTTGGAGCATATTAGCCTTTGCGAGATTCCATCGACAGGGTGGGTATGCCATTTATGTGCCACCTCGTGTGCCTCAATTAGCTCCTCCGGCCATCCCATTCAAGAGTTTTGGCCAACATCTCCAGTATCGTCTCTTGCGACGCTTTTTGTTTAATCGCAGGAAATACATTGAACTGGACTCGCTGCGCGTAGATTATTTCTACCCAATTATTCTGCTTCAGGTTTCTCGGGCCGCTGGAACAAGGACGCTCTGGACGGTTCTTAGCCCCCGACCTATTGCCCTTCACTTGCCACGCTGTCTAGCGGAATTTGGGTATGATCGTAACGTTTACAGAGAAGCAGTAGATAACACAGGAATAACGTGTAGCGACCGGCCCACCAAGCTCGCAAAGAGAAAGCTCCGACGGTTGAGAGAGCACAGGAAGTTCTTAGAGTGATCGACCTGCCGGCCTATGGTATCAATTTCTGACGACTATGTATATACGAAAACGCCCCCAAAATACATACTTGTGTACACATGCACCACTCCTCGATGCCGGTAGGTATAGTCAACACAAGTTGTGTCTATTGTTATGGTCATCCGTTCTTTCAACCCAGCGATATTCAGCACACCCAACGCCTGTGATCAATTTTCATCCTGCTGTACTCGAAGAGAGGGGTACACGTTCTGTGGTCATATACTACGGCATTCAACAAACGGCCATCACCGTGCATGCATGGATGCCACAGTGTTAGTAAGGCAGCATTTATTGATAACCTTGAAACAACAACAACGACAACAACAACAACAACAACACCAACAACAACAACACAATGATAAAGAAGCATAACTACTTTACACACGAGCTTGTTGGAGCTCAACGCCCGAGTAGGCCTCCGTCTTAAGCGTGACTTTCAGTGAGTACTCAAATAATTTTCATATTTGTTGTCAATTTGAATCCAATGAACAGGGAAATGTGGCGACGTTGACAGTTTTGTTGCTTAAAATCTGTAGACACTAACTGCGAACACATCTCCCGGCCACCCACAGACCTTCCAAAACATTAAACCGAGTCCGACCAATCCGATGCAAGAGTGCATTTTTTGGGGGATTTTACTCTAGGACTAGGATGGTTCCAGGTACTAGGCAAATCTGTACGATGCAACACGCGAACAGAACAATCGCTGTATGTGTCCACTTTGAGGCATATAACGATAGCAAACATCTATCCTGAACTGAACATAGGCGACTACAAAGAAAAAGCAAAACGTTTTGTATTTTCCCGCCCAAAAGCTGAAAGACCCACGTCTCTCAAAAGAGATGGGCCCGGAAACATATCGTGTGTACGACGAATTATTTACGGCCTTGCCGAAGTTTGACGTTAAGGTAATAAGTTATCTAAATTATTTGTATAAACGTTCTAGCCCGAACAGGCCGAAAGCTTGAAAAAACATTCGCAAGTAAGAATCGAGGGGGAAAATACGAAAATTCAACCACCAGTTGGGTCGTCTTTTGGTAACATCTGTATACATCATGTGCGAGCTATTTCGTCAACTATTAGGGTTCACCCCAAAAACAAAAGCGCTAGCCCCGGACCACGTGCGATTATTCGGGCCGGGCGAGAAAGCAACCTCGCGGGCAACCTCTGGCCACTTAGACCACACATGCACACGATAATCTTCGAGGTCGTTCATCTCGTCCCGGTGGAAGTCGATTTTTTCCGGAGTTTTTTTTGTTTTTGTAATTTAATTACACTTCACCAACCAGGCTGTGCAGGACGTGAAACAAGCTACGATTGTATACATACGCAAAACACAAATTGCCGAGCGACAAATGAATAGATATATTGAAACGAAAACGAACAGGCGTAAGATGGACTCGAGTCCTACAACAACGTCACCATTGTGTTTTTTTGCCAACCTATTTTCGAGTGAACGGGCTCCAGGAACGATGAACTATCCAACAGCGCGTGTTCATCCAACCGCTCTTTCTTTCGATACAGACGTACCTCGTCTATAAATATGGCTCACCCGGTTATATGCATTCGATTTTACTTGAGGACATTTTTTTTTTGTGGTATGTAGACTTCCCCAGGCAAACCGCCACAGAAATTCGTGGAGAACTCCTACCATAGCTTGCGTCAATACCCCGCATCTTTCATAATATAACGTACACCCTCGTGGACTGTTTATTTTCACGACGAACAATGCGTGCTACGAAGGAGATTTAAATATTTGGCTGAAATCATTTCTGAATGATCGAGCTCCGTAAGGGCCCGTATTAACGAGTATAAAATAAATTCAATTTGGAAAAATAAAAATAAAAATTCGCTTTTCATTGGTCAACACACGCACCAGCACCAATTTTTTTGCCCCAATATCCTAATATTTGGTGCTGGTGCGTGTGTTGACCAATGAAAAGCGGATTTGAATTAAAAAAAATCCAAATTGAATTTTTTTCTTCTTCGTTAATACGGGCCTTAAGGGCCCGAATTAACGAGTAAAAAATAAATTAGGGCCCGAATTAACGAGTAAAAAATAAATTCAATTTGGAAAAAATAAAATTCAAATTCGCTTTTCATTGGTCAACACAGGCACCAGCACCATATATTATGCCCCAAGATCCTAATCTTTGGTGCTGGTGCGTGTGTTGACCAATGAAAAGCGGATTTGATTTTTATTTTTTCCAAATTGATTTTTTTCTTCTTCGTTAAAACGGGCCCTAACCCGTAATCGGTGGACGGTCATAATTTTATTGCAATGGCATTACTTGTTTGCACCAGCCATGGGGTGTTCAATCGGATAGCACTTTTACTTTCCTCCGTTAATGATTAGTATGGGGTTGAGGTGTAGAGCTCTTCAAGTAACCACCCTTCCAAGGCAAACACATGGTGCACCTCTATCGTAACATGCGTCGAAGACACCGGGGAAAGTCCAGACTCATTGGAGTGCGCTGTTACAACGCGTGGGCGACGCATGCTTACGATAGAGGTGCACCCCATGCTTTTTTTCTGAGCTCCTCACTTAAGGAGCGTCATGACTCACCGAAAAAAACGATTTTGGAGGAAAATAAAAGTGCTGCCGGATGCGAAGTATCATGACCGAAGTATACTCTGAAGCATTATTCGTCACAAAAATGAAAGTCCGACGAATTTGGGTTAAGGAGCCCGATCGTTCAAAAAACGATTCGGCCAAAAAGTGCTACCTCTACCGTAGCACGTGTCGATCGGGCTCCTTAACTCAAAGTCGTCGGCCTTTTTTTTTTTTTACGGTTGTTTCAATATTTTTCACTGCTATGTTAAGGCCTCGGTATCGCTCGTCGGTTGTAGGGCTACGTACGTCAGCACTGTCATTTTTCTTCCAACATTCAGTTTTTCGGTGACTTACTAAGGACTTAACTAGTGGTATAGAGGTCCTCAAGTGAGGACCCTCCGAAGGAAAAAAACAACAAGTTGCACCTCTGCCATAGCATGCGTCTAAGGCAAGGTGGCGACGAGATATTTGCAATGCCATGCATAACTATTCATCGTGTGTGCCTGACCTTGCTTTATAAAAAAAGGAGGACCTCGGAATTTGACCTGTCGGGGGGGGTGTTGCCGTGCGTAAAACGAAACGAAAATAGGATCACAGAGTCAACTCAACACAGGAGAAACAGTTTGCCAACGACGCAACGCGCTTGTGAGCGCGAAGAGAGAAGAAAGTAAACGCTAAAAATATGTGTACCTACGTACAGAAGGAGATGAGAAGATGTACCGTACCCGAGGCAGGTAGAGTATTGGTTTCTGTCGGCAAAACTATGACACAAGGCGTATATATGTGTATTGAATGCTTTGTCGACGGCGTCGCCAAGTGTCGGTGCTGCTGTCGTACTCTCCTAAACACCACAATACATAAACGATCATGCAAACAAACTACAAGAAACTTCAATACCTTCAACTCGGCGAGTTTATGGCCTCCTTGTAGTGTTATTTACACTTGCAGACTTGTCAGACTTCGCGAACATGTTATTCTTACGCCGAAGACCATCACAGGGGTCGCTGTCGCTGGTGTGGTACATAAGTTGTGTGAGAATGACCATCATCGTGTCCCTAACATTCCTCTTTCCGCACGTATCCTTCAACCGCGCTGGTGTGCAGGTGCTAGAGCAATCCAGATCAAGAGTGTTCGCCTGTTGTCTTGGGCTTCCCGCCGAACTGCCCTCACAACCCGTTGAGGCCATGCCGCGCTGCCACGGTCAGGATTGCCATATGTCTGCAGGCTTTAACGTTAAAGGCAGCAAGACGGGAAATATTGCAAGCAGCATGCTGAGGACGGCATGGTGAATGTCGTCAGCAAGCGCTGTTCGCATGACCCCTGCGAGAAGGTGCCGAGCTTAGGTTTCGAGGGAAGCAAGACTGCGCTGTACTGTAAGACACATGCTGAGGACGGCATGCTGAACGTCCTCGTCAAGCGGTGCTCGCATGATTCCTGCGTTACGTTGCCCAGTTTCAACGTCGAGGGCAGCAAGAGGGCGGCGTTCTGCAAGAAACATGCTGAGGACGGCATGGTGCAGATCAACAAAAAACGCTGCTCACATGCGGCCTGCATGACAAAAGCGAGCTTTAACGTCAAAGGCAGTATGGCACCAGCGTTCTGCAAGAAACATGCTGGGGATGGAATGGTCAACCATGAATCCAAGAGTTGTTCGTATGGCACATGCACAACGGTACCGAGCTTTAACGTCGGGGGCAGCAGGGCTGCGGCTTTCTGCAAGCAGCATGCTGCTGACGGCATGGTGAATGTCCACTCCAAGCGTTGCTCTCATGGTACCTGCAAGAAGTTGCCCGTCTCCAACTTCGAAGGCAGCAAACAGCCCGTATTTTGTATGCAGCATGCTGAGGAGGGCATGGTTAACATTGTGTCACAATGTGCACATGATTCGTGCACGAAATTCCCGTCCATCAATTTCGAAGGCGTAAAGAAGCCGATGTTCTGCAGGCAACATGCGGAGGTCGGCATGGTGGGAGTGACAAATCGCCGCTGTGCTCACCATACCTGCACCACACAAGCCTTTTTCAATACCAAGGGCAGCGCCGTGGCGGCGTTCTGCAGGGAGCATGCTGCGGACGGCATGGTGAACGTCCGTAACAAGCTTTGTTCACATCCTACCTGCATGAGGTACCCATCGCACAACGTCGAAGGCAGTAGAACCGCTTTGTTTTGTAAGCAACATGCCGAGCATGGCATGCTCAACATTCGTGCCAAACGCTGTTTACAGGGTACTTGCCCGAAGCCAGCGCACTTAAATGTCGGAGGCAGCAATGCGGCGGTTTGCTGCAGGCAACACGCAGAGGAGAGCATGGCCAACGTCAACAAGCGTTGCGCACATGATTCCTGCGTGACTTCGCCGAGCTTTAATGTGGAGGGCAGCACAAGTTTAACGCTCTGCAAAAACCACGCTGAGGGCTGCATGGGGAACTTTCACGTCAGCCTTTGCTTGGAGGAATCCTGCAAGAGCCAAGCATATTTCAACAGCGTGGGTAGCAAGGCGGCCTCGTTCTGCTTGATTCACGCACAGAATGCCATGGTAGACTTCCGCCTTAAGTGTGGATGGGACTCCTGTACGAAGTGCCCGACGTTGAATTGGGAGGGCGCCGCGAGGCCAGCCTTCTGCGAGCAACATGCTGAGAACGGCATGGTCGCCATCCCCATCAATAGATGCTCACATGATTCCTGCGTGACGGTGCCGAGATACAACTTCAAAGGCAGCAAGGGGCCGGCCTTTTGCATGAAGCATGCTAGGGATGGCATGGTAAAGGTTTCCCATATTCGTTCCTCACAGGCTAGCCGCGGAAAAAATAGGGCTATCGACGACGACGAAAAGGAGGCGGCCATGAAGCGCGGCCGCCACGGTTCGGCGTGGGCGTTGTCCTAGATCACACAGGAATTATTACCTGAGGTACACAGATCGCATAGAGTTTGCTGGTTTCTAAACGCCGACTGTTGGGCCCATACTCTCCGAACTGCTAGTGTTGTAGTGGCGCTCTCCGTTGACACGCATACTACCCCTTGTGTTCACGCCTTGTAGACGTGCCACGGCATAGCGTACAATACCAGCCCCAAGCCCTGATTCGCAGCAGCAGGGCTTAAAACGTGTGCAAGCATCGTCAGGGGCGGGGGCGGCCGATTTAACAATCGTTGGCGTATTGTTTCGCCGATTTGGCAATGTTCAAACTGCTTACCTCTTGCTTAAAAACAACAGCAGGCGTGTTTTGTGCTTCGTAAAGGAGGCTGTGTCATTTGAAGCTATCGAAGTATGCGAAATATGCCTGCCGAAGCAGTTGACATGCTGTCTTGTAATTTCGAGGGAATGCTCTCGGATGGCATGGTCGTCGTTGGTCTGTTTTGCGTGTTAATTTGCTGCTTCCTGCTTGGCCGGCGTAGGTATTGGAGTACTCCAAAATACCGGGCAATATAGGTTAAACCTTGGTCCATTCGACTATTTAACTGTTCACCGGCATGTTCGCCGTTGTTTTTCTCGGCGCTTATTGTAGCTGCTGGTTCGCACTCGCTGGATGGGTCAATCACGGCGTGTCGCTCCGCGTGCGCTCAGGTAGCTTGAAAGGGTAATATACGCCTGCTGGCCGGCGCGATGGTAAAGTATCGATCACGGGGCCGTTAGTTATCGCCGCTTCGTTTTGTTTATGTTTTGCACCCACCTGGGGGTTCAATCGGTGGTACCTAGTATATGACGACAACTGGGCAAAATATTATACGGGTACACTACTGTTTTCGGCCGGGGGCGCCTCGCTCTCACGTCCCACCCACACGCTGGCTATAACAAAGAATGGGACGTGCAATCCGAGGACCAAGCTACGCAACGATTAATATGTGAAGCACTACAGTAGTTGTGTTCCTGCGGTATACCGCAGAGTTCATCGGGCGAGGAATGTCGGCCGTCAGATCATAAAGATGTTTTGGCAAACCGAAATGCCCCGCCTTATATTCGCACGCAGATTGGCGGAGAAGATTAGTGCTAACCACGGTAGAACCCGATTTAGATTTGCACGCAAATTGGCGGAGAAGATTCGTGCTTCACCACGCTATTAATAGTGTGATTCTGAATAGCTGTATGTTGGGATGTAATGCTGTGATGAATCGTACGGAGCTCCAGATGGTTTTCGTTGGACGTAGGGTATGACGCGCGCCGGGTGTTCCTACTGTAGTGTGGCAATCTGTCGAAGACACCCCCCCCGGGTAAATGCACGGATACAATATTGCCGCGGTTTTGGATGGTTTACTGGTGAGCGTAGGCCCACCGTGATAATGTATCCAACACCGGGCGTATGTGTTTCAAATGCTGTAAGGTCGCGAGGTTAGAACTGCGGTCGTCCCTATCTCTCCTATGTCAGCTGGGGCCGCCTGCATAAGATACGAGCAATAGTCGATAGTGTGAATTTTGTTCGTTGGTCTGTTCCCACCCGCCATACACCACTTAGTCTGTCTGTCTGTCTGTCTGTCTGTCTGTCTGTCTGTCTGTCGGTCGCACGGTCGGTCGGTCTGCCTGTCTGTCTGTCTGTCTGTCTGTCTGTCTGTCTGTCTGTCTGTCTGTCTGTATGTCTGTATGTCTGTCTGTCTGTCTGTCTGTCTGTCTGTCTGTCTGTTTGTCTCTCTGTCTGTCTGTCTGTCTGTCTGTTTGTCTGTCTGTCTTTCTGTCTGTCTGTCTGTCTGTCTGTCTGTCTGTCTGTCTGTCTGCCTGTCTGTCTGTCTGTATGTCTGCATTTCTGTCTGTGTCTGTCTGTCTGTTTGTCCGTCTATCTGTCCGTCGGTCTGTCTATCTCTCTGTCCGTCCGTTTTTCTGTCTGACTTATATGTATTTTTGCGCGACGGACGTTCTACTCACCTGCCCACCTTCCTTGATGGCGGTCTGTCTTGTGTCGACCCGGCGAGTTCACTGCCACTCAACGCCGGTCAAACGGGTTGTTTTGTTTCAATGCATTGACGTATATGTGATTATGTTCGGGACTGATTTCGATTGTCGATTCACATGCCGGACTACCAACTTGAGTCACACGATATCCATTCAAATACTTCTACCTTCTGTACCAACACCGCGAAGTGCAATGGTTTTCAGATTCGTTTTCACGACACACCCGGTAGTAATAATGTTTTTGCATAAATGCCGACAGCAACAACGGGATTAAACAAATGTCTTTTTTTTCCTGAACTATACCAAATAGATTGGGGCATCGGCAAACACATACGTTACGCCCCAGCCTGTAGCGTGCCCGCTCGCGTCGATAAAAGTGTTCCCTTACGAGATACCTGGTACATAAAGCCGTCAAAATGTTCGGCTCGAGTGAGACAGATTTAAACGCGTACAATAACATAATCGCCGGCATCAAAGGTTATACTGGCTCGCCTCGTACCCTGGCCGCAATCGATAGCTGAAACACGTAGGCAGCTGCGAAAAGAGATATGTAAGTTGTACTGCTCGACATCGCGGTCCATACGCTGATCCATATTTAGTGTTTCACTACGATCTGCGTCTGTTTTTTTACACCAGTAATACTGTAGTATGGTGATGCTGCGCCTTCACCTGCGACGAGTAGACACCTCCCAAAGCTGCCCTCGCGCATGCACGTCGCCAGCTGCCATCCACTATGGCCTCCATCTGAGCCGTGGACAGCTGCTGATAGTTCATACCTCGTCTGGGGTTGTGGGCTAGGCGCCTAAAACCGACCTCCCGACCGGAACCCCAACCCTAACACGCCCCGTTTAGCGGTGGTCACTACTAGGATGTTGTGGTTGATATATCTCTAAGTTGGTTTGGCCGGCGTGGATGCGGTGCTTGAAAAGACCCCACGTTGTTTCGGCTGGTTCGGGATGCGATGACAGGAAAATACTTCAGGTTGGTTGAATCGCTTACAAACTACACCTTAGCCAACCAAAGGTGCCCATATAGCTACCCCAGGAATGTCCACTTTCAGACTATGTGCACGTCTGCTCATATCCCCGTTTACCTAGAACACCAAAGCCTACCGGACGACGTAGATGCGCGCACAAACATAAATCTTGGGTTAACGAACTCAACGACCGCCTGGGCTGCCAAACTAGGCGCGTTAGACTTTCGACAGTAGTAGAGTCGTACAGCATTGGTTCAAGAAACCTCCGAAGAGTTAAAAACAATATGATCCTTCTCACTTCCGGGTGAACTACAAACCGACTTTAACATCACAACTTACAAGGGAAAACACGCGCTGGTACTAGTGTAGCTACATTAATATTGCGTGTCTTGCCGAGCTTTTACTGATACGTTGAATCCACCAAACACCATAGGATATCGCAGCAGAGAGTGCGTATTTTCTCGGTTGCTTTCACGAGTTCGAGCCATCAGAAAAACAACTATGATATCGAAACCTGCGATGACAAAAACGAAAACGAGATACAGGAACAAAGCAGACCCAAAGCGTAAAACAAAGCTATTTCCGAGAAAAAACCTCGAAAACAATTTGCTTCCTCGAAGAAACAACCTCGATGTTTCGCAAAGAAACTTGCTATCTCGAAGAAAAGGTGTCGATGTCCCGCCGTCTCATAAGAGCCTACACACTGAAGGTCGCCGCGCTCATGAGCGGCGCGAAACCCGAGAGTGTGTACAGGGGGGGGGTATGAGGGGCAGACGCTGAGGGACACGACCCTCGACAAGAGCGGGCGAGAGACGCATGCTACGACAACGGTGCACCACGACTTTGCTGAGCTCCTCACTAAAGAAGCTCCGCACCTCACCGAACCATTGATGTTTGAACGAATACAAACGTGACTGCCCGATTAACAATTTGGTGACCTTAAAAATCACACCCTGAAGAAAATTAAACACAAGAACGAAAGTCCGATGATTTTGGGACAAAGAGTGCGATCGTTGAGAAACCGTTTCTGCCCGAAAGTGCTACCTCTCTCGTAGCACGCATCGAGAACGCCATCGCGAGGGCACCGAAATAATTATGATTGGAATCCGGTCTGAAGTGAAATATATCTGAAGAACGTCCGCTAGTAGCCGAGCGGTCCTGCATATCTTGATATATATATATATATATATCTATATGCCCCAGGATACACGAGACGGAACGGGGCAACGTCAACAAGGACAAAAAAGCGGCCTCGAGCCAACATCAATATGTAAGGAGGTAAAAGAGGCATGTGCCATTTTTTCGCCGTGGGGTGTTGTTTACTAGTCAAATATATCAAACAAATATGGACCAAGACTAACCAGCGTCTGTAAAGTTTGGCATGCTTATATATCTTCCATGCGTTGCGAGCCACCAAAGGTCGAGCGTAAGCCCACGACTCGAACTTGAAAATAGTTCAAAAATGAAATATAATAGTTAGAAAGCAATTGCAACGACTTGATCACCAGGCACGAAGCAGTTCGCAATCAGACAGATAATGCTTAACACGAACCTGACAAAAAAACGCAGTTGTTCATCCATGGGCTCGGTAACAGAACCAGCCTTCATTCGGACCCCACGTGGGTGTCGAGTGACAAAAATACAGTAACTAGCGCTGACAGCCCTTGACCCACTACGCCTGTGCTAGCCAGGAAGATCAGAAAATAAACCCCAAGTCGCGCACGATCGTGAGCATTAAGATACAGTCAATAGAACAGACGGGCAAGCTGGTAACAGCAATACAAAAGAAAAAACCCAAAAACGAAGAAAAGCAAACGCCGAACAACCGGGCCGACGTTATACACGCTTTGCGCAAAAACCGAAAAAAAAATTTGATGACTCCGCCTCCCCCGCTCATTGAATTCCTATGCAACGCTTCAAACACGAGGTGCTTCGGCATGTAAACCCCCGTGCAAGTTTTGCTTGGGCAATATAGACCCCATTGTCGATTAGACTCTTAGGCGAGACAGCGCCGAGGTAATAGCTTACAGAGCCATTATCCTTACTGGCTAAGCTTTAGTTGTTTCCCCCTAGCTAGACCGTGTCAATGACGTCTCCTTGCTTCCACCGTATGATATCGCGATGTGAGTACATGCAACGCGAGACACCAATAGACGGCAGTTAGTTTGCTCCCGGATCAGCCACAGGTGCCTTAGGGGTTCTGGTGGTAGGGGCTCAACGGTCTGTATCTACCAAACGAGCTATGACTCAGTCCCGGTGAGTCCCTCAGAAGGTGCGTCCTGCTCGGCCGGAGGTGATGTCTGTGTCAAATCCCGATGGGGTTGCTTGGCCGGCGCTTCGCGGTCGGTATCGTCAACGTCACCACTTACGATGCTGACAGCCTGAGAGCAGCGTTGTATGCTGACAGTTACCATGATATCTTCAGCGTGTTTCTTGCAGACCACAGACTTCAGGCTGCCACTTACAACAAAGGTGGGTGGTCTTGTGCAGGTGTCCTGTATACAGCGCATGCGGGGGAGGCTAACCCTCCCTTGCTTGGCATGAGTTTCGCAGAACGCCACCCTCGTGCTCCCCTTGGCCTTGAAGGTCGCTGGCGTCTTACACGAGACCTTCTGGAAACAAGTCTTGCTGTAGACGTCCATCATACAGATGTTAACCATGCCGCCCTCAGCATGACGTCTGCAGAACGCCGCCGATTTTCCGCCCTTCGCGTTAAACGTCGGCAACGCCACGCACGAGTCGTGTAAGCACATCGTGGTGGGGACGTCGACAATACCGTCGCCAGCGTGTTGCTTGCAGAAAGCCGCAGACTCGATGCCAGCGACATTATAGACCAATCTCAAACAGTGTTTACGTGGACAACGCCTGCCGTTAAAGCTCACCATGTTATCCTGGGCATGTTTCTTGCAGAACATTGCTGCCTTGCTGCCTTTGACATTAAATGATGGTTTCCTGGTGCACATATCGTGCGTACAACGCTTCGATACGACGTCCACCATGTCCTCTGCAGCATGTTTCCTGCAGAACGCAGGCCGCTTACTGCCCTCAACATTAAAGCTCGGTTGAACGGTGCAGGTATCATAACAACAGCTCTTGTACTTGACATTAACCATACCATTTTCAGCATGTTCTATGCATAAAACCGGCGTCCTCTTGCCCTCAAAGTTGAACAGCGGACTCTTCGCACAGGACCCCCGCGCGCATCTGGTGCGAACGTTGACCATGCCGTCCGCCGCATGTCTCTTACAGAACAACGGTTTCTTGGTGCCGGAGAAATTGAAGCACGGCTGCGTCCCACAGGGACTATGTGCGCACGGGTCGGAAATCACGTTCACCATGCCATCTCCAGCATGTAGCTTACAGAACGCCGGTAGTTTGCTGTCCGCGACGTTGAAGCTTGTTGAGGTCCTGCAGGTATCGTGTGAGCATACCCTTCGTGTGACATTAATCATGCCGTCCTCAGCGTGTTGGCCGCAGAACGCTGGCATCTTGTTGCCTTTGACGTTAAAGCTGGCCGATGTTTTACAGTTGTCGTGTGAACAACGCTTCGTCATTAGGTTAACCATGTTGCTCTCGGCATGGTTCTTGCAGAATGCAGGCTTCTTGCTTCCCTCGACGTTGTACCTAGGGAACTTCATGCAGGAATCGTACGAGCAGCTCTTGACGAGGACATTCACCATGCCACCCGCAGCATGTTTCTTGCAATGTTCCGGCCTCTTGTGTCCCTCGAAATTTAAGCTCGGTGACTTCGAGCAGAGGTCATGTAAACACCGCTTGCCGACGACGCTCACCATGCCGTCGTCGGCATGCTGCTTGCAGTACCTCCCCGCCTTGGTGCCTTTGACGTTAAAGCCCGCAGACACTTGACAATGCTGGCGGTCACAGCGTGGCGTCTTCTCCTCCACAGGCTCGGAGCGAAGTTCTTCGCAGTCCAGGACGGGAGGTGAATACAGCTGTCAAGTTCCGGGCAGACCGTCGCACACCTGTTGTTCGTGGGAACCAAGACAACACGAAATTGAGGACCTTAAAGATGTATACGCTCGCCAAAAACAAGACGAGTCCACCGCATGCCGTTGTATGCCGTGCCCCCCAGTGCGGTGGTACGCTGGTAGTGAACGTGGTGGAACAGTTGCACGAGCGAAATGTTAAAGCAGCAGTCCGTTGTACATGTCGCTTGCAGACCGCGCGGCGGGGCGGGCGGTACTGCAACCAACAAAAGGCGGCACGCAGCAGCCGCCTTGAATGTAAAAACAGCAAACCAGTAAAAGAAAGCTCTGAGCTAGCCCCTGGTGTCCAACGACGGACCAGGCGTACGTACAGACATGGTCTCTAAGCGGAAAATTTGAAATATGCTCACCATTCTAAACACACATGTGTTTGCGGATGCCGTATAACGGGCGATGAAAGAGCTACTCAGCCCGGTTTCTGACAATGGCCAGTGGCAACACATCGGGGTTCGGATAGATGTTGAATTACCGAGTCACAGTGTTTAGCGGGCGGCTGAAAGCGTGTTTCGAAGCACACACGCATTCCCTGGGGTCTCGCGTTCTGCGTTCAAAGTAGCGACCGTGTTTTGGCTGTGTTACATACATATGCTTTGTCAGCAGACTACGATTCGAGTACGGGAAGTAGAACGCGACAAAAAGTACGACCGAAAGATCGAAACTGCCGTTCACCAAATAGAAACAACGATATCAGCTGATACAATAAAACTTCTAGTTACAGCCTTAGGGTGGAACACGTCGTTTACCGCCCAAACTTGAGGCAACTTGTGTTGCCCTGTTTTGTTCGTTTGTGCTTTTTAAGACCTGTTTGCTTTACTTGCCCGAGAGGAGCACCCCAGCGACATTCAGATTTGATACGCCTGCCGTTTGCCGACGAACTCAAAGCAGTGTGGGACCGAACGGCGTCACGAGTTTTGATTGTACTATCAGCTTTACGGTGGGCATGTTTTTATTCACGTGTTCTCCTCTTCTTCCAGGGGTGCCCTTCGCAGCATTCTCCATAAATATGTTCCCAGAAAGGCGTGAACCGTCTCACCCGAAAACAATGCCATCAGTGGCCGTGGTTGCAGGAACATTCCCCAGCAAACCTCTTTTAGAGGAAGCTGGGATGTGTCAACCAAATCCATAACTGCAGTCTAAACTACGGATGGCGCCAAAGAATGTCACTACACAATAGAAAAATTGCAGATGGGACTCGCCGAAACGTTGGTTGGTTCGCTTCTACTGCCATAGTTGAACAATATGCTCCGTACACACGCTAAGGCGTCTCCTATTAACAATTTTGTTGCTCCTTGATAATCGAGGTGTCGGCAACTTTGCACGTGTGTTTGACACGGGTAACGAGGCGACTCGGGTCTGTCTGTCCAATAGTCAACACCAGGCAGTTTGCGAGAAGCACTTAAAGCTGTTTGCAAAAGGTCTAATGGGTGCAGCCAACAAAAGCACCGACTCATTCCATTTTCCTCTCAAGCAGTTTCATAAGCCATTTTCAGACAACACCGACCATCTTGAATTTTTCGGATGAACCGGTGACACCTACCGTATCAGAAACATTTCTCCCGGAGGTGCCCCACAAACGTGTCGAACAACAAACGAACGTGGGGAAATAAGCGTGGATTTAGATACTTGTCATCAAATGCCTGCAAGCCACCTGACAACATCGATGCCGATTCCGTCCAAGGCAGGCTTTAAAAAACACAAAAAAACGGCATATAAAAACTTCCGGCCGAGAAATGCTGTTAGGGTCTCCAAATCCCCCTTCAAATAACACCTCGATTCTTGTGCGGTGGCTGTTGTTTCATTAAAACAACGGTACTTTACCAGATAACCTCTGTATCACAAAGGTTGGCGATCTGTTGTTGTGCTTGCCATGTCTGGTGTAGCAAAAGTGGTAATATATCAATTCCACAACACAATGCCAACGACAGGAACAACGCCACAACCACGAAAACAATAAAACTATTACGAATCCAACCTTCGTATACCTGTGGTTGGAGGAGTGCGTTCTGCGCTGGCTCCCCAATCGCGCCGCCGGCCAGCACTACAGCTGCAGCCTTTCAAGCAATGCGCGTCACATATCACCAAATAGTACAGGTGAACGTCTATGAGCGTGAAGCCCGAAATATATGTCTGATACATATTTTCAATATGCACGGCACACATAGCGCAACGGGTCTAACAATCTGGTCAAGGGTCCACTCTTCAAATGACCATGTAGTCAACAATCCGTCGATATATGTGTGTGATCCAACAATACTGGCTCGTTGACTTTTGTCCACATCGGGAGTAACGTTCTCAACGAATATAGCACTTAGGGCAGAGCCGACGGGTCAACTCGCGGGTATGTTGAGTACCAAAATCGGATGTGATTGTCCTCTTCCTGCATCACTGATGATACCCCTGTTGCATCCTCTCGAACCCCACATTCAACTAGAGTTGGCCATTCGACGTTAAGCAGCATATCGCGTACACCATCGTCAGCGGCAGGTACTACATGAGCGTTTCTATTGTTTTGGACCGGAGCGCCTCATCAATTGGTGTAGTAGCCGTCGACCGGTTGGTCGCTGTTTTCATTGTTGTCTTTTGTTTGTTTGTTTTTTTGGTGTTTCTATGTTTATTCCGGCCGCTCTGCGTCAACTTAGGAAGTAGCACCGTCGGCCGCCCCGCCGTGGGATTTGCAATCAACAGGGAAGAGTAGGTTCCTAGAACATTTTGCCCTTGCGACTATAATAGTTGCCTCGCGTCGCTAAGGGCTAATCCAGTACAGTTATGAACATCCCCTCAAAGCGTGTGGTTGGCGTGTTTTAATACCCGTAAACAACCTAACATTTGCAAGACCCTGAAAAATATGTATATGTCCCACGTCCAGGTGAACAGAGTTCAGACGGAGCCTGCTCAGCTGTGGTGGCCTTTCGCCTGGCAATGCCAGAGAAATATAAAAACGTGGCTGTGGGAACAATGACGCGCTGCCACGGCCAGGATTGCCAAGTACCTCCAGGCTTTAACGTTAACGACAGCAAGACGGGATAATCCTGCAAGCAACACGCTGAGGACGGCATGGTGAATGTCATCAGCAAGCGTTGTTCGCATGACTCCTGCGAGTTAATGCCGAGCTTAGGTATCAAAGGAAGCAAGACTGCGCTGTACTGTAAGACACATGCTGAGGACGGCATGGTGAACGTCCTCGTCAAACGGTGCTCGTATGATGCCTGCGTTACGTTGCCCAGCTTTAACGTCGGGGGCAGCAAGCGCCCGGCGTTCTGCGAGAAACATGCTGAGGACCGCATGGTGCAGATCCACAAAAAACGTTTGGTTACATGATGCCAGTGTTACGTTGCCCAGTTTCAACGTCGAGGACAGCAAAATACCAGCGTTCTTCAAGAAACATGCTGGGGATGGCATGGTGCAGATACACAAAAAAAAAACGCTGCTTACAAGCGGCCTGCATGAGAAGACCGAGCTTAAATCTCGAAGGCAACAGGGTCGCCGCTTTCTGCAAGCAGCATGCTGCTGACGGCATGGTAAACATCAGCGTCAGGCATTGCTCTCATGATACCTGCGAGAAGGTGGTGAACATCACTTTCGAGGGCAGCAAAAAACCCTTGTTTTGCATGCGGCATGCGGAGGGCGGCATGATCAATATTCGAGGACCCTGTGCACGGGACTCGTGCACGAGACATGCGGCCTTCCATTTCGAAACCGTAAAGAAGCCGATACTCTGCTCGCAACATGCTGAGGTCGGCATGGTGGATGTCAAAAACCGCCGCTGTTCGTATCTTACCTGTACCACGCAACCCTTTTTTAATGCCCAGGGACGTAATGTGGTGGAGTTCTGCAGGAAACATGCTACGGACGGCACGGTGAACGTCCGTTCCAAGGTTTGCATGCATGCTACCTGCACGAGGTATCCATTGTATGATATCGAAGGCAGGAGAACCACTTCGTTTTGTAAGCGACATGCTGCGCATGGTATGGTGAATACCTACCGTGGGTGCTGCTCACAGGATAGGTGCAACAAGGTCCCGAGCTACAATGTCGACGGCACCTATGCGGCGATATTGTGCGCACTACATGCGCGGGACGGCATGGTGAACATCACCAGCAAGCGCTGCGCACACGATTCCTGCGTGACCACGCCGACCTTCAGCTCGCCGGGCAGGAAGAAGCCAGTGTTCTGCAAGCAACATGCTGAGAGAGGAATGGTAAACGTTATCGCCAGATTTTGCTTGATAGAATCGTGCACGAGACAAGCACACTTCAACTGCGTGGGCAGCAAGAGTGCCTCGTTCTGCGGGCTTCACGCTCAGGGCACTATGGTTGACTTCCGCCTTCGGTGTGGAGAGGACGCCTATTGGGCGGAATCGACTCTTACTTCGAGGGCAGCATGAAGCCGGCCTTCTGCGAGCAACATGCTACAGACGGTATGGTGAAAATCTCAGTTGATATGTGCGTACATGATGCCTGCAAGACGGTGCCGAGATACAACGTCCAGGGTAGCAAGGGACCGACCTTTTGCATGAAGCATGCTGGTGATGGCATGGTAAAGGTAATCCGCAAGCGCTGCTCACCGACTCGCCCCGGCAAAGAGGGAGGTATTGATGAGAACGGCAGGGAGTTGAGGGCCAAGCAAAGCTCTTAGGTGTTGCCGCAAATTGCGTCCCCAGCCACCTAGATAGAACCACCTGTAGTGCACACCAAGCTGATATATTGCTTGCTTTCGAGACGCAGACCGGTGAACCCCAGCTATCAGCATTTCTAATGTTGGTGTAGGCGATTCAACATGGCAGGAATTCACCCCCTTATGCCCGCTTCCATCGAATGAGCTAGACACGGGATTTTGTATGTCACCAGCAGAAAGGGGCCTTTCGTAGTGGTGCGCGGTGAATACCTATGCAGGCACGGGAAACCGCATGAGCGCGCCATTAAACGAGCGCTATCGCGCCGTGTTGCCATGTTTCACTGGTCGTCGAGGACATTGAAAAATTATTTATATTCTAGCAGATCCGGTTGGTATGCCGTAAATGTTGTTTAGCCGGTAAGGATTGAAGTATGGAAAGTATGCAGGCGAAACTACACTAATAAGTAGGGTTATATATGGTCCATAAAATGCCATTGTTTTGGTCCTGACTGGCGTGCATATTTGCCTTTTTCAATTTTGTGCTTTCGATTTGGTGGTTCCGGCTTGCCCACACGGCTAATTTCAGGAGTATGAGTTTGCAGGCGAAAACTTTGCATGAAATGGTGTATGCACACCTGCTCGGCGGAACAGTCGTCACGAACCAGGGACTTCCAACGTCAACTGCGCCTCTGATCGCTTGGCGCCCGTCAAATATTAGTGTTTAACTCCTTGGCACATGTGAAACTTGTTTAGGGACATTGAGTGGAACAGATTCCCGTGAATCACGCCAGTCTGACATGTTGGGTTTGTCGTAGTGTGGAGTTGTTGCTATTTGTTATATTTCAAGTTAACCGCTACGTATCTAGCTAGCTCCAGATCTTGTTGAGCGACGAAAACGAATGTGCGCTCGTTCTTCGGTTTCTCCTAATGTGTCCATTATATTTTGCGCGTAATCTACAGTACCCAGACAACGTTTCGTTTCAAACACCAGTTTTTTATTCACATGGCAGAGGAGCAGGGACCATCATGGCTGTTGTTGTGTGCACTGTACTGTTAATGTTGACCGCTTTCCCGCCTATCCGGTGTCACTTGTGGCCGTCTACAAACTTTCTCAGTTGAAAGTCTGCAGTCTAGAACGTAGATACGTTATATCCGTCTGTCTCCTCATACGTCTGCCTGCCGGTCCGTCTGCCTGCCTACTCTCGTGACGGCATGTCGGTCAGTCCGCGCAGCCAATTGAACACCACACCAAGGAGGTCAAAACGTACGAAGGATCGACGCATGCTCACAGTGACCTTGTGTCAGGTTGGAATCCTTTCCCACAGAGACATATATTGGACACGCACTCTCCCAACAAGTACATTTAGTAGCTCAACGCAAAGGAGACTTATTATAAGCGAGAACAATAGCCGGAGTCCGGTGCCCTCTTGTGTAGAGGTCAGGTATCGACATTCGTCGCCGTAATAACGCCATGACGTCAAACGGCTGGGATAGTCTGTGGGGGGGAGATGATCTGTGAGTCGGGGCTGGTTCGGTATTTGAGATGACCGTTGGACGTAAAAGGCAAACACACCATCAGACAGATAACGCACGCCGAAGGAAAAACGAGTCGAACACGGAAACACAGACTCGCGGGCGGGATAAAAGTCGAATAACTACTATGATCGAGAAAACTCACATGAAACCGGGCAACTTCACGATATTTACCCCAGGTTACACGAGACGGAAGGGCGCAACGTCAACATGAACATAATAAGTCCTCGAACCAACAAGAGCGAAGGGAAAAAGCCGTATGTGGCATTCCGTTCGCGGTGGGGTGTTGTTTACCAGTCAAATGTATCAAAGAAATATGGACCAAAACTAACCAGCGTCTGTCTGTGAAGTTTGGCATGGATTTATATATATATACATATATGCCACACGTTGCGAGCCACCGAAGGTCGAGCGTAAGCCCACGACTCGAACTTAAAGATGTTCTGAACATGAAAGAAAATTGGTAGAAAAACAACTGCAACGACGTTACCGGCAGGCACGAAGTAGTTCGCAATTAGACGGACAAATATGTCCAACACCAACCTGATTAAAAACCATAGGTGTTCATCCATGTGCGCGGTATCAGAACCAGCATTTATTCGGACCCCAAGTGGATGCCGAGCGGGCAAAATACGCAGGGACTAGCGCTGGCAGCGCTTGGCTCGCTTCGAGTGTGTTAGCCAGGAAGTTCAGAAAGGAAATCCAAGTCGTACACTTTCGTGCACATTAAGACACAGTCAATACACCAGACGGGCGAGTTGGCAAGAGAAAAATAAAAGAAAGAACAAAACAAAACAACGACGAACAACTAGACCAACGCTGAACACGTTTTGCACAAAAACCGAAGACAGATCTTGATGACTCCGCCTCCACCGCTCATTGAATCCCGATGCAAAGCTTCAAACAAGAGGTACTTCGGCAGGAAAGCCCTATCCCGCCTACAAGTATTTGTTGGACAATATAGATTCCATTGTAGATTAGACTCTTAGGCGAGACAGCGCCGACGTAATAGCTTACAGAGCCTATATCCTTACTGATTAAGATTTAGAGGTTCCCACCTAGCTCGGCAGTGTCAATGACGTATTATTGCTTCCGCCGTACGATATCGCGCCGTGAGTACGTGCAACGCGAGACACCAATAGAGGGCGGTTAGCTTGCCCCTGGATCAGCGACAGATACATTAGGGGTTCTAATTGTAGGGGGTCAACGGTCTGTATCTACCAAACGAGCTACGACAACTACAACCTTGCCTCTCCGTCAAACTTACCCACCACCACCACCACCACCCCGAACCCCGCCATCCCCTCCCCCCAATGCCCAACCGCGCCAACCACCCACCTCCAACCCCCATCACCCCCAACGCCGCCAATCCATTTTCTGCTCTGCATACTGCACTGAGCGTAGTATCTCTGTGGTTGTAGTTTTGTGGCCACAGAACGGGTACTTTTTTAGGATGAAGAATCGGCACGGACACTGGGTGTGTATCTACCAAACGAGCTACGACTCAGTCCCGATGTGTCCCTCAGATGGAGCGTCCTGCTCGGCCGGGGGTGATGTCTGCGGCACATCTCGACGGGGTTGCTTGGCAGGAATTTCGCGATCGTTGCCTTCAACCTCACTTTGTACGGCGCTGACAATCTGAGAGGAGCGTTTCAGGCTGACAGTTACCATGACATCTTCAACGTGTTTCTCGCAGACCACAGACTTCAGGCTGCCATTTACAACAAAGGTGGGTGGTCTGGTGCAGGTGCCCTGCATACAGCGCATGCGGGGGAGGCTAACCATCCCTTGCTTGGCATGCGTTTCGCAGAACGCCACCCTCGACCTGCCCTTGGCCTTGAAGGTCGCCGGCGTCTTACACGAGACCTTATGGAAACAAGTCTTGCTGTAGACGTCGAGCACGCGGATGTTAACCATGCCGCCCTCAGCATGACTTCTGCAGAACACCGCCGATTTTCCGCCGTTCACGTTAAACGTCGGCACCGCCACGCATGAGTCGTGTAAGCACATCGTGGTGCGGACGTCCATATTGCCGTCTCCAGCATGTTGCTTGCAGAATGCCGGAGCCTTGATGCCCGAGACGTTACAGACCGATCTTGAACAGTGTTCGCGTGAACACTGCCTGCCTTTAAAGCTCACCATGTTACCCTGCGCATGTTGCCTGCAGAACATTGCTGCTTTGCTGCCTTTGACATTATATGCTGCGTGCCTGGTGCAGGCATCATGCGAACAAAGCTTCGACATGACGTCCACCATGTCCTCTGCGGCATGTTTCTTGCAGAACGCAGGCCGCTTGGTGCCCTCGACATTAAAGCTCGGTTGAACCGTGCAGGTATCATAACAACAGTTCCTGTATCTGACGTTAACCATGCCGTGCTCAGCATGTTCCCTGCAGAAAACCGGCGTCCTCTTGCCCTCAAAGTTGAACAGCGGACTCTTCACACAGGATTCCTGCGCGCATCCGTTGTGGACGTTCACCATGCCGTCCGCCGCATGTCTCTTACAGAACAACGGTTTCTTAGTGCCGTAGAAATTGAAGCACGGCTGCGTCCCACACGGACCATGTGCGCACGCCTCGGAAGTCACGTTCACCATGCCATCTCCAGCATGTAGCTTGCAGAACGCCGGTGATTTGCTGCCCGCGACGTTGAAGCTTGGTGCGGTCCTGCAGGTATCGTGTGAGCAAATCTTTACCCTGATGTTCACCATGCCGTCCTTGGCGTGTTGGCCGCAGAACGCTGGCACCTTCTGGCCTTTGACGTTGAAGCTGGCCGATGTTTTACAGCTGTCCTGTGAACAACGCTTTACATATAGGTTAACCATGTTGCTCTCAGCATGGGTTTTGCAGAATGCAGGCTTCTTGCTTCCCTCGACGTTATAACTAGGGAACTTCATGCAGGAATCGTACGAGCAGCGCTTGACGAGAACGTTCACCATGCCATCCGCAGCATGTCTCTTGCAATATTCCGGCCTCTTGCCACCCTCGAAATTGAAGCTCGGTGACTTCGAGCAGAGGTCATTTGAACATCGCTTGCCGACGACGCTCACCATGCCGTCGTCGGCATGCTGCTTGCAGTACCTCCCCGCCTTGCTGCCTTCGACGTTATAGCCCGCAGACACTTGACAATGCTGGCGGTCGCAGCGTGGCATCCTCTCCACAGGCTCGGAGGAAGTTCTTGGCAGCCTAGAACGGGAGGTGAATACAGCTGTCAAGTTCCGGGCAGACCGTCGCCCACCTGTCGATCATGGGAGCCAAGAAAACACGAATTTGAGGACCTTAACGATGTATACGCTCGACAAAAACAAAACTCGTCCCTGACAGGCCGTTGTATGCCGTGCCTCCCAGTGCAGTGGTATTAGTGAGCGTGGTGGGACAATCGTACGAGCGAAATAATTAGACAGCAGTCCGTTGTACCTGTCGATTGCAGTCCGCGCGGCGGGACGGTTTTGGTACTGAACCGAACAAAGCAAACCAGTAAACGAACGGTGTTGAGCTAGCCTCTGGTGGCCATCCACGGACACCGACTTGCGTAGAAATGCTCCAATCTGTGTCTAAGCGGGAAACATGAAATATGATCCCTATTCCAAAAAGGCATATGTCCGTGGGTGCCGTACATCGGGCGATAAACTAGCTACGTAGCGCAGTTCCTGATGATGTCCAGTGGGGACACCTCGGGGTCTGGGTGGATGTTGAAATGTCTAGTCACATCGTCTAGTTGACGATCGAAAACGTGATTCGAGGCACAGACGTATCCACTGGGAGCTCGCCTTCTGCGTTCAGAGTAGCAACGGTGTTGCGGCCGAGTGCGGCAAATCGTAGGAAACAAGACAAAAGGTAGCTTGACGAGATGGCGGAGGCAAGTTATAAACATGTACTTCGTATAAATATATAAATGAACAGGCCGTGCGACTAAACGTTAGCAAACTGCACTATAAGTACGCGACATGGAAAGCGACGGGAGACACGACCGACGGATTGACACTACCGTTCACCGAAGAGAAACGGCGATATCGGATGACACTACAAACTTCCAGCTACAGCGTTAGGGTGGAACAAGTTCGTTTACCGCCCAAACATGAGGGTTTCCGTGTTGCCCTGTTTTCTTTCGTTTGTGCTTTGGGCTGCTTGCTTTACTTGTCGGAGAAGGGCACCGTAGGGACCTTCACACGTGGCACCCCTGCCGCCTGTCGAAGAGCGTAAAGCAGTGTAGCAAGACATCCGTCTCGACTAGACGACAAATTTCAATTGTATTGCAGGACGGCTGCAACTAGTATCCCCTGCCTATCGTTCCATAATTTCCTTCTCGCTGGCAACGATGTGCGACTGGGGTGATATTACATAATGTACAGCTCTATATTTCGCGCTAGTCTAGACACCTCAAGAATAGCTACTCGGCAGCAGCTGGGAAGTACTTTCCGTAGATCAATTAGTTGGTCAAGAACAGTGGTAGTCTGGTAGAAACATGCCATATAATAGACCGCAACGCCCATTGGCGCAGTTTCCTTCAGCTTTAAACCCAGCTCGCGTACGACCTTGCCAGCGGCAAGCAAGGAGCTAAACGAAGCCGTGAAACAATGTTTCTGGTCCACAGAACCTCTACCAAACTGGTATGATTGATGATATGTTCGTGGTATTACGAACGATGCTCGTACCGATCCTTGGTGGACGGATTACTGTACATACGAGGGGTGCTGAGAAGGGTGTTCGGGTGGGTCGCCTACTTTCACGGTAAAGGGCACCGGATAAACCGGACGTTGGGCCGGGCCGCTTGTGTCTGTATCAGCTATGGATTTCCGTGCGCGCGGTATGGGCATGGGGAAGGCTTGGGATAACAAATGTGTAAGTTGTGAGCTTCTGAATCGGAGAGGTCACATGAGGGGGGAACAGTCGGATTATATCCTATAGCTTACCGTAGACAAACCGAGGAACCAGATTTGACATCTAATGTAGACTGAAAAAGACACATATAACTGTTAAGAGACATTCAGCTTGCCCTCATCAGGACTTCGACAATATTGCAGGGCAGTCAGCTAGCCACCGAAGTACCAGAGAAAGCTGCTCATGGCGGACCCTCACCCGGTGTCTTCTTGATATACGTCCGATATGGCTACGCCTATCCTGATCGCCCTCTATTGTCAGCTTCTCTTTGACCCCTCTGATCAATGCACCCTACCTTTCCACATGTTCGGCCACATAGTACCTTCATTAACGACTTCTCCCCCAACACATGTTTTCCTTCACAATCACAAGTTACAGTCAATTTGTGCGGCGCCTGCATCTCTCCCCGCAGACACGGGGGCTCGGCGCGTATACTTGGACAGGTTCAAAGTGACTCAACGCGCAAGAAACTTGAAAACCAAGAAGTCGGTGCAAGCTGATGTCCTCGTGTGTATATCAGCTCCTATATCGAACTTCGTCGGAGTAAGAGCACCATTGAGTCAATCGCTTTTAGTCATTGCAGTGGGGGGCATATAGGTACGCAAAGCTGGTGGGAGATTCGAAGCACTAGTCCGAAAAACCGACGGATAGACAGGAACACAGTCCAAACAGTCAGACAGACAAACCACAAATCGGTTTCAGAAAGCCTACTCGACACTGGGGAATTGGAGAGCAGACTTCAGGCAGGGACACTGGCTGCATAGTGAAAACGTCAACATCAACGCCAAATTGCTCGACCACACAACAACGACGATAGGACGCAGGAGCAAGGGGTCTTATTTTCACCATGCGGTGTTCCTGCCCCCTACACCACAAGTGACTCGAATCGTGCACGAATCATGTGACAAAAGCTTGTTGACGATGTCCATCATCCCACCCGCAGCATTTGTTTCACAGACTAACGCCGTCTTCTTGCCCTTCACAGAAAACGTCGCTAGCGTCGTGCAGGCTCCATGTGAACATGTGCTGTTCCGCATGTTAACCATGCCGAGTTCACCATCGCTCCTGCAGAACGAAAGGCCTCTTGCCTCCCTTGATATTGAAGTCCGGCGACGTGACGCAGACATCATGTAGGGGATACTTGCTAGCGGCTTTCACCACGCCATCTCCAGAATATTCCTGGCACACCACCGCCGCCTTGCTGCCCCCGAAAACCACAGGGTGTGTTATAATCCCTCACGAATCACGTGAGCAAAGCTTCTTGACGACGTCCCTCATGCCGTTCACAGCATGTGCTGCGTAGACCACCGCGGTCTTGCTGCCCTCGACAGCAAACGTCGCTCGCGTCTTGCAGTATCTCGCCCGCACACACTTGACATGCTTGGCGGTCGCAGCGCCGCATTGTCCCCACGTGTTCCTAGGACAATTCCCCACGCATCCAGGGAGGTGAACACAGCAGACATGCAGGCATTTGCGCACCTGCTGTTCGCGGGACCGGGAATAATGATGCATTAGGGCCTCTTGCGGATGTGCATCATTGCCAGTTTTACAATCCATTAATGACATCGTGTCGTGTGTTTTACGTGCCGTTTCTTAGTGTGCTTGTCTAATGCTTGTGAAGTGCAACATATAGTCTTTTGGGCGAAAGGTTCTACGCAGCAGTGGTGTTAAAGTGCTGCTTGCGGGCAGCGCGGAGGTGATGACGCATAACGACAAACCGGCGTAAACCCAAGGCAAAATACCCCTTAAACAATCTATTTAAATCGCTGTCTTCACGCATGAGATCCAGCGATAGGTCAACCATGCATGGGCCTGCAGCAGCAGTAGAAACTACATCAGCAACAGCACCAGCACTAGCACCAGCACCAGCAGCGGCAGCTTTCCGTGCTTTACTTTCGGGGCGAACCTCACTGAAGATACCAGTGTTTGAAGGTACATTTCGCCGTTTCACCCGAAAAGATACATCAGGGCCCTGTGATTTCGCGAAGGTGATTTTGAAAAAAGGATTCAAAGGAAACTGGAGGATTGTTTACACTTTCCAAAACTGGAAAGGGCGGAAATGGACGCCAACAAAAACATTATTACCAGTAAGACGTAGCGAAACACGTGGTGATACGCACCATCCAGAGGCCAAACACCCCTGCGTAGGTTAAGCGATATTTTACAAATTATACAAACGGTTCATCTAAAAAGGAGTTCGAAAAATATGAAAGCAATCCCCTATCCACGATTCAAGGGAACGCCCAGGCAAACTTTGACATTTCTCTTAGATATTCGTTCGCGTTACAGGGGTTTAGTTGTAATCTGCTGCTGCACCTGCTGCTGCTGCTGTTGTCCTTTCTGTCGAAAAAAATGTATGTGGTAATTTATTTAATGTACTGTACACATGACACGTGTATGTATGCTGCTGAGTACGGTTGATGTTGCTAGGCGTGTCGGTGCTCTGCTGCTGTTTGTGTTCGACCCTGCTCCAGCTCCATGCAGCTGAAGACGTCCGGGAGCAGGATCGGCAACGAACGCAACGCTTGAGACAATAAGTATTCACCCAGTTCGATGCAGCGCAAACAATAGTAGTGCGGGTATTGCGGCCGAGCCTTAAGACCGCCAATTGCTTAACTCGACAGTAGTACAGCTGTGCGTAATAGTCCATACCTGGTATATATTAGTTCTGCCCGGTAGTGGTGCTGATGATGATGTCCAAGCGGATCTTCACGGCTATGTCGACTTCAGGTTGTTCCGCAGGTGACCAGCTCTTCCGATAGCCACCCGACCCTCCGTGTTCGCACGGCCGCGCCGCAGCTACGTCACACGGCGGTAGCCCACGGCATCACTGGTGGAAAAACGAGGGCTGTCGTCCAATCCAGTTAGTAGGGGACGTGGAAAGGGGCCCTCCCGGGGACGGGTCGCTCAGCGCCCGGAAAGCGGCGGACCCGCAGGGAAGAATTTTGCATAAATATAGGAATTGGCCTGCGCTCGACTCCAAACGATCATGTCGTCAACATGTGATAGGAACCCAGCCACACGTAATATTATTTTGAAACGTTTCCTTTTCAGCTGGCTTCACCGAGAAACCGACTGAGAAATCGACCGAGAAGAGTTCCGCTTCCGTTTCGGTTTCATGTCTTTTTGTTTAGTTTTCAATTTTAAAAAAAAACGTCAGCCGTGAGCACTTCCGATTGAACGATTGAAACTCAAATTTGGAAATTGCGTTTCATAAACCGATCGAAACCGACCAACACATTGAGGAAAAGCTCGTAAAGCGACCGAGCAAGTTTTTGGTTTCGGTTCGCAACATTAATTGGTTACTTGTATGATGTACTCGGTTATGAATGGGTTGGTGTAGTTGGGTGAGTATAATACCGGTCCCGCTGACGCAGTATCGGCCGGACCACTATCAATAGTACAATGAAAATACTCGTGGTTTATGCAACACGTCTAATCAACCAGCACTACTGCTGCACGTCATGCTTCCGGGGTGTTCCTCGGCTGCCCCGTCGTTCCGTTCGCTCTCGCGGCTGATCCGCTGGGTTGTGCACCAGGAGCAGTACCTACTCGTAAAGCAGTGCAATTGTACCACCACACTGCGAGTTATACGCACCTTGTATCAGGTACTGGTACCCGGAACACGCCCGAGGCCTTGGCCAGTCTCCTTGAACGCCGAGCGTGACGTCGGTGGTCGCTTACATTAACCCTTTTAGGACTGCAGACCCGTTTTGGGGACAATACACTTTAATTACAAGTAATTTGTCCCCAAAACGGGACTGCAGTCCTCAGAGGGTTAATCGATAACACATACTGACTCGTACCAAGCAGCAGGTATGCTACTTCAACGATCAACAGGAAAGAGTATTCGTACGAGTACGTACACACCAGAAACGTTCAGAGGGAGATAACCTGAATTCAGCGAGACTCACAAGAAAGGTGGCGTAGCGGAGGCCAGTCTCAAGCCGATGGCGCCAGGCTTGCAAAGGGGCGGCCTTGGGGGGCAAGAGAGTGTGTCTTTTACGCCGTTTATTTCCGTGGAGAGGAGATGCTGCAGTGAGCTGTAAATCGGTGTGTGTGGTGTGTCCACACCACGCGTCCAAGGAAATTGTGAGGGCCCAACCCCCTATCCAGTAATACGGTTCAAACTCTATATAAAACCCTGACTTGTGAGACAGAATAACAACAATGTACCCACAGGCGCAGGGGGTACCACCTCGAAGAAGGCGCCGACTCCACATCAAGTGCTTTGATCTGTGCTCTGTCCCAGAGGGAAAAACGCAGTGGGAACCCCCTTCTGTTCTCCACGGCACCCCCTTCGCGCGTTTGGCGCCATCGACACCGCCCTTCCTCGTGAGTCGCACGGAAATTTCGTTTTGTATTTTTGAACCCGTACTTTTGAACCCGTACTACCACTTTTGCTCGTACGTAGTACGACTGCTGTACATTTCAGACATTTCAGACGATACGAGTATCATACGTAAGTACCTGCGTGCTACTGCTGTGCATCCACAGAATACAGCAGTACAGGGACGACGACTGTAGTTCGGATTGAGAGCAGAGTGTGGTAAAGCACCCGGTTTACAATTTACTGCTAACTGCCCTGTTCTGCCGCTATAGTTTTGCTGCAGCACCTCTCCGTACTGCTGTAATCTCATACGTACTGCGAACACATCCTTTCTCAAAGACGAAATCTGCATATGTACGTACCCAGCGGGGTTTTTTCCCCGGTGACTTGTGACAGGGCCGGTACTGGTACTGCGCTACTGCTGCAGCAATGCTCCGTGCTGCTGTAGACCTCATATCCGTACTGCATACTGGTATGCAATTTACTGGCAACTGCTCTGTACTGCTGCTGCTGCTGCTGCTGCTGCTGCTGCTGCTGTACTCGTAGGCACCATCCCTTGCAAGGCGTCGTGCTTGTATACCAGTACCAGGTGGGGGGGGGGCGGCTCCCCATCCCATTTAATATCTTCGCACTTTTCTTCCTCTCCCTCCGTATTATAGTCGTATCTCAAACCCGGGGTCACAAAGTAGGCTCTTCTCCCTCCTCCCCACTACGGTGTTATGATGAATGAACCCCTGCCTAATGCTTGAGAATCAACGACATGTTGATATAGCTCTACGTGATCATAGCGCAGCGTTCGGAATATAATTAATAATAAACTAAGAAACACGTCAGCTGTGAACTCTCCCAACCGGTCGATATTCATCTTTGCTAGCTGCGTGGCGATATTCCATGATGTTATTGTTAGGTACATTTCCTCGCGACTGACTACTGGCCGGTGACTCCCCTGGATGCTACCAGGGTCGACGAGACGATAATACTTGTAGAACGATTTCCGATTGGTTTCGCCCCATATCATCACGTGTACCGAAACAGCAGATCACACGAAAGGGGCACATAGATAGGTAAGGGGTACTCCCTGTGAATGTAGCAGCAGGTCTTCTTGACGTAGCATGCTTTTTATTTGGTTGCTTGATTATTGATTTGCTTCAGTATATTTACTTTTTATTATTTTTTCTTTTCGTTTTTTTTTTTTTCTCTTTTTTTCTCTTGCATGCACCTGGATTGCTAGCAGGGTAGGTCTTGCCTGTCGTATATGGCGTTGCATTGTCTGCTCTGCTTACTGCACTGAGTGTAGTATCTCTGGGTCGTAGTTTTGTGACCACAGAACTGGTACCTTTTTAGGATGAAGAATCGGCACGGACACTGGGTGTGCTGGATGTCGACGGGTAGAAAGGAAGGTTTAATGTGAAGAACACACACACACACACACACACGTGATTGGCGATTTTCCACGTAATTGCATTGGTAAGATGTGGTAAGTGCTTGTGTTTGAACAGTTTCACCGACCCCCTCGTGCAAAAAGTGCAACACATATATATACTGGTATAGGATATCCTCCAAGGATATGCACTCGTACCTACGACCTCTGAAACAATTATGAAGCTGCTAAAGAAAACCGGATTCGGGTTTAGATCCCAGAACCTATCTCTATTGTTTCGAAGTCGTTCGTGTGACCGAGGTACAGCTACTCAAAAGTACGACATTGAGCATAGATGACCGTGAAAGCCCTGCTACCAATACACCGTCGTAGTTGCTAAAAGGCGGGTCGCGGTCACACTTGTTTTTATAATAGAAGGCGGTGGAGTGGTGGCGATCTACGTTTGTCATGATTGCGCAGCAAATGATCATGAGTGCGTTGGACTGGGACCGGCGCCGACAGAACAGCGCATCAACGCAGCACAGCAGTACCTCGCTACATAAGGAGGAGTACTCCGTCTATTAATAGTCTCAGCACCTACTTGTGTACCCGGTATACGTACATACCAGTGCGTAGTTGGTGCAGTATGGCAGTTTAAATATGTATCAATACGTGCTCCATCACACCATGCCCATACAGCAGCATGTGTAATACGATAGGCATACTGGACCAGAGCCCAGCGCTATAAGCTCATGAATGTATACATGAGCATGTGTAGAATGGCGGAACACAATATACCTGGTACATGGTAGCAATAACAAACGAATGACCTTGTTTTTTCGTGGCATATGTTAATACATGCTGCGAAATTTGTTGACGAGGTGGGGTCTCGCAGCAACAGGCCAGCTGCGGCGAGACACTCTCAGCAATACCGAACTCTCGCGGCAATAGTTACATGCCCGATACTTCCTGGTCGATGACTTCCAAAAGGTGCTTCCAGGAGGTGTGCTTCGATAACGCCACTTAACCTCTGGTATGTTCTGTAAGCCGCACCAAGCTTCGTGCGCTAATCCTCGTGTCTGGCTGGATTCGTTCTCGATGGGACATACCGGGCGACTCCTTCTCCACTGACGGCCAGGTATAGCATCGTGAGAGTAATCCAGAATCGATAGCATGCACCATGGGCTGTGCGCAGGCGAAGGTTGAGTTGGAATCTAACAAGCCAGGCAGTTAGTTGTTGGCAAATCTTGTCCCAGCGTTGAGTCGAGCACATTCATGGGGTGGTCCACACGGATTCAAGAGGCTGGCGAAGGCCACCAGATGTACGTAAAATGGAACTCAAGGGTATAGAGTGTCATTACCGCAGGTTCTTGAACAGTGTGGTCACCTGTGGTGTACTGCACAGCGGTCAGCCGTCTCGACATCGTCTTCGCGTCATGTTGGCTTTCGCTCCCGTTTTGCCCCACGACGTCTTAGAGTAGTCCAAGTACTCTTTTGCTTGACTTATCGATGCTTTCCAAGCTATATCTTGTATGCGACGCTCACGAGGCAAGGGCAATACCGCAACATATGTGGCTTACAACCTGAATCTTCATTTTCTCGGGTGACGACTCATGTTTTTGTTTCTGCAGTTTTTATATCGATTTTTGGTGGCTAGCACACCGTGATCATAGCTGTGACCTCTCCGACAGAGCAACGTTGCTGCCCCCCTCCTGCCCAGCCTGTTGTAGCCAGTTGAACACTAACACCAGCACAGGCGGGTGCTTGGTTGTGGTTCTTGTGACGACTCTAAGTTGCTGTTTTCGGAAATACGCTAGGTTGCTGTGCATGAAACAGTTTCGGTTGCTGAGCGCTTGGAAAAAATCTAGGTCGCTATGCGCTTGACAAGACCGTATGCCACGCGATGGATAGTTGTCGCCGATCACTGTTCCTGGAGTAACTGTACACTGCTGTGCACGGAGCTACTGGGCTGTAGGTACCGCTGTTACCAGCGAAGGTGATTTTCACTTCCACGAGCCTTTCATGCACTGGCGCTCCCTTTCATGGACGTTACAATGGCAGTGGCATGTAAAGGGCTACAACTTGCATGTACTGGCTTGCACTCGCACGGACTGGCCTTGACATATGCAATGGGGCATACGGTGCGCATGCCTCGCTGCTGTTGTGTGATGTTGTTCCTCGTGTGGTTGTTGATTTATGTTATGTGTGTTTTGTCATAGTTGGTTGGACAATAACATCGCGAGTCGTCGTTTCGTTAGGGTATGTACATGGTAAACTTGTCAAGAACTCGCAAGTAGTCATGGCGCCAGGAAATTTCGAGCATCTTTACCTCGATAGCGATATATGCCATGCGTTTCCTTGCGTGTGTTGAAAAAGTGGTGCCCCAGTTGTGACTGAAGTGGTCTGACTTTTGTATCGATCATTATGTAATGTGTGGGTGTCATAAGAAGAAGTATTAGGTAGGTCACAAAAATATACTAAGTGCGACACAAGGGGGGGATAATTTGGTTCGCGTTGTAAACTATACGCAATCACGAACGATATGCTTTCAAGGTCGCTTGGGAGGCTCCAGCGGCCACCGAGGTCAATCGGTTCCAGCTGAAGGATGCCCATTGCTTGCGAGCTATATTTTTTCACAAGTCTTAATTTTGGATGGGGTGCTGTCAAGCTAGACGGCGGCTGCAATTGGAGGTTAATCCGAAACCGTGCGATGTGAGCAGCAGGGCAATTCAGTGGTTTGGACCACCGGTCGCATTAAGCCTAGCACACGAGATGCATGAAAAATATGCCGGTGTTGAGAAGGGAAATGTACCTGGGGTCGGAAGATTGTGCGATTTCCGATGCAACACTACGTGGAACGTGCCTGCAAGATACGAACTAATGACGACAGGAGAACGCTCCCGAAAATTGTTTTTGACCCTTTAAGGTATTCAAGAGGGCATACTGCGGCGGTATGTGCGAATATTATCTGAAATTGAGCCGGGCATTGGTAGGTGCACGGCAGCACCGCCGGCAGTAGCCCATCTGCTGTGTAAACAGCTTTATCTGTGCGCATGGCAGTTAGTACACGAAGTTGTGCCGGTGTGGTGTGGTCGCAGTGTTGTTGTACATTGGGTGGATCGCTCACAGTACATTACGTACCTAAATTAGTGTAGGACTGCATCGGCGGCAGTAGTTTTTGCTTTTACATGCACTTTACACACTGTAGGATTTTACACAAAACGACACAGCAGTAGTGGAGAATGTAACCGCCGTCCATCGCCCGTTCGCTGGTTCCATTATGCACTGTTGTTGTGGTTGGAAAGTTTGCCGGATCTGCGTGTATTTCGCTAGTCGCACCATCGGCCGTGCCGCCGCGCGGTCTGCAATCAACACACAAAAGGTACTGCCGCTGGCTATGATAGAGGCACTGTAGCACTATTTAATTGAAACGTTTCATGGATAATCGAGCTCCTCGACACAAACTCGTCGGACTTTCGTTTTTGTGTTGCTATATGTTTTGTTTTTTATTGTATGATTTGGTCATGGGATCGTTCATTGGGTATCGTGCTTATTCTTCCTCCGGAGTCAGTGATTCGGGCGAAGTATAGAGATCCTCACGTTGACGCATGCTACGATAGAGGTGCACCATGTATTTTCTGAGTTCCTCCCTTAAGGAGCGTCATACCTCACCGAAACAATTGTTTTGGAGGAAAATATAGTTGCTGACGGATGAGAAATCTCATCACCGAAGTATACTCTGAAACATTTTTCGTCTCAAAAATGAAAGTCCGACGAATTTGGGTTAAGGAGTCCGATCATTCAGAAAACGCTTCAGCCAAAAAGTGCTACCTCTACCGTAGCACGCGTCCGTTACTACTCTAAAAACATACGTGGCGCTACACCTCTGCCGTAGCATGCGTCTACAATTGCTGCTTGCTTTATTTGGCACGTACGACCGGTTATCTCACTCGTCATCAAAATACATCAGCACAGTTGTGGACATCACACGTATGCGTGTCGTTGGCGTGTAATACGCTTGGGCGAGGACTCACACCCGTAAGGCCTTGAAACTACTATGTGCGTTCGATTCCTGGAACTGCAGGTGTACAGGTTTCAACTCCAAGCCAGCTTAGGCGGTGTCTCTTCGCGCCCTGGGCTTGTCGAGAAATCTCCCTCAGAAACCGTGGGTACTATGCCGCGCTGCCACCGCCAGCACTGTGAGGTGCCCGCGAGATTCAACTTCAAAGGCTGCAAACAACCCGAATTTTGCAAGCAACATGCCGAAGACGGCATGGTGAACGTCGTCAGCAGACGGTGTTCACACGACCCCTGCGAGATGGTGCCGAGCCTAGGTTTTCTAGGAAGCAAGACGGCGTTATACTGCAAGAAACATGCTGAGGAAGGCATGGTGAACGTCCTTGTCAAACACTGCTCACATGATGCCTGCACCACGTTGCCAAGTTATAACATCCAAGGCAGCAAGAGGCCAGCGTTCTGCAAGAAACATGCCTTGGACGGCATGGTAAACGTCGCCTCCAAGCGTTGCTCACATGCAGCCTGCGAGCGAAATCCGAGCTTCAACGTGCCTGGCAACAGGAGACGGGAGTTCTGCAAAGAACATGCCCAGGACGGCATGGTGAACCTCGACGCCGTCGGATGCTCGCATGGCACCTGCACGACGTCGGCGAGCTTCAATGTCGAGGGCAGCCGTGCGCCGGTCTCCTGCAAGCGACACTCCGAGGAAGGCATGGTGAACGTCCGCACCAAGAGTTGCTCTCATGAAAGTTGCAGGGTGGCCCCTTCCTGGAATGTCGAAGGTACTCGAGCTATGTTGTTCTGCAAACGGCATGCTGCGGTTGGTATGGTCAACGTTCGCAGACCTCGTTGTTCACACGATGCCTGCACGAAGACCCCCTGCTGGAATCTCGAAGGCCGCAAGGCGGCATTCTGCGTGCAGCACGCCAGGGAAGGCATGGTGAACGTCGTCAAGAAGCGTTGCGCACATGATTCGTGCCTGGTGAAGCCGACCTTCAATGTGAAAGGCAGCAGGAAGCCAGCGTTCTGCAGAGATCACGCGAGCATCGGCATGGAGAGGGTCGTCGCCGCCCGCAATTATTGCTCGAAGGGTTCCTGCCCGAGCCAGCCACACTTCAACCTCGCGGGTAGCAAGACGGCCTCGTTCTGCAGGTATCATGCCGATGACGACATGGTGGACTTCCGCCTCAAATGTGGGAGGGACTGCTGTCCGAAGCACCCGACCTTCAATGTCGAGGGCAGCACGAAGCCGGCGTTTTGCGAGCAACACGCTGAGGACGGCATGGTGAACATCCGCTTAAATAGATGCGCACACGATACCTGCGCGACCGCCCCAAGATTCAATGTCAAGTTCAGTAAGGGGCCGGCGTTCTGCAGGAGTCATGCTGAGAAAGGCATGATCAACCTCCTTATGCAACAATGCTCGCATCCTGGCTGTGTCGTCAATGGCCGTAATGTCAAGGGCACCGAATATGTTTTCCTCTGCCAGAAACATGCTAACGACGCCATGGCAAACGTCAGCCGCGATGGTAGCTCACGGGCTGACGGCACCGGCAAGAGACATGTTGACGAGACCAACGCAAAATCGGCCGCCAAGCGACGCCGTGAGGCTTTGCCGCAGACGTCCCCCGCGGTCACCTCGACATGACGTTCTGCGGGTAGACACAAAGGCGATATATTCGCCACTGTCTACACTACGGGTACAGCACGAGCGTTGTGTCGCCACGCTCAGAGCACTGCTGCTGACATTGTTCCTGATCCGAAGGCAAGTGATAATCTACGACGTCGACTCCCATGAAATTGGACGGGCACTCGACGACGTGCGGAAGCGGCGTGGACTTCCAATTGAACACCGTGGTCAATATCTCTGCAGACACGAGGAGGAGAGAGGCCGGACCAGTAAAACATGTGCTGGCGGGCTGCCTCGCCGATACGAGTATTGGTCTGAAGAGACGATTCTAGTCCACTATTAGCAGGCGGGGCTCGTGGGCAGGGAACGTCGTGGTTCTTGTAGCCTCTGGAGTCTATGAGGTATGAACCAGTAATGTTTATTGCCTGACCATTCCACTTTTTTGGTAGTGCTCGTCATTCTCGCGGATTTTTTATATAGTTTCATTTGCTAGTTCCAGCTCGCCCTCGAGGTCAAATCGCGGTGTCTTTGTCCAGGCTCTTGGTTGACTTGCAGTCTTCCCCTAACGCCTGCTGGCCGGCATATTCATAGTGCGCCAGGGGAGGTAAGCGCTGATGGCTTTCGTTTCTGTCCTTGCATAACCCACTTGGGGTTATACGGAGGCCGTGTTGTGCCTTTGGGAAAAAACACGGTTTCATACCAGGGTAAGTAACATGCTTCCGTTATTTTGTTCGTCTGCCTGTTTGTTTTGTACTGTTCGTCTTCGTTTTTCCCCCATTGTACTTGATTCCGAGAGTTTCACGAAGCCGACTTCTACAAAGCTTGGATCTATGGAAGCGTGCAAGTATGGGCTAATCCGTGTGGTTTATTTAGACTGGGGTCTCGGCCGACGGGCTGCTGTGGGTTTGGTAGTGTTTTTTGTGCGACGGGGTGTAGTCTGTTTCTTCTCTTTTTTAAATTATATGTTACTTCGAACGGATGCGGCTTGCTACTAATATATGGCTGCCTTGGCTCATTCCCCCGTTACTAGTACTGAGGCCTTTTGTTTCCTGAAGGAAACAATGCCTTGTCATACCGGGGAGCGTACAGTCTTCCATACTTTTAGCAGTCTGCCCGTCCGATGTTTACTGTCTATGTCTGCGTATTTTTTCATTCTCATTGATTGTGCAATCTGTACGAGGGCGGTTCACCAGGGTCATGCTTCCATTATTTAATTCGTATGTCTGTTTGTTGTGTACTGTATGTCTGCGTGTCTCCCCTATTGTACTCGATTCCCGAGAGTTGCACGAAGCCGACTTCTACAAAGCTGGGATCTATGGAAGCGTGCACGTATGGGACAACCCGTGCGATTTAGGACTGAAGTGTCGGCTGACGGGCTGCTGTGGGTTTGGTAGTGTGTTTTGGGCGGTGGTGTGTAGTCTGTTTCTTTTCTTTGTTTAATGATATGTTTCTTCGAACAGAAACGGCCTGCTCTTAATATATGGCCGCCTTGGCTCATTCCCCCCTTACTAGTATCGATGCCTCTTGTTTCCTGTAGGCAAAAATGCCTTTTCGTACCGTGAAGCGTACAGTCTTGCATATTTTTAGTAGTCTGCCCATCCGATGTGTATTGTCTATGTCTGCGTTTTTTTGTCATTCTCATGGATTGTGCAATCTGTACGAGGGCGGTTTGCCAGGGTAAGCATGCTTCCATTATTTAATTCGTATGTCTGTTTGTTGTGTACTGTATGTCTACGTGTTTCCCCTATTGTACTTGATTCCCGAGAGTTGCACGAAGCCGACTTCTACAAAGCTGGGGTCTATGGAAGCGTGCAAGTATGGGCTAATCCGTGTGATTTAGGACTGAGGTGTCGGCTGACGGGCTGCTGTGGGTTTGGTAGTGTGTTTTGCGGCGGGGTGTAGTTTGTTTGTTTGTTTTTTTCGTGTCATGTTACTTCGAACGGGAACGGCTTGCTGTTAATGTATGGCCGCCTTCGCTCATTCCCCTCTTACTTGTATCGAGGCCTTTTGTTTCCTGTAGGCAAACATGCCTTCTCATACCGGGGAGCGTACAGTCTTCCATACGTTTAACATTCTGGCCGTCCGATATGTACTGCATACCTGGTATGTCTTATGTTTTTTGTGTCATTCTCATGGATTGTGCAATCTGTACAAGGGCGGTTTCCGCAAACTCGGGATATGTAGTGTAAGCCGGCGAGTGAGCAATCCCACGGTAGGGGTACCACGGTATGGCTCAATATTTTCTGACCGGCTGAGCTCCTCGAGTGAGTAACCACCGGATACTAATATTTTTTAACTGGGTAGGTTTGATTTTTGACCACGGCATTGGAAGGCTTGATCGGGTTGCGCGAACGGATGTCTCTGAGGTCATGTTTCGGGTGAGATATTGAGATCCTCATGTGAGGAGCTCAGAAAATTATGCTACCCCCCTACCGTGGGATGCGTCGAGTATGTACTACCGGGTAAGCCTTGTTTCGTCGCACGCCATCTCGAGGTGATCGGGTTCACCGGGCTGCTTTTTGGTTTCGGTTGTGTGCTTAAAATGCGGCGGGATTTCAATAGCTAGTTTTGCTTTTTACTTGGAACGCATGTACCTCTCTGTTGTCCATTGCATGGCCCTTCTGTGAAGTACGTAAACGCGCAATGAATGCAGCAATTGCATATTGCCACACATTCCTTTATGGTAGTGAATATCGCTTACTGGTGCTACGGTAGGGGGGGTAGCCTGGCTTTCACTTCGTACCACGTTTACTCCACTCAGGCGAGTGGCTGTGTACCCCACTCAAAACTGGACGCGGGCATATGTTGTTGTTGCAGAGTAACGAGCATACCGTGGTGGTGCATATCTCGAAAAGGTAAAGCACCACTCGTAAGACATAAAACAGAATCGCGAAGAAGTATGGTGGGTCACTCGGCGGAGTGGCTTTCATCCGCGGAAAATATTGGAAATTAAAAACGACCCCCCTACCGTGGCACCAGTCCGCTGCTTAGGTTGTGGAGATGTTGCTTATATATTAAAGTTGGGTCCCACGCGGCATAAGCTCTTGTTGACCTTGGTCCATGACCCGAGTCAGTTTTTCACATCTTGTTGTATTCAATAAGTTCTTGAAATTCTCTTACGCGATGGTTTAGCCGCGAGTCGCAAACGAAATCCTGGTTTGGCTGGTGACTAACGGTTCAACATGAAAAACTGACACCAACATCTGGCGAGTGGGCCATAGCTCTTATTTTTGCGCGCGCAAACTCTGCGTCGTGGACGTCGACGTGGCTGCGAGGTTTACAGCATCGTCTGCGGTCTACTCTGAAATTCCCCGGTGTTTTATGGGTTTCCTTACACTGCTGCTGCTGTGTTATTATATGCCTCCATGTCTCGCTTTGGGGCCCCTTCCATCTTTCACCAGCCCCTACTCGCCGATGTTGGTGCACCGGTTGGGCCGAGAGAACTGAGGCATTGATCCCCCTTCGCTGCGGCGAATGTCGAGAGTTGACATAGACGCCGGACCACTCGCTTGAGCCGACTCTCTTGTCTCTCCGTTGCCGTTGCTACCTGAGATCCATCTACACCCCCCCCCCGAGTGTGCAAATGTTTTGGGCGTTGCGCTATGTCGTTTCCAAACGTTGATCCACGCCATACCCTCTCCTGTGCTTGTGTGTTTTATCGAAGCCGCTTCTATGACCGTCGTCCATTCTATAATATGACTGGGTGTAAAACATTCAACGTCTGCCATCGCGCCCTTAGTCGGGGCTGTTTTTTCATCCAAAACCGGGCGTCGTGACGCCTCAGCTACTCGACAGGTACGTTGGTCGAGGTACATGATGAATGATCTGACAGCATCATAATATATCCTCAGTGCATCTTGCCAATAGCTCAGAATGGACATATATACGAAGTATTTGTTTAGGTAGGTTGTTCTTGGTATGGGGGGGCATAACTAACTAATTTGGCGAAATAGGGGACATAAAATCTAAGCGTGCCATATGATGATAAACCACCGTGAACGAATGTGTGATCGACCCACGCTCGTTCCACAACAGGGTTCGTTAGCCGTAACACAGATGCGTCTTTGTCACGAGTCGTCTTAGAAATACCAGACAGAAAGGCTCGCGCACACCACGACGTACGCCCGACCTGCCGTCAGTTTCACGGTATGTGGGCCACGGTTTACCGGCCAAATCAATACCGTAATTGTGGGCCAAGACAAAAACACATTGTCGTCAGGCGTTCCCAGGCATCTCTACTTGTTCAAAGGCGAGACATTTTATGGTCGGGCGTACATTGTGGGACGAAAAAAACAAGATTTCGAGCTGCGTGAAACACAAGTCTACAAGAAACAAGCACTATCCAAAAACGGTTCTCACCAGCCACTTCTTTTTTTTTTTTTTTTTTCCACTCTTCTTGCACTACTGGTCGAAACCATGGAAAATGTGAGTTTGAGGATCGTTGCTGTACCCTCCAGGGGCCGCTTTTAATACTTACCGGTCGGATTGTTGGATTGTGATTGTTTTGTATCTGCATTGAAGAATTGCCAACTGTCATAGCCATGCGCCAGTCATTGTAACACCGCCCCGACCGTCAACACGTGAGTAGCCTTGACACGAAAAACGACAAAAGCTCTAAGCAGTCACTGGTCGAGACACTGAGAGAGGGGAGCGTGAAAGATCGTTGCTGTACCCTATAGGCTTGCTTATGTGTGCAACCATGTATTCGACGAGGCAGATATTGATATTTACAGATCGGATTCGATTTTATGGGTATCTTTAATCTGCAATTGCCAACTGTTACAGTCATGCGGCAGTCGTTTAAATACTGTCCATAGCGTCAACATAGAACAAGCCTTGACCAGAGATAAACACCAAAACGACTAACCGAGTCACCCACGCTGTCCTGGTCGAGACTTAGTGTTGAATGATCTCTAAAGGTTTACACGCATTTGGCACAGGCAGGCGTCGTGGTGGCTCAAGACATCAGTAACACACAAGCTCTCTTATGCATTATTCCCATTGCTGCCGAGCTGACTCGGCCCAAACCTCGAGTGACCTCGAGCGGCTCATAAAACATCCCGATGTCCCATATCCCACTACAATAATTCCTATCAAGCATATGGAACTCCTATTATACGATGGATATCATGCGTTGTGTTACTGAGTACAATCAACACTTAGGAAGGTTTTAATTCGAGGATCGTTGCTGTACCCTCCAAGCGTGTACGTGCAGCCCTGTGTTCAACGAGCCAGATACTGATATTTACCGGCCGGGTTGTTGGATCGCGATTTTACTCGTATCTTTAATCGGTAAGTCATAACGGTCATAGTGCATGCGGCAGTCATTCGAACACTCTCCATAGCGTCATAACATAACTAGCCTTGACAAGAGAAGAACACTAAAAGGACTTACCAGTCTCCCACGCTGTATTGGTCAAGACCTGGAAACGTGTGAGTTTGAGGATCGTTGCTGTACCCTCCAGACTTGCTCATGTGTGCAACCATCTGTTCGACGAGCCATATATTGATACTTTGAGGTCGGTTTCGTTGAATCGCGAGTTTATCGGTACCTTTCGTTTGGCTTTGACAACTGTCGTACAGCGAGGTTGACTGAGGTCAGTCCCTCCTCATGTCAAAGCTATAGTGCCGGGTTGACGTTATGGACAGTGTTACAATGATAACTGCATGATTATCAGACAGTTCGCACAGCCCGAAGCAAGGAAAGCAATGTTCTGCAGGGAACGTGCCCAGGATAATATGGTGAGCTTTAAAGGCAGGCACTGTTCACGCGAACACTGTTGAAGATGGGTCTGTAACGTCGCGGGCATCGAGTGTCCGGCATTGTTCTGCAAGCAACATGCTGGAGACGGCAATATGGATGTCCGCACCACGGTGTGCTTACACGACACGTGCATGGCGTCGCCGACGTCTAACGGCAAGGGCGGTAGGTCGGCGGCATTCTGCAGAAGTCATGCTGAGGGCGGCATGGTTAGCATCCGCGTGCTCGACGTCTACAGCAAGACTTGTTTCCATAAGGTCTCGTGTAAGTCGCCGGCGACCTTGAAGGCCAAGGGGAACTCGAGGGCTGCGTTCTGTGAAACGCATGCCAAGCAAGGGATGGTTAGCCTCCCCCGCATGCGCTGTATACAGGGCACTTGCAGCAGACCGCCCACCGTTGTTGTAAATGGCAGCCTGGAGTCTGTGGTCTGCGAGGAACACGTTGAGGATGTTATGGTAACTGTCAGCCTGAAACGCTGCTTTCAGGTTGTCAGCGCCGTACAACGTGAGGTTGAAGGCAACGATCGCGAAGTTTCGGCCAAGCGACCCCGTTGAGATGTGCCGCGGACATCACCTCCGGCCGAGCAGGACGCACCATCTGAGGGACACATCAGGACTGAGTCATAGCTCATTTGGTAGATACAGATCGTGGAGCCCCTACCACTAGAACCCCTAAGGCACCTGTGGCTGATCCAGGGGCAAGCCAACCGCCGTCTATTGATGTGTCGCGTTTCACGTAATCACGGCGCGATATCGTGCGGCCGAGGCAGTAAGACGTCATTCGCACTGCCTATTGACACTGCCTAGGTGGAAACCTCTAAAAGCTTAGCCAGTAAGGAGAATTGCTCTGGAAGCTATTACCACGGCGCTGTCTCGCCTAATAGCCTAATCGGTAATGGGGTCTATATCGGCCAACAAACACTTGCACGGGGGTTTACATGCCGAAGCACCTCGTGTTTGAAACGTTGCATCGGAATTCAATGAGCGGAGGAGGCGGAGTCATCGAGGTTATGTTTTCGGTTTTTGTGCAAAGCGTGTTTAGCGTTGGCCTAGTTGATCGTTGTCGTCGTCGTTGTTGTTTTCTATTTTGATGTTGCCAGCTCGCCCGTCTGGTATATTGGCTTCGTCTTAATGTGCATGAACCTACGTTCGACTTGAATTTTCCATCTGCACTCCCTGGCTAGCACATCCGTAGTAGGCCAAGGGCTGTCAGCGCTAGTCGCTGCGTATTTTGCTCGATCGGCATGGACTTGGTGTCCGAATTAATGCTGATTATGTTCCCGCGCGCATGGATGAACACCTAGCGATATGTTTTTGAGTCAGGTTCGTGTTAGATACGTATGTCCGTCTGATTGCGAACTGCTTCGTGCCTGGCGATCAAGTCGTTGCAATTGTTGTTTCTAACCATTTCCTAATTTCATGTGCAAACTATTTTGCAAGTTGAAGTCATGGGCTTACGCTCGACCTTCGGTGACTCGCAACGTGTGGAAGATATGTCCATGCCAAACTTCACAGACGGTGGTTAGTCTTGGTCCATATTTCGTTTACAGATTTGGCTAGTATACAACGCCCCACCGCGAAACGAATGACATTGCGACTTCGCCTCCTCCGATATTGTTGTTGGCTCAAGGCTTTGTTTTGTTCTTGTTGACGTTGCCACTTTCCCTCTCGTGTAACCTGGAGTATATATATATAATCAAAATACGCAAGACCGCTCAGACTCTTCCGGACGTCCTTCAGAGAGTCTTCTCTTTAGACCGGATTCCAATCGAACTCCCTTCGACGCCCTCGCGATCGTGTTTTCGCCCGCTTTTCTAGAGGGTCTTGTCCCTCCGCATCTGCACCAGAAGTTCCCCCCCCCGCGCGCACTCTCGGGTTGCTCGCCGCCGGCGAGCGCGGCGACCTTCAATCCGCAGGCTCTTATGAGACGGCGGGACATCGAGGCCTTTTGTTCGAGACAGCAAGTTTATTTGTGAGACATCGGGGTTGTTTCTTCGAGGCAGCGACATTTGTCCGAGGCTGTTTCTCGGAGATAGCCTAGTTTTACGCTGAGCATCTGTTTTGCTTAAATAGTACAACCTCTTTTTCATGTTTAGTTGTGATGTTAAAGTCGGTCCTTGCACTCGCTCACCCGGAAGAGACAAGGGTCATATTTGTTTTAATTCTTCGGCAGTTTTTTTAACCAAGGCTGTACGACTCTACTGCTGTCGAAAGTCTAACGTGCCTAGTTTGGCAGCCCAGGCGGTCGGTGAGTTCGTTAACCCAAGCTTTATGTTCGTGCGCGCATATATGTCGTCCGGTAGGCTTTGGTGTTCGGTAAACACGATAGAGCAGACGTGTACATCGTCTGGAATGGATATTCCTGGGGTAGCTATAGGGGCGCCTTAGGTTGGCTAAGGGGTACTATTTGTAAGCGATTCAATCAACCTAAAGTATTTTCATGTCATCGCATCCCGAACCGGCCGAAACAACGTAGATTTTTTTCAAGCACCGCATCTACGCCGGCCAAATCAACCTAGAGATATATCTACCACAGCATCCTAGTATTGACCGCTTCTAAACGGGTCGCGGTTCCGGTCGGGAGGTCCGCTCTGGGCGCCGAGTTCAAAACCCGCGAGTAAATATTAACGATAAGCAGGTGCCCACGCCTCAGATGGAGGGCATAATGGACGGCAGATGGCGACATGTATGCGTGGGGGAAGCTTTGGGGGGGTGTCTACTCGTCGTAGGTGCAGGCGCGGCATCACAATACGATTCCTGGCGTCAAGCAGCAGACGCAGATCGAAGTGAACAATAAATATGGGTCAGCGTATGCACCGCGAAGTCGAGCAATACAACTTTTATATCTCTTTTCGCAGGCGGCCTACGTGTTTCAGCTATCGATTGCGGCCACGGTACGAGTCGAGCCAGTATAACTTTTGATGCCGGCGATGATGTTAGTGTACGCGTTTAAATCTGTCTCACTCGAGCCAGTTATTTCGACGGTTGTATATATGTACCAGGTATCTCTTAAGGTAATACGTATATCGACGCGAGCGGGCACGCCACAAGCTGGCGCGTAACGTAGGTGTTTCCCAATGCCCCAACCTATTTGGTATAGTTTAGTAAAAAACTACATTGCTTTTCACTTTCTTGCTGTCGGCATTTATGCGAAAATATGTTTTAATACGGGTGGGTCGTGAAACTGCATCCTGAAAACAATTGCACTTCGCGATGTTCGTACAGTAGGAGTACTTGAATGGGTGTCATGTGACTCAAGTTGTTAGCCCGGCGTGTGAATCGACAATCGAAATCAGTCCCAAACATAACCACATATACGTCAATACATTGAATCAAAACAACCCATTTGACCGGCGTTGAGTGGCAGTGAACTCGCCGGGTCGACGCACGACAGACCGCAATCAAGGAAGGCGGGCAGGCGGGTAGAACGTCCGTCGGCCAAAAATACAGATGAGTCAGACAGAAAAACGGACAGACAGACATATAGACAGCGACGGACAGATGGACAGACGAATAGACGGACAAACAGACAGACAGACAAACAGGCCGACCGACAGACAGACAGACAGGCAGACAGACAGAAAGATCGACAGACAGGCAGACAGACAGACAGACAGACAGACAGACAGACAGACAGACAGACAGACAGACAGACAGACAGACAGACAGACAGACAGACAGACAGACAGACAGACAGACAGACAGACAGACAGACAGACAGACAGACAGACAGACAGACAGACAGACAGACAGACAGACAGACAGACAGACAGACAGACAGACAGACAGACAGACAGACAGACAGACAGACAGACAGACAGACAGACAGACAGACAGACAGACAGACAGACAGACAGACAGACAGACAGACAGACAGACAGACAGACAGACAGACAGACAGACAGACAGACAGACAGACAGACAGACAGACAGACAGACAGACAGACAGACAGACAGACAGACAGACAGACAGACAGACAGACAGACAGACAGACAGACAGACAGACAGACAGACAGACAGACAGACAGACAGACAGACAGACAGACAGACAGACAGACAGACAGACAGACAGACAGACAGACAGACAGACAGACAGACAGACAGACAGACAGACAGACAGACAGACAGACAGACAGACAGACAGACAGACAGACAGACAGACAGACAGACAGACAGACAGACAGACAGACAGACAGACAGACAGACAGACAGACAGACAGACAGACAGACAGACAGACAGACAGACAGACAGACAGACAGACAGACAGACAGACAGACAGACAGACAGACAGACAGACAGACAGACAGACAGACAGACAGACAGACAGACAGACAGACAGACAGACAGACAGACAGACAGACAGACAGACAGACAGACAGACAGACAGACAGACAGACAGACAGACAGACAGACAGACAGACAGACAGACAGACAGACAGACAGACAGACAGACAGACAGACAGACAGACAGACAGACAGACAGACAGACAGACAGACAGACAGACAGACAGACAGACAGACAGACAGACAGACAGACAGACAGACAGACAGACAGACAGACAGACAGACAGACAGACAGACAGACAGACAGACAGACAGACAGACAGACAGACAGACAGACAGACAGACAGACAGACAGACAGACAGACAGACAGACAGACAGACAGACAGACAGACAGACAGACAGACAGACAGACAGACAGACAGACAGACAGACAGACAGACAGACAGACAGACAGACAGACAGACAGACAGACAGACAGACAGACAGACAGACAGACAGACAGACAGACAGACAGACAGACAGACAGACAGACAGACAGACAGACAGACAGACAGACAGACAGACAGACAGACAGACAGACAGACAGACAGACAGACAGACAGACAGACAGACAGACAGACAGACAGACAGACAGACAGACAGACAGACAGACAGACAGACAGACAGACAGACAGACAGACAGACAGACAGACAGACAGACAGACAGACAGACAGACAGACAGACAGACAGACAGACAGACAGACAGACAGACAGACAGACAGACAGACAGACAGACAGACAGACAGACAGACAGACAGACAGACAGACAGACAGACAGACAGACAGACAGACAGACAGACAGACAGACAGACAGACAGACAGACAGACAGACAGACAGACAGACAGACAGACAGACAGACAGACAGACAGACAGACAGACAGACAGACAGACAGACAGACAGACAGACAGACAGACAGACAGACAGACAGACAGACAGACAGACAGACAGACAGACAGACAGACAGACAGACAGACAGACAGACAGACAGACAGACAGACAGACAGACAGACAGACAGACAGACAGACAGACAGACAGACAGACAGACAGACAGACAGACAGACAGACAGACAGACAGACAGACAGACAGACAGACAGACAGACAGACAGACAGACAGACAGACAGACAGACAGACAGACAGACAGACAGACAGACAGACAGACAGACAGACAGACAGACAGACAGACAGACAGACAGACAGACAGACAGACAGACAGACAGACAGACAGACAGACAGACAGACAGACAGACAGACAGACAGACAGACAGACAGACAGACAGACAGACAGACAGACAGACAGACAGACAGACAGACAGACAGACAGACAGACAGACAGACAGACAGACAGANCGCCTTGCTACCCACGCTGTTGAAATATGCTTGGCTCTTGCAGGATTCCTCCAAGCAAAGGCTGACGTGAAAGTTCCCCATGCAGCCCTCAGCGTGTTTTTTGCAGAGCGTAAAACTTGTGCTGCCCTCCACATTAAAGCTCGGCGAAGTCACGCAGGAATCATGTGCGCAACGCTTGTTGACGTTAGCCATGCTCTCCTCTGCGTGTTGCCTGCAGAAAACCACCGCATTGCTGCCTTCGACATTGAAGTGCGCTGGCCTCGTGCAAGTACCCTGTAAACAGCGTTTGGCACGAATGTTGAGCATGCCATGCTCGGCATGTTGCTTACAAAACAAAGCGATTCTACTGCCTTCGACGTTGTGCGATGGGTGCCTCATGCAGGTAGCATGTGAACAAAGCTTGTTACGGACGTTCACCATGCCGTCCGCAGCATGCTCCCTGCAGAACGCCGCCACGGCGCTGCCCTTGGTATTAAAAAAGGCTTGCGTGGTGCAGGTATGGTGAGCACAGCGGCGATTTGATACTCCCACCATGCCGACCTCCGCATGTTGCCTGCAGAACATCGGCTTCTTTATGCCTTCGAAATTGAAGGACGGGAATTTCGTGCACGAATCACGTGCACATTGTGAAACAATGTTAACCATGCCCTCCTCAGCATGCTGCATACAAAATACGGGCTGTTTGCTGCCCTCGAAATTGAAGAAGGGCACCTTCTTGCAGGTACCATGAGAGCAACGCCTGGCGCCGACGTTTACCATGCCGTCAGCAGCATGCTGCTTGCAGAAAGCCGCGACCCTGTTGCCTTCGAGATTAAAGCTCGGTGTCGTCAGGCAGGTGCCATACTGGCAACGCTTGAGTATAAAGTTTACCATGCCATCCTCAGCATGTTTCTTGCAGAACGCTGGTGCCTTACTGCCTTTGACGTTGAAACTGGGCAATGTAACGCAGGCATCATATAAGCAGCGTTTTTTGTGGACAAGTACCATTCCGTCCCCAGCATGTTTCTTGCAAAAAATCGCCCGCTTGCTGCCCTCGACGTTGAAACTGGGCAACGTAACGCAGGCATCATACGAGCACCGTTTGACGAGGACGTTCACCATGCCGTCCTCAGCATGTGTCTTGCAGTATAACGCTGTCTTGCTTCCCTTGAAACCCAAGCTCGGCACCTTCTCGCAGGGGTCATGCGAACAGCGCTTGCTGACGACATTCACCATGCCGTCCTCAGCATGTTGCTTGCAATATTTTCCCGTCTTGCTGCCTTTAACGTTAAATCCTGCAGACACTTGGCAATCCTGGCCGTGGCAGCGCGGCATGGTTTGCACAGTTACGTGCTTATACTTCTCCGGCAGTGCCAGGCGGAAGGCGACCACAGCTGAACAGGCTCCGTCGGAAATCTGTTCACCTGCAGTTCATGACGTGGGACATGTACATATTTTTCAGGGTCTTGCACATGTTGAGTTTGTTTAAGGACATTGAAGCACATTAACCACACGCCTCGAGGGGATGTTCATAACTGAACTGGATTAGACCTTAGCGACGCGAGACAACTAGTCGCAAGGGCGAAATGTTCGAGGTACCTACTCTTCATTGTGGATTGCAAACCGCACGGCGGGGCGACCGACGGTGCTACTTCCTAAGTTGAGCAAGAGTGGCCCGACAAGCCATAGTAACATTAAAATAAATAAACTATAAAACAGCGACTAACCAGTCAAAGTCAGAGCTATTATACCATTGACGAGGCGCTTGGATCCAACGCAATAAGAAACGCTCACGTAGTACCTGCCGCTGACGATGGTGTACGCGATATGCTGCTTCACGTCGAACGGCCAACATCTTACAATATATCGTCGAATGTTACATTTGTTCCACTGCTATGCTGACCGCGATCGTCGCTGGAAGACGGTGGCATAGCCAGTTTGTTTAGTGAGGGCTTAGGTACTGGCGCTACCGGCAACAATGGGTCCCGGCTAAAGCATGCAGAACAAAAAAATCATGTATTGTAAATGACACCTGTATACATCAATACTATCATAGTAGACTAACACAGGAACAATAACGTGTGGAGTGCATACTACACGCCTGATAACACTGCTGTATTATCGCGGTGCCTCAAAACGAATCATAGTGCCGCCATAAAATGGTTATCGGTGGCGGCACTTTGTTCATGGTCCGGGGTTACTGTTGCTCCGCTCGCCTATATGCATGCTTCTGCGGTGGTATCGCATCGCTTGTAGCGAAGACCGAAAGAATACCAACAAAACGAAAACGAAACACCTCAACAACGCTACACAACGAGGCATGCTGTATGCATCAGGGGTTTACCTCGTTTTTCCTGGGGCTCCTCACTTCAAGAGCTTAACACTCGCCCAGAAACGTACTTTTGTTTTTGGCAAAATAAAAAGTTCAACTGGACGAAACCTCCCATGGCCTTGGGGTATAGAACGGATCGTATCGCCAAAAAAAAATGGCATCCCGGCGATATTGGGTTAAGGAACGCACTGCCCTTCAGAAAAACGTTTAACCGAAAAGTGCTACCTCTATCGTTGCACGGGCCCAAAAAATTCCGTATAAAACAAAACAGCCGGTTGAGGTTGCCATGGAAATTGCTGCGTGCGCTGTGTTCTCAGTCGTGTTCAATATATAAACCTTGCCAACTCGCTTCGCCTGGCCGATCGAGGAAAGTCGGGGCTACCAACAAAGTTGCCCGTCTTCGGGAATGCCCACAATCTTCCACGAAATTTACGGAGAAGGGGCATTCACTCACGCGTTGTTTCCGATGGGAATTCAGCACTGAGACCTTTCAACGAACGATTCAGGGTCACAACTCCACAGAACATACCACGGCCGAACATATGATCATTATCCCCAGTGACGTTGGCTAGAGGGCTCTGTCAAAGCAGGAGATAAAAAAAAAAAAAAAAAAACATCCCCTGTCTTTCAACTGTATAGTTTAGGTATAATTTCCTTGACTTGGTGATTTCCTCGACTTGGTGCACCCCCTGCAAAACAAGTTCGTACTTCTGCCAAAGTGCACATACGGTCGAGCTGTGTGATCGATCGCGAAATCCATAGGTTGATATGATGTACGAAATCTGGCTGTGATGCTCAAACCGACTTTTTCAATATTACTATGTGAACTGGCCGCATTACGTTGGCGTATGTAGCATTGAATGCAACTTTTACAGACCACTGTGCACTGCGCCTTGTTTGCCCTCGTCGAGATGTATTGTAGACTCGAACAAACATGTAACACTCGACTTTCCTATTGAACAGTTGCCTTTCCGATGGGAATGACAGTCGATTCTCATAGTTTGTTTTTTTCAGAGTTATGTTTCTCTCCCAGGAAAAAAAAGCCTAGAATACAAATATATGTTCATCGATGGTAGGTATCGATCCACGAAAACAAAATCGACGTCAGCCTTGAAAGCCTCGTAAAACAAAGGCTAAAAGGGCAATGGTATTTAGGGGCGAGGTACCTCGCCCATAAATCCCGATTATCTTGGATCTTCGATATGTGGAGACTGCCGATGCCGATATTGAAGTGTTGTCGTCATCGATGGCTGTCACAAATGACAATGGTTTACAGTGAAAAGTTTGACTGTGAGGGAAGTACATCTCTTGCAAACCAAAACCCACTATTTTCGATTAGCATGCTCGTCGGAAAGGCATTTCAAAATTCGGAAAACCGGCTGTTAAATTATGTCTAGCTGTGCTTATTACTTGATTCCATGTGCACTGCTGCGTTTCGCCCTTCGCCGATGGACTTGAAAATCGATCGAAATAACAGCGTAGCTCCGTCTATACTTCTCTCGGCCTGTTTAGTGTCGCCACAGCCACAGGGATTTAAGAGCGATGTAGTTTTCCATAGTGCAAGACCGATAATAAATATTTGGGGGCCTCAACGTGGGGTTTGGTCGTCCTGAACAACTGCCGACGTGCTGCTGCTGTAAAGTGGTGAAAAAGACGGTTCCCTTTGTCCACAGCATGTGCTAACAAGAAACAACCATGTATACGCAATCATTCGGGCGTGCAAGTAAAGGAGCACTGGATACTTCGCACACCGCACCTGTCGTTTTCGTTAGGTCGGAGCCCGATATTAGAGTGTTTGCGCAAAAGTACTTTCGGTAACTTACACCACTAAAACAATTGCAGAGAGGTTGTGGTGATTTTTGACAAAAAACGAAGTGATATCGTCTTTTGAGAAGTAACGATCGCTCATTATCTTGGTGCCTTTTAACTTGTCCATGCGATTGAATGATTTATACATAGATAATACTTCAGGAACCCTTCGCCTATGTTCAGCCCACAGACATACGGCACACAAAAGCAGAAAGCAGCAGTGGAAGTTCCACTCCCGACAGTACACAAACAACGCTGGTACTCGTGGACCGAAGCAGGCCGACCGCCGTCCAGAGCACACAGACTCGAGAGCTGGAATATGGTGTTAGCACGGTGCAGTGGAATGCGGCCAAGCGGTCAATACTGAGATACGCACTGCGTCGACAGCTTGTGGGTACGTAGTACAACACGCATTGCTCTCTTAGGACATGCTCGAGCGCCCTCGCAACTCGTCGATTATCCACAAGCACCCACTACCCCACAAGACTGCTTCTACACAACAACAGCAGCTGTCCGGAGGCGTGAGGTTGCCGTCGGCAATGAGCCGAACGTTCGAAGGTTGAGCGCCAGGCGGGGTCGAAAGGCAGAATTCCGGTGCGGCATGGAGCCCAGCCCGAATTGAAAATGATAAGCTGCAAACACATGAAAACGGGATTCTGCTCGTTGGTTGTCGTGTTTTTGCTTGTGAGTTTCAGCGAGTGCTAGGGTTTGCTTACAGTCCGGATAACTGCCAAATTATAGGAAAAGCAGAGGCGGTACTGCTGTTAACTCTCGGGAGTTGTCAAGGTTGCCCCGGTTCTACGGTGCCTGTTTTCTTCGTGTCCCAGGCGATGCTTGCTTTGTACGAAATATACTACTTTTTGGACGAAATCGGTATTATCTCGTGTCGATTAGGTGATAGTTAGCCGCGCTGTCGGAGGCCCCAGTATGGTACGGGCACGAAGGGTTAGTCATGTAAGTTTATGAGCAGCTTCCACGCAATCACTGCAAAAAACGTGTGGTCGAACGGAAATCATAATTACGGACGTAAAAAGTAATCAGTTTCCCAAAACGACTTCTGCGCAAACACTCTACTCGCACTGGCTGTATGTCGCACAATCTTCTCAGTCGCTCCCTTTGAATTAAAAATCGAAGGATGGGACCATACATGTATCATGCGGGTTTTGTGTTGCGATTCAATTGTATGAGGTAAGTCCGATACTGAAAACGTAGGACCAAGGGCCTCTTGAATTTGAAAGTAGCTCGACGAGAAATGTAGAATTTAATATAGTCAATACGAACGAGGTACCAACGCCACACAATACAAGGTGTCGTACAACCACCTGGTTTCAGCGGTTAGCTACCAGAAGCACTTGTCAGAACTGTAATTCTAGGACAACTCAACTAACACGTCTAGTAAAGGCTCCCTTTCAAGGACCAAGTGTGCTTATTTATCGTGTGCGATGGCCGTGTTTGCCTCCGGGATGCACCACATATCGGATAAACAATAAAATGCCTATATATCTACGCCGAACCAGACAATCACTCTCCCCGTTCCCCTGCGATGCACGAAGAACCGTAGTTACAGCTCGGTGGCATGGACAAGTTCCAAACACGTGGCAAGCTGATAAAATTGTGAGTCATCCCCCAAAGCGACTCAACCTTGAAATGTTTAGCACGGTTGGAGTTATCCCGGTGGTAGGCGGTACCTTTGACGTGTCGTACGATGGGGGTAGCGCTTGTTTGGATACTTCTTTGTCTGGCTACCGGGGATTGCCAACTGAGGAACTACGCAATATGTAAACTTCGTATAAAATTGTTTGAACTATATTGTTCTTAATGTAGCTAAGGTCACATGGCTCGCTAGTTTGGCCGTACCTTCCTCTCAAGATACCAGTTTTACGCGGAGTAGGGGGTTATTCAGGTGAATAATCTCAAAAAGACAAATCGATGCACCTCCACCACAGCGTGCATCCACATTGAGTCGTATTCTCTACCTACGGGAAACGGTGTATATAGGCTGTCGAAACGCGAGCAGTGCAGTAGACTCATTACGCGAGGGAGTCATCCCACGGTAGGGGCGCAGCAGAACTTTCTGGGCTCCTCACACGAAGAGCTCAATATCTCACCCGAAACATGGCTTCGGAAACATTCGTTCGAGCAATCCGACCAAACCTTCCAGTGCGGTAGTCCGAACACAAATATGCCAGTGAAGTAATAATAGTATCCGATGGTTACTCACGTGAGAAGCACTCACGTGAGAAGCACAACCGGTCAGACCCCTACCGGGGGATTGCTCGAGGAACAACAGAACGACAGCGCTACTGCTGTACCGGCATTTTGCAGAATTGATGGCAGGGACACATACAGCGGAAAACAAATAGGGCATTCCTTTCATACAGACCGTATTTTCGGGTTTGGTTTAGCACCACCCTCGCTACTGCATCAAAGCACAACGCCTTGGAGGGGATGGCACCTAAAATCAGCAGTACAGAGCAGTTGCCAGTACATGAAACACCTGGTACGAAATTGTGAGGTTTGCGGGAGTACAGACTAAGGTAGCGCAAAGGTCGCCAGGGTCAGAGCCCGCGTCATTGTGACTCAGTCGTCGACTCTCGAGTCCGAGCCATTTTGAAGTACCGAGTCCTTAGGGCACCAAAGAAGGCTGAAATGACTGAGTCATCGCGGCACCAAAGGCTGAAATGACTCAGTCCTCGAGAGTCCCAAAGTTTCTGAAAGTAGAAATTGCTCATGCCTCGCGAGTCCCTAGGGCATTGAAAGCTGAAATGGCTGGTACTCCGAGGTGTTGGCACTCTGACGACCTGTGGAGTAGTTGGTGGTACTCCGGCAAGAAAGCAGTACACCAGTACCGGCCCCGTCACACGAATCCGGAAGTACTGGCCTAGGCTAGATTTTCCATATTAGAGAGCGTGTGTTTTCTGCACAGACGCAGGTGTAACTGCTCCCGAATTTCTTACTTCGCCGGGAAATTGAGACCAAGTGTGCTGTGAGGCTCTTGATTATACATCATATTATGACCGATGTCCAGCAGTACAGGACACCGTATAAAAAACAGGCTAATATGAAAGCCAGGCTGGTATTTAGAGGGGGGGGAAGTATTCGGGGGAGGCGTTGCTATTTGTCTGGAAAGCACCCTCTCTCGGACAAGAAATCCAACCTGGACCAGATTTCCTGTTTCTTATTAGGGTCCCTGTACTGATATAGTGCGGTAGTTACGCACGACATATTCATAGTGCAGCAAACAGCAGTGTGACAGAGAAATATATACTTCGTATATATATATTAATACGTAGTACATATATACTGTAGTATGTAATACGTTTAGGTATATAGACCAAATTATTCAAAAAAAGGCAGGGCCTTCCTCGGGAAAAATCCCGAAGATTTCGGGAATCGAGTAAATCAACCATATCAAACTAACCAATGCCGAATAAACGATGTTAAAAGCACCACAAGAAAGACAAAACCATGGCGAATTTTTATTTTTTTTACAAAGTAGAAACCGCGGTATGGCCCATGGTAATTTTAATGGCAATGACAATTCCCGTGGTAAATTACCATGGACCATACCGCGGTTCCTACTGGGTAAAAAAAAAAAAAAACACCGTCATTCGATTCGCGGTGGTTTTGTCTTTCTTGTGGTGCTTTTAACGTTGTTTATTCGGCATTGGTTAGTTTGATATGGTTGATTTACTCGATTCCCGAAATCTTCGGGAATTTTCCCGAGGAAGGCCCTGAAAAAAAGGAAACATACATACGTATATATCATAGGTCTTTGTGGGTACCGTAGCTCCTATTTACTACGCCCCCCCGTGGTAGTGCTACCTGGTACGAGTATATACGTATTATACTACTGTACGTAGTAATAGTAGTACTGATGTTGAATTTTGAGTAGTGGTAGTCGCAAGCAAAACAACAAAGTACTCTTAGTAATGGTTCCATACTTTGGGTGGGGTGTAGCCTTGGACAGCCATTACCGGTGGTTCTATCGCTCATTCGGCCGATCCCATCCCTGCTGCAACTCTCTTAGACGAGTGCTACTGCAAATACCACACTCTGCTTATCTCCGTAGTCCTGAGTATTGTAACCAGGGGTACAGCACACGAATGGTCGGTGGGCACAGCAGAGTCTACGAAATCAAAACGCTTACGGTATGTTCAGTGAGTCTCACGTGCAAGAAGAGGTTGGAGCCGATGAGGACAGACGTGCGAAGGGGTTGCCTCGGAGAAGAAGGAAGGGTTCGCACCCCGTTACTTCCTTTCAGGAGGAAGTACAGACCAATCAGGTGGTGTTGCGTGCGTTTCTCCTTGGAGGTTGGACAATACGCAATCGCTTGAGGGGCCTTGCCCCACTCGGTTTTCGGCACCGTCGGGGTTTCGTATAGATAATTTACATAATAATGATTAGGGGTTTGGTGACTTACGTTAATGATGAAGGTCTGCTGTAATGATGACCCTGGACCCCTCTTGCCGTATTCCAAGGCCGCCCCTTCACAGTTTCGGTGCCACCTGCTTCGGACTGCTCTCCTCTACGCCAGCTTTTCTTGTGAGCCACCGAATTGAACGTTTTGTCTCGGAACTGCACCCACCCACGTCTCGCGTGCGAGTACGTATATACGAACGAAGTATACATCTCGGAGCACATATATATCATATTGTCCAGTACCAGTATTGTCTAATATAAATGCTCGAGTGTACTACGAGTATAGTCTACAGTAATATCGCGCAACCTGGTAATATATGTAATATATACCAGGGTGCGAGACAATCGACGGCAGTTCCGGTGCCTGCACCTGGTACTGGGGGGTATTGCCGAACGCCAAGCTCGCACTCGGTGTGCCGTAGGCTGTGGGCGAGGCCTCAGCCCTGACGAAAAAATCGAGGCTTACCATGGTGACCGTCACGTTTGAACAGCAAAATATTACATAGGAAGGACCGAGATGGGACGGGACGGGACTGTCTTTGCACACCCTGGACAATTATCAATTGCCTAATTGTCTATTAATAGTTTCCTATTACAATTGACTGGCAATTGTGGTCGCCAATTCCAACTAATTGGAACGCATCGAGCTCTATGGTACAGGCAATTCCTATTAACAGACACCCACCAGGCCCTATCGTCCACCCAATTTATGCTAATATACACCCATCTACATTCATGGTTGAAGTAATTGCTATTAACATTAACCACCGAAATCCCATTGCTGAACCCATAGTCTATTGAAATATAATATCCCATTCTATTGTAACGCTAATGGACAATTGCAGAATATTTTCGGTGCCAATGGTTCTGGCAATTCCATTTAATTTATATTCTCCTAAATAAATTGTGCTGGCAATTCCATTTAATTGACACCCCTCTAAATAAATTGTGCTGGCAATTCCATTCAATTGACATCCTCCCAAATAAATTGTGCTGGCAATTCCATTTAATTGACATCCTCCCAAATAAATTGTGCTGGCAATTCCATTTAATTGACATCCTTCTAAATTATTTGCGCGGGCAATTCCATTTAATAGGCATATTTCTAAAGAATTGTCCTGGCAATTTCATTTATTTGGCAGGCTTCGAAATAAATTGTCCAGACAATCAGGCATTTCCATTCAATAGACAATATTATGTTACCGGTCAATTGATTCCGGATGCTGCAATTGGAAGTTGAGACATCAATGTATGTATGCATGAGGAAGCTATTTCTTAAAGTTGCAAAGGCAAACGATTCGTGAGGCTGTCTAGCGATTGGAATTGCCGGACCAATTGATTAATGAAGCAGTCTATTAATTGGAATCGACCAGACAACATATTTCGGAGGATGCCCATTAAATTTAATATATCGGACAAAATGTTTGGCGGCCGATTAATCATATGGAAAATGTTTTTTCATTCCCTTTCTGCTTAAGCCTTGGACAATAGGCATCGCAATAGACTATTGCGCCTACAATAGACGCACCGAAAAGTCTATTAAATGAAATGAGGCGGACAACTGATTATTACCATATTGCCGCAATTGGAATTGCAAAGACAACAACATATTGTAGTCCACCTACTAATTGGAATTGCTTAGGCAATTGTTTTAGAGCTCTGTTAATTAACTGGAATTGCCTCCTGCAATTTTTTCGCTTCGCAGACTCCAATACTCTATTACTTCTTCAATAGGATATGGGACCTACCCACAATGGACTATTGCTTTTACAGTAGATCTCCCGGAAGTCCATTTAAATGGAATTGGTCGAGATCCTGCTTTCGTGGTGCATCTATCAATAGGAATGGTTCGGCCAATAGGTTTGTGTCCTGGTCTTCCAATAGATATTGTTTCAGCAATTATTTGTTGGTCTTGTCTCACAATTGAAATGGTTCAATCAAACCGTTTCTGCTCTCACCTTCCAATTGGAATTGTTTCAATAATTTCGTTTTGTTCCTTTCTATTAATAGGAATGGTCGGAGCAATAGGAATCTGCCCTGACCTTCCAATTGAAATTGTTTCAACAATTAGTTTCAGATCTTGCCTATCATTAGGAGTGGTTTGGTCAATAATAGGTTTGTGTGCTGACTTTCCACATTAAATTGTTGGTTGAGTCAATAGGCTTCGTCCTGACCTTCCAATTATTAGTGTTCGATTTTGTTTTTTCTGACCTCGAAATTTCCAATTAATAGACTGTACTTTAAGTCATTTGGTTGGACAGTTCCAATTGGTAGACAGCAGTCGAAACAAATTGGCTATAATACAAATCCGACTGATAGATCTCACTCGAAATAATTTGACTGGGCAATTTCAATTAATAGAAATCACTCGAAATAATTTAGTTGGACATTTGCCTTTCATAGATAGCATTTGAAATCAAGTGTCTCGGCAATTCCAATTAATAGCCAGCACCCGAAATCAATTGTAGGCACAATTCCAATTAGTAGGCAGCACCCAAAATCAGTTGCTCGGACAATTTCAATTAGTATCCTTCAATCGAAATCATTTGGTTGGGTAAATTCAATTAATAGACAGCATCCGAAATCAGTTGTAGCCACAATAGACTATTGCAGTAGGAATGGTCCAAATAATTGAGCAGGCAATTCCAATTAATTGACAGCACCCATAATCAATTGTCCGGACAATTCCAATTGGTAGGCAGCATCCAAAATTAATTACCTGGACAATTCAAATGAATATACTTCAATCAAAATCATTTGGTTGGGCAATTCCAATTTATAGACTACACCCAAAAATAATGATAGACACAATAGACTATTGAAATAGGAATTGTCCAGGGTGTGCTGTCTTGACCTGTTTGGCCGGTACAAAAATGAATACGGGACGGGGCATTACGCGAAAGTAATGAAATAATTTGTATCGTTGGACGGAACGACGGTGTTTGCTGTATTTTCGGATAGGACGGGGACGGTACAGTTATAATGAGTGTGTTGTTTCATGGAAGGACTGGACGATAGATACACCGATCACGACGGTACGGGACAGTATTTTGTTTTATTTTGCACGACGCGACGAGACGGTACATACCTGAAATAAAAAATCTGGACGGGACGGAATGTTACATCATTTTTTTTTTTAATGACGGGACCGTACACCGCTACACCGAACTCTGGGACCAAGAACGGTTGTCTCGCCTGCTTGGAACTGCTGATGTAGTCTCTTGGTTGTGCTTTACTTTGGGGTGCTTGTCGTTGGCTGCTGTTCTTGAGGCTGTGCTGCTTGCTCTGCCATGGAGCAGGTGGTTGCAGTTAGTCGTGGTTGGTGCTGGTGCACCAGGTGTGGTGGTGGTGATGCTACTGCTGCTGGTTGGTCGGCCGCGCCCGTTAGGTACGTATCCATAGTGCCGGTGTCGAGCTTGGCGGCAGTGGTGGCGATCGTGGTGGTACTTGGTATTTGGTGTCAGCCTCGTGTGTGTGAGGTGTGCGAAGTTGTTGCCCTTTTGGTATATTTTTATTTTTATTTTTATTTTTATTTTTATTTTTAGAGGGTGAGTGAGTTGTTAATAGTTACAAAAATACACTTTTTATTCAATAATATTCACACCTACCGTACTCGTAGTAAGTAAAATTCATACGAGGACATAAATACGAGTACGAGTACGTCGTACGAGTACTTTTTTATAGTGTGTTGTGTGTATATACGGGTACTTTTGGTGTTAATTGGACAATTTCCTTCCTGCACAAGAAGGAAAAATAATGACCGAAACCACAATTGAAACAAAGTTGTTCTGAGAATTTACGAAAAAGAAACGTGGATCCGCTGGGCCTACCTATTATGGAATAATTAGTTTTCATTATTTATGGTTTCCAAAATAACTAAAATGTAGTTTCAGATTTAAAATGGGATCTAGGTCGTACGTATCTTGTACCAGGTATGTCTTATTTTTAGTATTACGTGCTATTCATCCGTACCCATTGTGATTTGTTTCGAACAACGCAATTCGATGCGGGTCGACCAGGGAAAAAATGGGCTGAAGTCTTCTCGCCGTACAAATTCAAGGCACGAACCGTGAACCGTACGTGGACGGGAGAGGAGGGGGAAGCGCCTACTTTGTGACCCCGGATAGGAGTTACGACTATTAATACGAAGTATAGGAAGGAGAGGGAAAGCAAGAGCGAAGAGTATAAATTTGTACGATTTGGGATATAAGTAAAGCAGTGGGGGTGGAATATCTTGTGACAACTTTATCGCATTTATGCAAGTACGACTACCGCACTCATGTTGGACCGGTCCCGGTTTAATGACTTACTTTGGACTTTCACACCTCCACCACATCTACATGTACCCTGCACAAAACTGCAGCACCTGGCTTGTCCTGCTATTCACTCTATGTACTCACTCGTAGACTGCTTGTAAAAGCGAAGATGTACAAAAGTCGAAAAGAACACCGGTACCACCAAGTACTAGTAAATTCAGCTTTTGGTACTCTAGCTACTCGCGAGTACTCCGTTTGAGCTTCTTGCTGTAGGTACTCGAGTCATTTAAGCTTTCGGTACTCCAGTTCCATATTAATAGTATTCGTCAATTCAGCTTTTGGTACCCCGATGCACTCGCGAGCACTCGGCAATTTCAGTCGTTGGTACTCCAGGGACTGAGTCATTCAAACTGACTAGTACTCGCGAGGTATGAACTGAGTACCAATTACTGGCACCCGTACTCTGCCGACTTTCGCACAAGGTACTGCGAATGCTGCATTGCGCGATCGTTTGGACGACACTCGAGTTGAATGTGGGGTTCGAGGGGATGCAACAGGCGTGTGATCAGTGATGCAGGAATAGGACAAGCACATCAGATTGTTGTACTGGAGGTACTCGTGACAACTCAATCGTTTCATCTCCCTCTGTTGTCGATAATCGCGGGGTGTTACTCATCTGAGCTTTCGGTTCTTAACAAACTCGCGAATCTACTCGGTCATTCCAGCTTTTGGTACTCCAGGGACTGAATCATTCAATATGTACGTATGCAGTTCACAACTCGTTAATGACTAGCATACTAATGACTGATAGTGATACTCTGGCGGCCTTCGCGGTTGCGCATACTCTTAAAATGAAAAATCGGGCTAATACTGGGGAGTTGGTACTGATGTGTAGGTCTTAACCCGCACTTTCTCAGAGCACCGTAGGGAGGGTAACTGGCAATATTGAGATTCCGCTATCGACAATGTCCGTACCGGCATTATTGAGCGCTCCAGTCGTGCCAAGCGACTTCACCAGCAATATTGGGGGCAGTGGCACTATTCAACCGGAACTATCGTGAGCCCCACACTGCACACAATCGAACGGGGCGACGGGCCGACTGAACGGGACGCCAGCACACCGGACGAATATGCCGGGAGCCCTACTAACAGAAATACGATCGAAAACGGCTGCGGCAGTACTGGGCGTGTTTTACGTACGGCGCGTATTCTGTTGTAGTATTGCACTGTTCCTACTGCTGTAGTAGTAGTAATGGTTGGTTTTGTGGATCCACCTCAATACTGCAGTAGTGATGATTGCTTTTTTCTTGCCTCTGCCATCTCGTTAAGCTACCATTTGCCCCAGTTCCTACGATTTGCTGCACTCAGCCACAACACGGTCGCCCGCTAGATACTGTGGCTGGATGTTTCAACACCCACCCAAATTCCGAGGTGTTCCCAGTGGCCATCGTCAGGAACCGGCCTAGATAGCTCATGTATCGCCCGTTGTCCGTCACCCGCAGACACATGCGTTTTTAGAATGGTGATCATATTTCAAATGTTCCGCTTAAAGGCAGTTTGGAGCATATTTATGCGCAAGTCTGGTCCGTCGTTAGGCACCAGGGGCTATCTCAGCGCTTTCGTTTACTGATGTGTTGTGTTTTTAATCGCGGCGGCTGCGTGCCGCCTTTTTTTCGGTTGCCCTACCGCCCACCCCGCCGCGCGGTCCGCAAGCGACCCGTACGATGGACTGCTGCTTACTTATTTCGCTTGTACACCTGTTCCACCACGTTCACTAATAGCGTACCACCGAACTGGGTGGCACGGAACACAACGGCCTGTCGTGAACGCGTTTAGTTTTTGGCGAGCGTATACATCTTCAAGGTCCCCAAATTTTGTGTTGCCTTGGTTCCCACGAACAACAGGTGTGCGACGGTTTGCCCGGAAGTTATCAGCTGTATTCACCTCCCGTCCTGGCCTACGAAGAACTTCCTTCGAGCCTGTGGAGAAGATGCCACGCTGCGACCGCCAGCATTGTCAAGTGTCTGCGGGATTTAACGTACGAGGAAGCAAGACAGGGAGGTACTGCAAACAACATGCTGAGGACGGCATGGTGAGCGTGGTCGGCAAGCGATGTTCACACGACCTCTGCTCGAAGTCACCGAGCTTTAATTTCGAGGGACACAAGAGGCCGGAGTATTGCAAGAAACATGCTGCGGTTGGCATGGTGAATGTCCTCTTCAAACGCTGTTCGTACGATGCCTGCATGACGTTTCCTAGTTTCAACGTCGAGGGAAGCAAGAAGCCTGCTTTCTGCAAGAAACATGCTGAGCGCAACATGGTTGACCTATTGATAACGCGTTGTTCACATGACAACTGTAAAACATCGGCCAGCTTTAACGTCAAAGGCAACAAGATGCCAGCTTTCTGCAAAAAACATGCTGAAGACGGCATGATAAACGTCAAAAGAAAGATTTGCTCACATGATACCTGCACGACCGCACCAAGCTTCAACGTCGCGGGCAGCAAACTACCGGCGTTCTGCAACATACATGCTGGAGATGGCATGGTTAACGTGATTTGCGAGCCGTGCGCACATGATTCCTGTGGGATGCAGCCGAGCTTCAACTTCTACGGCACCAAGAAACCGTTGTTCTGTAAGGGACATGCGGCGGACGGCATGGTCAACGTTCGCACCAGATGCGCGCGGGGATCCTGTGTGAAGAGTCCGCTGTTCAACTTTGAGGGCAAGAGGACGCCGGTTTTGTGCATAGAACATGCTGAAAACGGCATGGTTAATGTCAAGTACAAGAGCTGTTGTTATGATACCTGCACGGTTCAACCGAGCTTTAATGTCGAGGGCACCAAGCGGCCTGCGTTCTGCAGGAAACATGCCACAGAGGGCATGGTGGACGTGATGTCGAAGCGTTGTTCGCATGATACGTGCACCAGGCGAGCAGCATATAATGTCAAAGGCAGCAAAGCAGCAATGTTCTGCGGCAAACATGCCCAGGATAACATGGTGAGCTTTAACAACAGGCGTTGTGCACGCGAACACTGTTCGAGATTGGTCTGTAATGTCGCGGGCATCGAGTCTGCGGCCTTCTGCAAGCAACACGCTGGCGACGGTATTGTCGACGACCCCACCACGATGTGCTTACACGACTCATGCGTGGCGGTGCCGACGTTTAACGTCAAGGGCGGCAAGTCGGCGGCGTTCTGCAGAAGTCATGCTGAGGGCGGCATGGTTAACATCCGCGTGCTCGACGTCTACAGCAAGACTTGTTCCCATAAGGTCTCGTGTAAGACGCCGGCGACCTTCAAGGCTAAGGGGAACTCGAGGGCGGCGTTCTGCGAAACGCATGCCAAGCAAGGGATGGTTAGCCTCCCCCGCATGCGCTGTGTACAGGGCACCTGCAACAGACCACCCACCTTTGTTGTAAATGGCAGCCTGAAGTCCGTGGTCTGCGAGAAACACGTTGAAGATGTTATCGTAACTGTCAGCCTAAAACGCTGCTCTCAGGCTGTCAGCGCCGTCAACAGTGACGTTAAGGGCAACGATCGCGAAGTTCCGGGCAAGCAACCCCGTCGAGATTTGCCGCAGACACCACCTCCGGCCGAGCAGGACGCACCATCTGAGGCACACACCGGGACTGAGTCATAGCTCGTTTGGTGGATACAGACCGTTTATCCCCTACCACCCGAACGCCTAAGGCACCTGTGACTGATCCGGGGGCAAGCCAATCGCTATTTGTTGTTGTCTCACGTTGCACGTGCTCACAGCGCGATATCGTAAGGCGGAAGCAATAAGACGTTATTGGCACTGCCTATTGACACTGCCTAGGTGGAAACCTCTAAAGGCTTACCCAGTAAGGGGAATGACTCCGTGGACTATTTACCACAGCGCTGTATCGCGTATTAGTCTAATCGGCAATGGGGTCTTTATTGGCCAACAAATACCTGCACGGGGGTTTACATGCCGAAGCACCTCGTTTGAAACTTTGCATCGGAATTCAATGGGAGGTGGAGGCGGAGTCATCAATATGTGTCTTCGTTTTGTGCGCAGGGTGTTTTCGCCTTGGCCTGGTTGTTCGTCGTTGTTGTCGTTTGAGGTTCGTTTGTTTCGTTTGTTTGTTTTTCCGGTGGCCAGCTCGCCCGTCTGGTCTATTTTACTGTGTCTCAATGTTCATGAACGTGTGCGACTTGAGTTTGCTTTCTGCACTTCCTGGCTAGCACAGGCGTAGTGAGCCAAGGGCTGTTAGCGCATGTTGCTGCGTATTTGCCAACTAGGCACCCACTTGGGGTCCGAATGAAGGCTGGTTCTGTTACCGCGCGCATGGATGAACACCTATCGGTATGGTGTTTGAGTCAGGTTCGTGTTGGACATGTATGTGTGTCTGATTGCGAACTGCTTCGTGCCTGGCGATCAGGTATAGCAGCGCTTGTTGCAGCGTATTTGTCAACTAGGCACCCACTTGGGGTCCGAATAAAGGCTGGTTCTGTTACCGCGCGCATGGATGAACACCTACCGGTATAGTTTTGAGTCAGGTTCGTGTTGGACATGTATGTGTGTCTGATTGCGAACTGCTTCGTGCCTGGCGATCAGGTATAGGTGCAATTGCTTTTCTAACCATTTTATTTCCAGGTCAAAGTATTTTGAAGTCTGGGTCATGGGCGTCCGCTCGAACTTCGTTGGCTCGCAACGTATGGAAGATATCCATCCCAAACTTCACAGAGACGCTGGTTAGTCTTGGTTCATATTTGGTTGATATATTTAACCGGTAAACAACGCCTCACCACGAAAATAAAACCACATGCGGCCTTTCTTCCTTCGCTATTGTTGTTGCCTCGAGGACATTTTTTGTACATGTCCACCTTGCCCCCTTCTGCCTCGTGTAACCTGGGATGTATATTGTGAACTGCTCCGGTTTCATGTGGGTTTTCTTGGCCATCAGGAATTACTGCAGGTCCTTGAAATCGTTGCCCCACTGTTCCCTAGGTGTTACGAATTCTGATAAGGTTGGGCGAAGGTCATACTCTCTGTGCCCGTGCCTCCGCCTCCCGTGGCTCAGTACCGCGGCCCTCCACCCTTGCAAGTATTTCCCAGCGAGCAGTCACTCGTAGGTTCGTTGATGTAGTGTGTTGAGCGAGGAACGATGTCTTCCCAACCAGTGGCAACTAGCCGAGCTAACCCAAAAACAACGCCGGCGGCATTTCGTCGCGACACGCCGAAGAACCCGGTACTCCTACGATAAGTCGATCGCTGTTGAAGTCGGTGATGGGGCCTCGTCAACATTAGTTTCCTGTGTTGGAGTGCCTCTTCAGGAGGTATGTTCGCCATGACCACGATGGCACTACAATAGCGGCAGCAGTGCAACAGCAGTAGTACAACGGCACCAGAGCAATCCCACGGTAGGGGTACCACTTTTAGGCTTAATATTGTATGACCGGTTGTGCTCCTCACGTGAGTAACCACCGAATATAATATATCTATTTTTCTGCTATATTTGTTTTCGGACTACGGCGTTGGGAGGTTTGGTCGGGTGGCGCGAACGAATGTTTCCGAAGTCGTGTTTGGGGTGAGATATTGAGCTCCTCATGTAAGGAGCTCAGAAAATTCTGCTGCTCCCCTACCGTGGGATGACTCACCACCGCTTTACACTTTGGCCTTTGTGACGCCGCCATGGTGCTTTTTTGTTCGCATGATATGTTTGTACTCAGTGTTCACCAGGAGATGAATCCATACAATTGTGTTCACATTCCACGTAAAACAATTAAATCAAGCACACGTCGCCAAACCTCATCATCCTGTTACACGACAGTACACCAGGGATACGAGTACTCAAGGTAAATAAAGTAGGGACGCCTGATGGCGATGATGCTCCGCCAATTCACAACTTGCGACACCCCTGGGAAATTAAATCAACAACATCCTGAGGGAAAGTCCTGTAGCATAATTTAAAACATGCAGGAAACCCATCCAAGGTGATTTTTAAGGCTTGCCGACTTCACTTTTCGCATTGAGTCTTCCTGAAGCGATGTAACATTTGACCCCTTGGTGTGGTGTTCAAAGGGCTTTGCGGACTGACCGGCATGCCGTTACGAGGGTAGGCGGCCAGACATAACGGCAGGCAGACGTACGGGGAGACAGGCGGACAGACGGATACATAATATCTACGTTCTAGACTGCAGACTTACAACTGAGAAAGTTCGTAGACGGCCCCAGGTAGCACCGAATAGGCGGGAAAATGGTCAACCTTAACAGCACAGTGCACACAACAACAGCCATGATGGCCACTGCCAAGAGATCAGAGGCGCGGATAACGGGCGCCAAGCGAGCAGAGGCGCGGTTAACGCTGGAAGTCCCTGACTCGCGATGACTGTTCCGGCGAGCAAGTGTACATACGCCATTGCATGCCAACTTTGCGCCTGCAAACTGATACTCCGGGAATTAGCCGTGTGGGCAAGCCGGAACCACCAAATCGAAAGCACAAAAATGAAAAAAGCGAACATACACGCCAGTGAGGACCAAAATAGCGTTATTAAATGGACCACATATAACCCCACTTAGTGGTGTGGTCTCGCCTGCATACTTTCCATTCTTCAATCGTTACCAGCTAAACAATATTTATGGCACACCAACCGGACCTACTAGTTTACAAATACCTTTTCAATGTCCTCGACGATCGGTAAAACATGGCAACACAGCGCGGTGGCGCTTGGTGAATGGCGGGCTCTTACGCTTTCCCGTGCCTGCATAGGTATTTACCGCGCACCACTACGAGTCGCCCACTTTCTGCTGGTGACATACAAAATCCCGTGCCTAGCACATTCGACGGCAGTGGGCGCAAGGGTGCGAATTCCCGCCATTTTGAATCACCTACACCAATATTAGACATGCTGATAGTAGAGGTCCACCGGTCCGCGTCTCGAAAGCAAGCAATATATCAGCTTCGTGTGCACCACATATGGTTCTACCTAGGTGGCTGGGGGCACTAATTGCGGCAACGCCTGGCGGCTTCGCTTGGCCCCCAACTCCCTGCCGTTCCCATCAATGCCTCCCTCATTGCCTCGGCGAGCCGGTGAGCAACGCTTGCGGATTACCTTTACCATGCCACCACCAGCATGCTTCGTGCAAAAGGCCGGTCCCTTGCTGCCCTGCACATTGTATCTCGGTACCGTCTTGCAGGCATCATGTAAGCACATATCAACGGAGATTTTCATCATGCCGTCTATAGCATGTTGCTCGCAGAAGGCCAGCTTCATGCTGCCCTCGAAATTGAGAGTCGATTCCGCCCAACAGGAGTCCTCTCCACACCGAAGGCGGAAGTCAACCATGGTGCCCTGAGCGTGAAGCCCGCAGAACGGGGCACTCTTGCTGCCCACGCAGTTAAAGTGTGCTTGTCTCGTGCACGATTCTATCAAGCAAAAACTGGCGTTAACGTTCATCATTCCTCTCTCAGCATGTTGCTTGCAGAACACTGGCTTCTTCCTGCCCGGCGAGCTGAAGGTCGGCATGGCCATGCAGGAATCGTGTGCGCAGCGCTTGCTGGTGATGTGCACCATGCCGTCCCGCGCATGTTGTGCGCACAATATCGCCGCATAGGTGCCGTCGACATTGTAGCTCGGGACCTTGTTGCACCTATCCTGTGAGCAGCACACACGGTGAGAATTCACCATACCATGCGCAGCATGTCCCTTATAAAACGAAGTGGTTCTTCTGCCTTCGACATCATACACTGGGTACCTCGTGCAGGTAGCATGCATGCAAAGCTTGGAACAGACGTTCACCATGCCGTCGGTAGCATGTTTCCTGCAGAACTCCGCCACATTACGTCCCTTGACATTAAAAAAAGGGTTGCGTGGTACAGGTAAGATAAGAACAGCGGCGATTTTTGACATCCACCATGCCGACCTCAGCATGTCGCGAGCAGAACATCGGCTTCTTTAAGGCTTCGAAATGGAAGGCCGCATGTCTCGTGCACAGAGTTCGCGAATGTTGATCATGCCGTCTTCTTGCAGATATCATGAGAGCAACGCCTGATGCTGACGTTTACCATGCCGTCAGCAGCATGCTGCTTGCAGAAAGCGGCGACCCTGTTGCCTTCGAAATTAAAGCTCGGCGCCGTCGGACAGGTGCCGTACTGGCAACGCTTGAGTATAAGATTTACCATGCCGTCCTCAGCATGTTTCTTGCAGAACGCTGGTACCTTGCTGCCCTCGACATTGAAACTGGGCAACGTAACGCAGGCAGCATGTAAGCAGCGTTTTTTGTGGATCTGCACCATGCCGTCCTCAGCATGTTTCTTGCAGAAAGCCGCCCTCTTGCTTCCCTCCACGTTGAGACTGGGCAACGTAACGCAGGCATCATACGAGCACCGTTTGACGAGGACGTTCACCATGCCGTCCTCAGCATGTGTCTTACAGAATAGCGCAGTCTTGCTCCCCTTGAAACCCAAACTCGGCACCTTCTCGCAGGCATCACACGAGCACCGTTTGACGAGGACGTTCACCATGCCATCCTTAGCATGTTTCTTGCAGTACAACGCGGTCTTGCTTCGCTTGAAACCAAAGCTCGGAACCTTCTCGCAGGGGTCATGCGAACAACGCTTGCTGACGACATTCACCATGACGTCCTCAGCATGTTGCTTGCAATATTTTCCCGTCTTGCTGCCTTTAACGTTAAAGCCTGCAGACACTTGGCAATCCTGGCCGTGGCAGCGCGTCATTGTTTGCACAGTGACGCGCTTGTATTTCTCCGGCAGTGCCAGGCGGAAGGCGACCACAACTGAGCAGGCTCCGGCTGAACTCTGTTCACCTGTAGTTCATGACGTGGGACATGTACATATTTTTCAGGGTCTTGCATATGTTGAGTTGTTTTAAGAACATTTTAACACGTCAACCACACGCCTTAAGGTGATGTTCACAACTTTGCTGGATTTTCCTTAGCGACGTGAGACAACTAGTCGCAAGGCCGAAATGTTCGAGGTACCTACTATCCATTGTTGATTGCAGACCGCACAGCGGGGCGGTCGACGGTGCTACTTCCTAAGTTGACGCAGAGCGGCCGGTCAAACCATAGTAACATCAAAAGAAATAAACTATGAAAACAGCGACAAACCGGTCGAAGGCAGAGCTATTATACCATTGACGAGGCGCTTGGATCCAACACAATAAGAAACACTCATGCAGTACCTGCCGCTGACGATGGCGTACGCGATATGCTGCTTAACGTCGAACGGCCAACATGTTACAATAAACCCTTGAATGTAACATGTGTTAGCACTGTGCTGACCGCGATCGTCACTGGAAGAAGGTGGCATAGCCAGTTTGTTTAATGAGGGCCTAGGTATACAGGCACTAACATTTAATGCAACTTTCACAGACCACTGTGTTCTGCGCCTTGCTTGCTCTCGTCGCGAGTTATTGTAGACTCGTACAACCGTGGGTTGCCTAGCTGTGCTTACTCTCTTATTCCATGCATGCACTGCTGTGTTTCGCACATCCCCGATCGATCTAACAACTCGATCGAATTCACAGCTTAGCTCCGTCAATACTGCTCTCGGCCTGTCTAGTGTAGCCACAGTTACAGGTCTTTGAGAGCGATCTCCATTTAAGATCTGGAAAACAAATTGGGGGCCAAATAGTTGTTATTTTTAGTACATACTTTGGACAGAAGTAACCTTTGTGTTCACCACTCTACAGCAGCATCAGCAGCAGCAGCAGAGACAGCAGCAGCAGCAGCTGCTCCTCGGCAGTTATTCAGGACGACCAATCCCACCGTTCAGGACCCAATCGTCTATCTGTAGCCCGAAGACATACGGCACGCAGAAAGAGAAAGCAGCAGCAGATCTTCGACCCCCGGCAGTGGACAAACAACGCTGGTACTCGTGGATCGAGGCAGACCGACCGCCGTCCATAGCACACAGACTCGAGAGCTAGAGTATGGTGTTGGCACGGTGCGGTGGAATGCGGCCAATCGGTCGATGCTGAGACACGCACCGCGTCGACGGCTTGCGTGTAGTACAGCACGCATTGCTCTTCTACGACATGATCGAGGGCCACCGCAGCTCGTTAGTTTATCCACACGCATCCACTACCCCACAAGACTGATGCTACACAAAAACAGCAGCTGTCCGGCGGCGTGAGGTTGCCGTGGCCAATGTGCCGAACGTTTCAAGGTCGAGCGCCAGGCGGTGTCGGAAGGCAGAACTCCGGTGCGGCATGGAGCCCAGCCCAAAATGAAACTGATGTGCTGCAAACACATGAAAACGGGATTCTGCTCGCTGGTTGTCGTGCATTTTTTTGTGAGTTGCAGCGGGCGCTAGCGTTTGCTTACGGTGCGGCGACCTGCCAAAGCCTAGGAATAGCAGCGGCGGTACTGCTGTTAACTCTCAGGAGTTTTCAAGGTTGCCGCGGTTCTACGGTGCCAGTTTGCTTAGTATTACAGGCGATGCTTGCTTTGTACGAAGTATACTACATTGTGGACGAAATCGATATTATCTCGCGTTGATTCGGATATAGTTTGCCGCGCTGTCTGACGCCCCAGTATGGTACGGCACGAAGGGTTAGCCATATAAGTTTATGAGCAGCTTCCACGCAATCACTGCAAAAAAAGTGTGGTCGAATGGAAATCATATTTCCGGACCTAAAAAGTAATCAGTTTCCCAAAACGACTTCTGCGCAAGCACTCTACTAGCCGTGTGTCGCACAATCGGCTCAGTCGCTCCCTTTGGATTTAAAAACGAAGGATGGGACCATACGTGTATCATGCGGGTTTTGTGTTGCGATTTCGTTGTATGAGGCAAGTCCGATATACTTCAAACGTAGGACCAAGGGCTCCTGAATTTGAATGTAGTTCGACGATAAACACCTAATCTATAATACGAACGAGGTATCAACGCCACACAATACAAGGCGTCGTACAACCCACCTGGTTACAGCGGTTAGCTACCAGAAGCACTTGTTAAAACTGTAATTCTAGGACATCTCAACTAACGCATGCAGCAAAGGTTCCCTTTCAACGATCAAGTGTGTTTATTTATCGTGTGCGATGGCCGTGTTTGCCTCCGGTATGCAGCACTTATCACACACTGGTAAACAATAAAAAGGCCTATCTGTCTACGCCGAACCAGGCAATCACTCTCCCCGTTCCCCTGCGATGCACGAAGAACCGTAGTTACAGCTCGGTGGCATGGACGAGTCCCAAACACGTGGCAGCTGACTCGTTTGTGAGTTGCCCCCAGAAGGGACTCAACATTGAAATGTTTAGCACGGTTGGAGTTATCCCGGTGATAGGCGGTACCTTTGGCGTGTCCTACGATGGGGGTAGCGCTTGTTTGGATACTTATTTTTTTGGCTACCGGGGATTGCCAACTGAGGAACTACGCAATATATATATTTCGTATATAATTGTTTAAACTACAGTGTTCTTAATGTAGCTAAGGTCACATGGCTCGTTAGTTTGACCGTACCTTTTTCTCAAAGTCCGGTTTTCCGCGGAGTAGGGAGCTTTTCAGGTGAAACATCTCGAAACGACAAATCGGTGCCCCTCCACCATAGCGTGCATCCTTTAGAGGATCTCCGATTGCACATTGAGTCATATTCCCTACCTACGGAACGGTGCATGAAACCTGTCGAAACGCGAGCAGTGCAGTAGACTCATTACGCGAGGAACGACAGAACGACAGCGCTACTGTTGCTGTACGAGGCATATTGCACAATTGGTGGCAGGGACACGTACCGCGAAAAAACAAATCGGGTATTCCTTTGTCAGACCTTTTGTTTCGGGTATGGTTTGGCGCCACCCTCGCTACTGCATCAAGGAGGATGGCACTTGAATCAGCAGCACAGAGCAGTTGCCAGTACATGAAACACCTGGTACGCATTACGAGGTTTGCGGGAGTACAGACTAGGGTAATGCGAAGGTCGCCAGGGTCAGAGCCCGCGTCATTGTGACTCAGTCGTCGACTCGCGAGTCCGAGCCATTTTGAAGTACCGAGTCCTTAGGGCACCGAAGAAGGCTGAAATGACTGAGTCCTCGAGAGTCCCAAAGTTTCTGAAAGTAGAAATTGCTTATGCCTCGCGAGTCCCTAGGGCATTGAAAGCTGAAATGGCTGGTACTCCGAGGTGTTGGCACTCTGACGACCTGTGGAGTAGTTGGTGGTACTGCGGCAAGAAAGCAGTACACCGGTACCGGCCCCGTCACACGAATCCGGAAGTACTGGCCTAGGCTAGATTTTCCATATTAGAGAGCGCGTGTTTTCTGCACAGACGCAGGTGTAACTGCTCCCGAAGTTCTTACTTCGCCGGGAATTTGAGACCAAGTGTGCTGTGAGGCTCTTGATTATACAGCATACAAAATAGTATGACCGATGTACAGAAGTACAGGACACCTTATAAGAAGCAGGCTGATAAGAAAGCCAGGCTGATATTTGAAGGAAAAATACAAATTCGGGGGAGGCGTTATCTTGAAATTTGTCTGGAAAGCACCCTTTTTCGAACAAGAAATCCTGCCTGGACCAGATTTCCTGTTTCTTATTATTAATAGGTGTCCTGTACTGCTGTAGTGCGGTAGTTTCGCACGAGCTATTCATAGTACAGCAAACAGCAGTGTGACAGAGAAATAAGCATTTGTATTATTAATGGAGCTCAGTAAATCGTCAGTTCTCCACGCTCGGGCCATTTGCATATCTCAGGAAAACCTGACTTCTCGACGCATGTGCCTCGCGGTCCGCATTCTTACCCCCCGCCGTAGTTGAGATTTTTTTCCGCCGCCGTGGTGAAATTTTTCAACTTCTATTGATTTAATGTGTGAGGATGAAACCGCTCCGCTCCGTATCCGGACTCTTACAGTGATGAGATTTGTTTTCCCCCCGCCTCATGAACTTTCGAAGTTTTTTATCCAAGTTCGATTTCTTTTCCCCCCGTCCGAAATTTTCTATCCAAGTTTTATTAATATGTTCATCCACTGTTATGATGGAGTTTGTGCAAATTTTGCTGCTATTAATATATTATCACCTGAAGAAGACATTAATTAATCGGGTCAGCTTTTTCATTCTGAATGAATAATGCGAATCCCCATAACGGGACTCCAGTCCTATAAGGCCTAAGTTGTTGTTGCTGTTGTTGTTGGTACGTTGTTTACGTTATTGTTACGTAATGTTTTTTTTTTTAGTGTCGCTAAGTACGAGTTCGACTACGAGTTCGTGTTTTCGTATGTTGGGTATTTTTTGTGTCGCTATACCAGGTTATTATTATTTGAAGTACCCCTTTACGTATGTACGTAGTCATACCAATTATTATTTTTTCAAGTAAACAGGTATTATTGTTTTTAGTATATTACAGACGTAGACTTTTTGTACCAGGTATTATATGTATGTATGTTACCCATTTAATGTGCTGTTATTGTTGTTGTTGTTGTTGTTGTTGTTGTTGTTGTTGTTGTTGTTGTTGTTGAGCTTGTCAATTTTCGCTTCGGTTTGTAGAGGGATGTCATGTTCTTTTTTCTCCATGGCTTTGGCTTCTTGGGCATAACTCCCGGAAACACGAGATCGTAAATGGATGTGGCTGTTGTCTATCGCGTGTCGCACGAGAAAAAAACGTTTGTATGCTTCTTGGGTATCCCTGCCGTATTTTAGACACATGAGCGTAGATGGGTATGGCAGTTGTACGTCGTGCGTTTAACGGGTAGTAAACGTTTCTTATATTTTGATTGTTGTTTCGATTTTCGTATATGGGTGTGGCGGTTGTCTGTCGTGTGTCGCACGTGAAAACGGTACCGGTATAGCGGTAGAGTGAAAAAATAATATTCTGTTGCGTGGATTTTATTTCATGGCTGCCGGACACGAGAGCGTAGATGGGTGTGGCGGTTGTCCGTCGTGTGTCGCACGGGAAATAGTTTTCGTTTTATCCCACGGTATTGCGGTAGAGTGGTATATTCTGTTCGTGGGTTATTTTTTTCATGGTGCGGCTTCTTGGGTTAGGACTGCCGTAGACACATGGGCGTAGATGGATGTGGCGGTTGTCTGCCGTATGTCGCACGGGAAATCGTTTTTGTTTTATCCCACGGTATTGCGGTAGGGTGGTACGTTCTGTTCGTGGCGGTTGTCCGGCGTGTGTCGCACGGGAGAGCGCTTTTTCTATTTTGATTGTTTCGTCGAATTCTCGAGTTGTCTTCTTGGACACCACTGCCGTAGACACATGAGCGTAGATGGATGCGACGGTTGTCTGCCGAGTGTCGCACGTTTAATCATTTTCGTTTTATCCCACGGTATTGCGGTAGAGCAGGTAGAGTGGAATATTCTGTTCGTGGATTACTTTTTTCATGGGTTTGGTTTCCTGGGCACCACTATGTAGACACATGAGCGTAAATTGATGTGGCGGCTGTCTGTCGTGTGTCGCACGGGAATTTGTTTTTGTTTTTTCCCACGGTATTGCGGTGGGGTGGTATATTCTGTTCGTGGCGGTTGTCCGGCGTGTGTTGCACGGGAAAACGCTTTTTATATTTTAATTGTTTTGTCGATTTCTCGATTTGTTAGGCGGTTGACTGTCGTGTGCAGCACGGGAAATCGTTTTCGTTTTATCCCACGGTAGTAGCGGATGAGTGGAATATTCCATTCGTGGCATTCGTGGATTTTTCATGGCTTTGGCTTTTTGGGCACCATTGCCGGACACGAGAGCGTAGATGGATGTGGCGTTGGTCTAGCGTGTGTTGCATGGTGTTGCATGGTGTTGCACGGAAAAACACCCTATATTTTGATGTTTTGTGTTTTTTTACATGGATGGGTTGGGCTTCTTTCGCGTCACTCCTTTAGTTGTCTGTCGTGCGTTGTGGGATAGTGGCTTGGGTATACCATATTTTAGAGTCCGTCGATTTTATTCGATGGTTTGGCTTTGCTTGCCTCATTGCGTTGCTTTGTGTGTTTTCTTGCTGGAGAGTGTGCCTTTGATTGGGGCTCATTTATTGCGTCAGGGATCAATAATCGACAATATTTTAACGGGACTTCTTTTGATGTTATGGGCCTTTTTTGCATCATTCATCACGTCAGGAATCAACAATACAAACTGGGTCTCTTCAACGGTCCCTTGGCATCGTAAACTGGAGCCTTAGCCTCTCGGCCCCTTGGCATCGTAAACTACCTGATGTATTGCGGGCCTTATTCCTTCTTCGCTTCGCGGACGGCCTGGGCCGGCGGCGAAGCCCCCTTGTATATATATATATTTATAGTAAGTATATAATATGCAATACGTAGGACCAAATGTATTCGTAAAAAAAAAAACATTTACGTAGGTCTTTGTGGGTACCGTAGCTCCTATTTACTACGGCCCTCTGTAGAGTGCTGTCTGGGACGAGTGTGTACGTACCATACGAGTATGTGCTGCTGTTGAGTAGGGGTAGTCGTGAAAAACAGCAACCTACGGTATTATTACTGCTGCAGTTCCATACGACGTACATACCAGGCACATCTTTGGTTGGGGTGTAGCCTTGGACAGCCATTAACGGTGGTTCTATCGCTCGTTCGGTCGATATCATCCCTGCTGCGATACTCTTCGATGAGTACCACTGCAAACGCCACACACTCTACATCTCTCCGTATTCCTGATTTAGTATCACCAGGTACAAGAATTGTCGGTGGGCAGAGACTACGAAATGCAAAACGCGCATGTTCAGTGAGGCTCACGTGCAAGAGGGTGGAGCCGATGAGGCCAAACGTGCGAAGGGGTTGCCTCGGAGAAGAGAAGGAAGGGTTCGTACCCCGTTGCTTCCTTTCGGAGGAAGTATAAACCAACCAGGTGGTGTTGCGTGCGTTCCTCCTTTGAGGTTGGACAACAGGCCTTCTCTTGGGTGCTTGTCTCCCACGATTTTCGGCTGTAGGCCTAATAGGCACCGTTCGGGGTTTCGTATAGATTATCAACATAATTTTGATTTGGGGGTAGGTGGCTTATACTTTGTGATGAGGGGCCGGCCTCTTTCCAAGGCGTTTCCAACATTCCAAGGCCGCCCCTTCACAGTTTTGGTGCCACCTGCTTCGGACTTCTCTCCACTACGCCAGTTTTTCTTATGAGCCACCGAATTGATGGTTTTGTCTCGGAACTGAACCCACCCACGTCTCGGGTACGAGTACGCATATACGAACGAAGTACCGGAATAAACCTCGGAGCACATATATAACATATTGTGCAATACAGCAGGATAAATACTTACTACAGCAGTATTATTGCTCGAGCTGGTAATATATGTAATATATACCAGGGTACGAGACAATCGACGGCAGTTCTGGTGTCTACGCCTGGTACTGGTAGGTATTACCGAGCGCCAAGTTCGCACTAGGCGTACCGTAGGCTGGGCAAGGCCTCAGTCCTGACGAAACATTCAAGGCTTATCATAGTTACGTATAAACAGCATAGTAATTGGAAGAACCGAGATGGGACGGGACGGGACTGTTTTGACCCGTTTGGCTGGTAAAAAAACGAATACACAGGACGGGGCAAAGTAGTGCAATAATTTGTATCGTTGGGCGGAACGGTGTTTGCTGTATTTTTGTGGTTTGGACGGGGACGGTGTAATGCATTAGGGGTTTCGTACAGTTATAGTGAGTGTGTTGTTTCATGGAAGGAACGGACGATCACAATAAATCGATCACGACAGGAATGGACGGTAAACTTGTTTTTATTCACGACGCGGCGGGACGGTACATACCAGTTTATATGTTTTTCGACGGGACGGGACGGTACATTATTTTGTTTAACGACGGGATGGGACGGTACACCGAACCCCGGCAACAAGAACGGTCGCCGTGCCAGCTTGAGACTACTGTTTAGTCTCCTGGTTGTGCTTTATGTGGGGTGCTTGTCGTTAGCTGTTGTTGTTCTGGAGGCTGTGCTGCTTGCTCTGCTGTGGAGCAAGGTGGTTGCAGGTAGTCGTGGTTGGTGGTGGTGGACCAGGTGGTGATGTGACGCTGTTGCTGCTGGTTAGTCAGCCACGCTCGTTAGGTACGTTTATATAGTATGTTGTGTGTACGTCGTACGTGTATTGGTCTCAATTAGTCCAGATGCAGACACTTTCCTCCACAAAAAGGAAAAATAATGACTGAAACCACAATTAATTGAAACAAACTTGTTCTGATAATTTACAAAAAAAAACGTAGACCCGCTGGGCCTATTCTATCGTACCTATTGTGGAATAATTTGTTTTCATTATTTCTGGTTTCCAAAATAGCCGGTCGCCCCGGTCTTCTAGCAGGTAACCACGAAGCCTGTTAGCGTCAAGAAAGCGAGTTCGAGCCCCACCGAGTGCATGCTCATACGACGTAGGCTCTTTTTCTCGCTAAAAATATCTTGACTAGCAGAAAGCGCGAGAGCGTGAGTTAGCAAAATTCGATGAAAATCGACGAGCGTTGGGAAGGCTGAACCCTCTGCGCGATAAAAATCAAGGCAGGAACCGTAGTGGGGGGGGAGGGAGAGGAGCCTACTTTGTGACCCCGGATCTGAGTTACGACTAGGGAGGGAGAGACGGAAGTGCGAAGATGATAAATGGGATGGAAAAAAAAAAAAATTAAAAAAAAAACAATTGTAGTTTCAGATTTAAAATGTGATCTACGTATCTTGTATTTCATATGTTTAGTAATACGTGTAATTCATACGTACCCATTGTGATTTATTTCGAACAACGCAATTCAATGCGTGTCGACCAGGGAAAGAAAGGGCTGAAGTCTTCTCGCCATAAAAAATTCAAGGCACGAACCGTGAACCGTACGTGGACGGGAGAGGAGGGAGAAGCGCCTACTTTGTGAAGCCGGATAGGAGTTACGACTATTATTACGATAGGACGGAGAGAGAAAGCAAGGGCGAAGATTATAAATTTGTACGATTTGGGAAAAAAGTAAAGCAGTGGGGGTGGAATACCTTGTGACAACTTTATCGCATTTATGTAAGTACCGCTATCGCACTCGTGTTGGACCTGTCCCGGTTTAGTTACTTACTTTGGACCTTCACACCACCCTCATATCTACATGTACCCTGCACAGAACGGTAGCACCTGGGTTATCCTCCTATTAACGCTACATACTCACTCGCAGACTGCTTGTAAAACAGCGTGTGTACAAAAGTCGCAAAGAGCACAAGTACCACAGAGTACCACAGAGTACCAGTAACTTCAGCTGTTGGTACTCCAGGTACTGAGTCATTCAAGTTGACTGGTACTCGCGAGTCGTTGACTGAGTACCAACGACTGGCACCGGTACTCTGACGACTTTCGCAAAAGTTACTGCAGATACTGCAATGCGCGATCGTTGGGACGGCACTCGAGTTGAATGTGGGGTTCGAGAGGGTGCGACAGGCATGTGATCAGTCAGTGATGCAGGAAGAGGATAATCACATCCGATTTTGGTACTCAAGATACTCGCGAGTTGACCCGTCGGCTCTGCCCTGAGTACTATATTCGTTGAGAACGTCACTCCCGATGTGGACAGAAGTTGACGAACCAGTGTTGTTAGATCACACACATATATCGACGAATTGTTGACTACATGGCCATAGGAAGAGTGGAACCTTGAGCAGATCGTTAGACCCGTTGCGCTTTGTGTGCCGTGCATATTGAAAATAAGTATCAGACACATATTTAGGGCTTCGCGCTCATGGAGGTTCTCCTGTACTGTTTGGTGATATGTTACGCGTATTGCTTGAAAGGCTGCAGATGTAGTGCCGGTGGGCGGCGCGATTGTCGAGCCAACGCAGAACACACTCCTCCCATGACAGATATACGAAGGTTGGATTCATAATAGTTTTTGTTATTTTCGTGGTTGTGGCGTAGGTGCTGTTGTTGGCATTGTGTTGGGGCGTTGACACAATACTGCATCTCCTGCATCAAACATGTCAACCACACCAACCAACAGATCATCAATCTTTGTGATATATACTGTAGGATAAGTGGTAAAATACTGTTGTTTTAATGAAACAACAGACTCATCCCACGGGAGGGGCGCAGCAGAGTTTTCTGTGCTCCTCACATGCGGAGCTCAATACCTCACCCGAAATATGACTTCGGAATCATTCGTTCGCGCAACCCGACCAAAAGTTTCAATGCGATCGTCCGAAAACAAACATACCAGTAAAATCGTAATGGTATCCGGTGGTTACTCGTGAGGAGCTCAACCGGTCAGAAATTATTGAGCCAAAAAGTGGTACCCCTATCGTGGGATTGCTCAACAGTCACCGCAAAATAATCAGGCGTTATTTCACGAGGGATTTGGAGACCCCAACAGTAATTTCTCGCCCAGAAGTTTAAATATGTCGGTGTTTTTCGTATTTTTGAACCAGCGTTGGACGGAATCGGCATCACTGTTGTCAGATTGCTTTCAGCCATTTGGTGACAGGTATGTAAATTCACACCTGATTTCCCCCCGTTCTTTGTTCGAGATGTCTGTGGGGCACATGCGGAAGGAGCTTCCCTTATGCGTGTCATTGGTTCACCTGAAAAATACAACATGGTCGGCGTTGTCTGATAAAAGCCTCCGAAACTGATTGAGAGGAAAATGGATTGGGTCTGTACACTTGTTGGCTGAACCCCTTGGACCTCTTGCAAACTGCTGTAAGTGCCGCTCGCACAATGCCTGGTGTTGATTATTGACAGACAGACCCGAGTCGCCCTGTTTGTGGCGTCAAACACACGTGCGAAGTTGCCGACACCTCGATTATCAGGGAGCAACATAACACTTTGTACGAGACGCATTAGCGTATGCACTAGTAAGTATATTTTTTAGCGATGGCAGTGGAAGCGAACCAACCAACGTTTCGCCGAGTCCCATCAGCAAAATTGCTATTGTGTAGTGGCATTCTTTGGCGCCGTCCGTAGTGTAGACTGCAGGTGTGGCTTTTGTTGACACATTCCAGCTTCCTCTAAACGAGGTTTGCTGGGGAATGTTGCTGCAACCAGGGCCACTGATGGCATTGTTTCGGGTGAGACAGCTCACGCCTTTTTGGAAACATCTTTCTTTGTGGATAATACTGTGAAGGGCACCCCTGAAAGAAAAAGAGAACACGTGAAGAAACATGTCCACCGTAAAGCTGATAGTACTCTCGAATTTCGTAACATCATTCGGTCCCACACTACTTTACGTTCGTCGGCAAACAGCAGGGCTATCCAATGTCAATGTCGCTGCGGTGCTCCTCTCGGGCAAGTAAAGCAAAGAGCCTTTAAAACACACAGACGAACGAAACAGGGCAACACGGAAACCCTCAAGTTTGGGCGGTAAACGAGCGTGTTCTCCCCCAAGGCTGTAACTGCAATTTTGTAGTATCATCTGATATCGCTGTTTCTCTTTGGTGAACGGCAGTTTCGATATTTATTTCGGTCGTGTTTCCCGTCGCTTTCCACGTCGCGTACTCATAATAGCGTAGTCTGCTGACTTTTTGTCTCGAGGCCAGTTCCTTTAGTTTTGCATACGGAGTGGAGTATATACTTATAACGTGCCTTTGCCATCTCGCCAAGCTACCATTTGGCCCATTTCCTACGATTTTCTGCACTCAGCCACAACACGGTCGCTACTCTGAACGCAGAAGGCGAGCTCGCAGTAGATACGTCTGTGCCTCGAAAAACGTTTTCGGTCGTCCACTAGACAATGTGACTGGAGTTTTCAAGACTCACCCAAACCCCGACGTGTTCCCACTGGCCATCGTCAGGAACTGGGCTACGTAGCTCATTAGTCGCCCGTTGTTCGGCACCCGCAGACACATGCGTTTTTAGAATGGTGATCATATTTCAAATTTCCCGCTTAGAGACAGTTCGGAGAATATTTATACACGCAAGTCTGGTCCGTCGTTAGGCACCAGGGGCTAGCTCAGAGCTTTCGTTTACTGGGTTGTTGTGTTTTTACTTGCGGTGGCTGCGTGCCGCATTTTGTCGGTTGCACTACCGCCCGCCCCGCCGCGCGGTCCGCAAGCGACACGTACAACGGACTGCTGCTCAAATATTTCGCTCGTACGACTGTTCCACCACGCTCACTAACAGCGTACCACCGAACTGGGTGGCACGGAACGCAACGGCCTGTCGGGGACGAGTTGATTTGTTTTGCGAAAGAGTACATCTTCAAGATCCCCAAATTTGTGTTTCCTTGGTTCCCACGAACAACAGGTGTGCGACGGTCGGCCCGGAAGTTAACAGCTGTATTCACCTCCCGTCCTGGTCTACGAATAACTTCCTCCGAGCCTGTGGAGAAGATGCCACGCTGCGACCGCCAGCATTGTCAAGTGTCTGCGGGATTTAACGTACGAGGAAGCAAGACAGGGAGGTACTGCAAACAACATGCTGAGGACGGCATGGTGAGCGTGGTCGGCAAGCGATATTCACACGACCTCTGCTCGAAGTCACCGAGCTTTAATTTCGAGGGACACAAGAGGCCGGAATATTGCAAGAAACATGCTGCGGTTGGCATGGTGAATGTCCTCTTCAAGCGCTGCTCGTACGATGCCTGCATGACGTTGCCCTGGATCAACGTCGAGGGAAGCAAGAAGCCCGAATTCTGCAAGAAACACGCTGAGAGCAACATGGTTAACATAATGACGAAGCGTTGTTCACATGACAACTGTGAAAAATCGGCCAGCTTTAATGTCAAAGGCAACAAGACGCCAGCGTTCTGCCGCCAACACGCTGAGGACGGCATGGTGAACATCAAATTAAAGATTTGCTCACACGATACCTGCATGACCGCACCAAGCTTCAACGTCGCGGGCAGCCAACTACAGGCGTTCTGCAACATACATGCTGGAGATGGCATGGTGAACGTGATTTGCGAGCCGTGCGCACATGATTCCTGTGGGACGCAGCCGAGCTTCAATTTATACGGCACCAAGAAGCCGTTGTTCTGTAAGAGGCATGCGGCCGACGGCATGGTCAACGTCCGCAACGGATGCGCGCGGGGATCCTGTGTGAAGAGTCCGCTGTTCAACTTTGAGGGCAAGAGGACGCCGGTTTTGTGCATAGAACATGCTGAAAATGGTATGGTTAACGTCAAATATACAAGCTGCTGTTATGATACCTGCACGGTTCAACCGAGCTTTAATGTTGAGGGCAGCAAGCGGCCTGCGTTTTGCAGGAATCATGCTGCAGAGGGCATGGTGGACGTCGTATCGAAGCGTTGTACGCACGATATATGCACCAGGAAACCATCATTTAATGTCGAAGGCAGCAAGGCAGCAATGTTCTGCAGGCAACATGCCCAGGATAACATGGTGAGCTTTAACGGCAGGCGTTGTCCACGCGAACACTGTTCGAGATTGGTCTGTAACGTCGCTGGCATCGAATTTGCGGCTTTCTGCAAACAACACACTGGCGACAGTATTGTCGACGTCCGCACCACGATGTGCTTACACGACTCATGCGTGGTGTTGCCGACGTTTAAAGTGAAGGGCGGAAAATCAGCGGCATTCTGCAGACGTCATGCTGAGGGCGGCATGGTCAACACCTGCATGATGGACGTCTACAGCAAGACTTGTTTCCATAAGGTCTCGTGTAAGACGCCGGCGACCTTCAAGGCCAAGGGGAGCACGAGGGTGGCGTTCTGCGAAACGCATGCCAAGCAAGGGATGGTTCGCCTCCCCCGCATGCGCTGTATGCAGGGCACCTGCAACAGACCACCCACCTTTGTTGTAAATGGCAGCCTGAAGTCCGTGGTCTGCGAGAAACACGTTGAAGATGTCATGGTAACTGTCAGCCTGAAACGCTCCTCTCAGATTGTCAGCGCCGTACAAAGTGAGGTTGAAGGCAACGATCACGAAATTCCTGCCAAGCAACCCCGTCGGGATTTGCCGCAGCCTTCACCTCCGGCCGAGCAGGACGCACCATCCGAGGGACACATCGGGACTGATTCATAGCTCGTTTGGTAGATACAAACCGTTTAGCCCCTACCACTAGGACCCCTAAGGCACCTGTGGCGGATCCGGGGGCAAGCTAACCGCCCTCTACTGGTGTCTCGCGTTGCACGTACTCACGGCGCGATCTCGTACGGCGGAAACAATAAGACATCATTGTTACTGACTAGCTATAGGTGGAAACCTCAAAAGCTTAGCCAGTAAGGATAATGGCTCTGTAAGCTATTACCTCGGCGCTGTCTCGCCTAAGAGTCTGATCGACAATGGGGTGTCTATTGTCCAGCAAATACGTGCACGCGGGATAGGGTTTTTATGCCGAAGCACCTTGTTCGAAAAGTTGCATCGGAACTCAACGGGGGGTGGAGGCGGAGTCATCAAGATTATGTTTTCGGGTTTTGCGCAAAACGTGTCTAACGTTGGCCTGGTTGTCCGTCGTTGTTGTTTCTTTGTGTTCCGGTTGTTTCGTTTGTTTTGCTGTGGCCAGCTCGCCCGTCGTTTCTATTGACTGTGTCTCAATGTGCATGAACGTACGTGCGACTTGAACTTCTCTTCTGCACTCCCTGGCTAGCACAGGCGTAGTGGGCCAAGGGCTGTCAGCGCCAGTCGCTGCGTATGTTTCTCGCTCGGCGCCCACTTGGTGTCCGAATGAATGCTGATTATTCTTACCGTGCGCATGGATGAACACCTTTGGTTTTGAGTCAGGTTCGTGTTGTTGGATAGGCATGTCCGTCTGATTGCGAACTGCTTCGTGCCTGGCGATCAAACCGTTGCTATTGTTTTTCTAACTATTTTATTTCATGTTCAAACTATTTTCAAGTTCGAGTTATGGGCTTACGCTCGATCTGTGGTTGCTCGCAACGTGTGGCAGATATATCCATGCCAAACTTCACAGACAGACGCTGGTTAGTCTTAGTCCATATTTGGTTTATAGATTTGACTGGTGAACAACACCCCACCGCGAAAAGAAAGCAACATGCGGATTTTCCTCCCCCGACATTGTTGTCGGCTCAAGGCCTTTTCTTGCCCATGTTGACGTTGCCCCTTTCCGTCTCGTGTAACCCGGGGTATTCTCAGTTTGCAAATCTGAGTCTCAATTGTGGGAATTCAAATCGTGTCTGTCTGCCTGTCTGTCTGTCTGTCTGTCTGTCTGTCTGTCTGTCTGTCTGTCTGTCGTACTAGCTTTTTTCCCCAAAAGAGGCTCACCCCGTTGATTTTTTTATTCTCGAAAGACCTGTTCTGACCCCGCCCCCGACCGGTCAGACCCTCTGCATTCATCAAATTACGGGCGCCCTCAAAGTTTCAGCTCATTTGGCGTGCCCTGGATGATGTTGTGCTGACGGGCTACCCCTTGGCTATCCTCTTCGCTCTCTCGTCCTCTCCCAGCATGAGAATAGTCATACTCTGATAGCCGTTTGTTGCTCTGACGACACACGTTGTTAATAGTCAATCGCTTTACCTCCGGTGCTCTGTTCGCCGGTGACGGTACTTTTCTATTTTATCCTCCGGTGCTTTGTTCGCCCGTCACGGCAAAATGGGTGGTAAGTGAGTTCCGCTTGATTTATAAGTGTATGATGTTGAAAAATGCGTAGTGCCGGTTGTTCGGTCATATAGTGCCTGTTGGGATCGGTTGGCACACAGGTGGGATCAACCAGTGTGGCTCTTTGTGACGATACACGCTAATAGTCAATCGTTTTCTATTTTAACCTCCGGTGCTCTGTTGATACAACCTCGGGCGCATGACGGGCCCTTACACAGGCTGACAGAGTCAAGGTGCTGGAGCGCTCCTCATGTGGACATGAACCACGTAGTTAAGTAGATATATTGTAGGACATCGAAGTGGACCTCGAAGCGGAGTCAAGTAACTAAGACACAAGCACGGGACCACACAATAAAGCCTCATCAAATATATGAACTCCCAAAAACCTGTAACCGCCATCGTACCTGCTGTATCGAGTACAAGCACAATCAACATCCTCCCTGCTTTGCAATCGATACTGTGCGACACCACACATCCGCAGTATGCATACCGATCAGGTGTACAGTCCCATCAACTAATATCTTCCCTGCATGGTGAACAGTATGGCAATAAAGCATTACAATATCAAGGCATGGTCACACCTCATAGCTGTCCCGAAAACCACAAATCATCATCCCGGATTAATATCACACATTCCAAATTCACTTACCGAAAGTGGACCACAATGTCCCAAAATCTCAAGCAAGTTCAAAGTACTGAATACCAGAAATTCAAGCAAATTCATTCAAATTCATATACTAAAATATAAAGGGCAACTGCCAAAATCAGGTATACCTGATCCATTTGAGCCAAAATCAGGTATATACTAAAACCAAGTAAAAAACGCGCGCCACGAACGGTGTTTTTCAGGACTTTTCGGCAGTGAGAAATGATCAAACATACTTTTGAATTTGCGCCTGAACAGCAGAAGGATAACGAATGTGTATCCTCCAAACTCTTGATAAATAAATGTTTTATGTTATTTTCAGTACGGTTATTCATATCTGTCGTATGCTTTCATTGATTTAGTGATCACACTCACTCCTACGACGTGTATTTCCGTATTATTGTACCAGGTACGTATGTATGTGTATAGTCCTAGTCACATTGATAGCATACGAACAAAACATCGAGTTCATTTGAGACTGATCTGCTCGCTTTCCGTACCGTGTCAGCAAACAGCAGTACGTAACATATTACAGCAGATCCATTGTGCTGTATGAGCGCGTATGATATGTTCCGTAGTCGTTGTGGCGAGTCGTATACATTTGTACGTAGTGTGTTAATGTCTCCATGTCGGGTGTATAGGAGACAGTGTACGTATGGCCTCTGATTGGCTAAAAATTCGCCAAAATCAGTTGAAAGCTAACCAAAGTAGACAAATCCAGGTGTACCTGGACCATTTCATGCCAAAATCAGGTACGATGTGAGGCTGGCCAATGACATGTGTCCTAGCGTGTGATTTGTACTTGGTTTTAGTGTAGTGCCTGTTTTTGGCACCAAAGTGACCAGGTGTGCCTGATTTTGGCTAAAGCCCAAATATAAACCAACTGGCTCAAAATTCAACAATGTTCCAAGACACTCAGCTGCCGACACTAGGGATATGGCCTCGATACTCGGACGGCCATCAGCTCGGTGGCAATAGGTCGATACAAGTGTATCCAGTACTGCTAACTTCAGAATCACTGCACGTTGCAAGAATCTCAAAACCTGAAAAATACTCAGTACAAATCTCAATACCGTACAATGTATTCTCGGAACTACCAGACCAGCCGTTATCATCATTGAATATCTCCCTGGCAATCAACAATTGTTATTGCACGGCCAAGAAACGGATTGGCGTGCTTAATTCCTCAAGTGTGTGTACTGCGGACCGAGCAATCGAGCTGGTGAAAAACTTAGACCTATGTATGCCAATGGGAAAGCGATGTTTGGAATATTTCCCTGGAAATTTCAGGCTGAAGATTCGCTCGTACTGCCGCTGTGGGAAAAAAGGGAAAAAAAATATGATTTTTTCATATTTTTGTCCAAACGGCTATATCTCCCTGGCAATCAACAATACAGCTCCCGATCACAGTTCGGCCGAAAACAGTATATCCGCACAGCAGTATCCAATATTTTAATCAGTAAACAGGCAGAACTTTCAATGCCCGAAAACCATCAATCAAAAACCACAACCCAACCTTAACCCCACAAGCCCAATCAGAAACTCAATCAAAATCCTTCATTCTCAAATCCTCGTTCAATCAGTCAACCAGTCAATCAATGTATTTTCCGAACTACCAGAAAAGCCGCCGAGACCAGACAGCCAGACCAGACGGTATCTTCACTGAAATCGACTCTGAAACTAAAATAATAAATCTCAAATCCTCATCCAATCAGTCAACCAGTCAACCAATGTATTTTCCGAACTATCAGAAAAGCCGGCCAGACCAGACAGCCAGACCAGACGGTATCTTCATTGAAATCGACTCTGAAACTAAAATAATAAATATAAAATCCTCATTCCATACGCAAACGTAATCTATCCGACTGCGTGCTATTGTTTCAAGCTTACAGCAGTAGTTATATATGCGAACTTATCATCAGGGCAACATGATCTCCCCTTGCCACGAGCTGCTGGTATAATTAAGAACCTTCGAGCGATTTTCCACACAAGGAAAGTTGATTCGTGACAGGGCGAGAACCCGGGTGCATGACAAGCTCTGAAGTGTACTATTTTATCACCGAACAACAATGACTCAAGAATTGCATTTTAACCGACCAATAGTAGTGCGCGGAAAGTCAAAACCCATTCATGTATTCATCAAGATTCGAATGCCGTTATCAGACAGGTGCAAGTGCATATTTCATATCGCCAACAAAGAGCACAGTAACTGCTATATAATTACGTGGTTAAAGCGCCTACCTCGCTTATACTCCTCCTGCTTTAAGTACGCAGCATGCGTGCTACATAAATAAATGATCAGAACCATCTCGTACCTATAACTGATTCGCTACGGAGGGAGGGAGGTAGGGCGGAAGAGCACACATACAGCAGTCAATCTGAATCGCTCAAAAAACTTTCACTCCCTATCAATACTCCATTCCATCGCATATTAATATATTACCACAACGCCCCAGGATATGCCAACGTCGTACCAATCATGGTAACCTTATCTGAGCAGTGGTACGTTCGCAGTTGCGTTGTACCACGGTATGACGCAGTGTCCTATATGTATGCATGGATGTATATACGACCTTCACGATGCCCCGCCCCTCCTTGCTCCCCTGCTGCTGCTGCTGTTGCTGCTGCTGCTGCTGCTCCTCCTCCTCTTCTTGCTCCTCCTTCTCCTCCTCCTTCCGTTTCTCGTACGATACCAGGGCTCCGTGCGCCAGTACCAAACGGCTCGCCACTACCAGGGCGTACTGCTCCGCCTCGAGGTCTGCACGCGTTCCAACCGCGAGTGGCGGGGGTGGTGGCGGCGGCAGAGGTGGCGGCGGTGGCAGCGGCGGTGGAAACGGCTGATGCTCCTGCTCCTCGCCCGTGCCAACGCCGTCCTCTTGGTCTCCTACGATATGCTCCTCCTCCAGAAACCCCCTGCCACTACATGAAACCATCTCTCCGACCTCTTTCTCCTTCGCGTGTGACGGTATCTCCTTGGCCATCGCGGGGTGGGTTTCAACGTGACGCGCAGATGGAGCCACCTGCTCTCGCGCGCCCGGGCTCATCCAACAAACCAGCTCAAAGGGGCTACTCTCAATCGGACGTGGCTGCGGCAGGGCCTCCTGCCCATCCTGTGCACTGCTGCCGCTCCGAGAGGTCTGCTTCCCACCTAGCTCCTCAGCTTGTTCTTCTTATCTCTCTCCGTCACCCATATTTTCTCATTTTTCTTCTCTCGTACCTTCCTCGTCGAATTCGGGGATGAGTATGGTTTACAGCAGTGGTCAACGTGCCTACGTGGGCCTCCTGCCCTTATCGCTGCACTGTCGTCCCAACTGTTGTCCTCCTCTGCGCTGCCGCTGTCCTCTCTAAATCAGCGCGCTGGGCCTCACTCGCCGCGGCTCCCAGCTTGACTGCCGCTCGTTCTCTCCTCGCCTCCTCTTGCCTTCTCTCCACGCTCTTCAAGATAAGCTGGATCTCGGACATTTGAAGATCGATCCATGGAGTACGGTCCAAACCGAAAGTCATGCATTCATCCGTCCTCCAATCCAGACCGACGGCAGCAAACGCAGATACACAGGACTCGAAATCGCTCACCAGTTCAGCCCTCCACGTGCGCAGCGCCTCCAGTTCCTCCACCCGCCTCAGCGCATCCCTCATATCTGCCATCTCCATGTCCGCGAGCTGAGCCTTGTTCGTTGCGGCACTCAGCTTCGCTGCTGCCAATTATCTCCTCATCATCTCCATCTGCTCACGATCTCTCCTCATCTTCTCCACCTGCTCACGAAGGGCTGCCACCTGCATCGCAGTGTCTGCAGCCCCATCCATCTTGATGCGAAAAGACCCACCCTGCTGTACCGCCTAATGCCCCCAGCAGCCTCGAGGTCGATAGCGTCAGCTCGCTATAGCGTGTTGATACAACCTCGGGCGCATGACGGGCCCTTACACAGGCTGACAGGGTCAAGGTGCTGGAGCGCTCCTCATGTAGACATAAACCACGATATTTGTTCGGACACTGAAGTGGACCTCGAAGCGGAGCCAAGCAAGTCAAGACACAAGCACGGGACCACACAATAAAGCCTGACCAAGCATATGAACTACCAAATACCTGTAACCGCCATCGTACCTGCTGTATCGAGTACAAGCACAATCAATATGCTCTGATAGCAGATTGTTGCTCTAACGATACACACGGCCAGCAGATATTCGCGTGTTTTGGGATAATTTCGCAGGTTGCACACGTCCGGTCACGGCACAACAGTAGCAGCCTCGATTAAATATGTTCCCGTTCGTGACGCGTGTTACGATAGAGGTAGCACTTTTGGATGAACAAGTGTCTGACTGAAGGAACTCTTAACCCGTATTCGTCAGAATTTCGTTATTGTGCTGCAATAGTTTTCGCTGGATCGTTAATGTAGGCCAGGAGATTGTTCCTCGGGTATGATAGCACTTAGCTTTCCATCAAAAATCAGTATGTGCAGGCTACTGCAGGTATAGAGCTCCTCAAGTGACCGCCCTCAGAAAAAAAGCATTGTGCTGCACCTCTATCGTAGCCTGCGTCTCGTGGCCAGCGACGAAAAAAGAACTTATGTGCGAGTGTGTGCGTGTGTGGGTTGTACGTCTGTTGCTGCGTCTGTGTGCCCGTCGCGCGCTACGATAGAGGTACTGCTGTACCGTGTTTTGGCTAAAACGGTCTCTGAGTGATCGGGCTCCCTTAACCCCAATAAATCGTGGGATTTTCCCTCTTGTGTTGCCATATTGTGTATCGCTTCTGCCTGCTGTGGTTTGCTGTTGCCCCTGTTGGTGTCACTCCTATACAGCAGCGTATGTTGGACGTACCCTGCGTCTTGCCCTGCGCCCAGACGAGACAGCGGTCACTCCCCTATGTTTGTCCCTCCCGCTGTACATGTAGGCGCCCGCAAAACCTCTCGAGTATGCCTGTCGTGGATTGCTGCTGCAGCACCGCTGTTGCTGCTATGGTTGTCACGCCTGCAGTAGCCGTGTCGGGCTTGCCCTGCGGCTTGCCCCTGCGACTGTGCCTCCCGTGGTTTGCTTGTGTGTGCTGCAACGCTGCTGCTGCTGCTGTCGTTGCCGGAAAAGGTGTACCGTTTTGTGGCGTTTGCCAATCCGGGCATACTTCAGTTGATTACAGTGTTCTATATACAATCAGCCATATTTCTCTTCGCTTGGTTGCGGTACATTGCCAATGCGGACAATCTTTCAGTTGATTGCAGTACTGTATTGAAAAATTAGCCCCATGTTTCACTCGATTGTGAAGTATTGACAATTCGGACACGTTCTGGTATGTCCGTTTACGGACAACCCTACTTAGGCAAACCTAGGGAACAAAAACAGCATTTTCGGTGAGATATAGACCGTCTCAAGTGAAAAAGGATCCCCAGGAAAAATAGCATTATCTCTTCACGGGTCATGACCCCAACCCACGGGTCCGGTCAGGAATGTTTCGAAATATCATGGATCGGGTCTGGTCGGGTCGGGTCGGGTCGGGTCGGGTCGGGTCGGGTCGGGTCGGGTCGCGTCTGGTCGTGTCGGGTCGTGTCGGCTCGGCTCGGCTCGGCTCGGCTCGGCTCGGCTCGGCTNAGCTTGCCTGCGGACGCATGCTACGGTGGTAGATAGAGGTGCACCGTGTTTTTGCCTTCTGAGGGTTGACCAAGGGCGTGAAAAAAAAGAAGAGGAAACGACACCACACTCGTAGGAAGGTCAGAATGAAAAACAAGCCGGATCGCTGTGATCACAGGACGAAATGAGCGAAAACTATTTTGTTTTTCGTTTTTTGTTCCTTTTTTTTCACTTGGTTATAGACGTCAGCGACTTACACTGTTCCCTCGGCCACGCCCACGATGCTGTTTTACGTGGGACTGCTCGTCAAATGAGCATCAAGGGTAACAAGACGCTTGGGGTATGCCGCAAGGTACTGGACCATCTCTGTGTGCTCTCCTTGTTTGCCCCCCCCCCATCATTGGAGGCTGTCGTCCATATGCAAGTCTGCCTCAGAGGCGGTTCTTAGCAGGATGCAGCTCACCCTCCATGCGACTCGCCCAATACCCCACGGCGCTTCGCGCTTGGTGCAAGCAATGTCTGCCTGGCTGGTGAAAACCCAACGTGCTCCGTCCCGGCATTGTAGGGATGCGAGGGTCTATGGCCATACGACGACGGCCGTGCACGATATGAGTACACTCCCCCCATCCCGTTTATTATCTTCGCCCTTATTTTCTCGGTCCTTCCTGCTGTAGTCGTAACTCAGATCCGGGGTCACAATGGAGGCTCTCCTCCCTCCTCCCTACTACGGCTCCTGCCTTTCATTTTTTCGCCAGAAGACTTCAGCTCCTTCTTCCCTCATCGACTCGCATCGAACCACGCTACGGCGTAGCGGCTCACCGCGCGGTCACAGAGGACACGCCCAACAGCTGCGTACAACATTCAAACACAACCTGCCAATTTGTCTCCCCCTCCCGGTTTACCGTGAACCTCAACTCAGCGCGTGCAGGGCAGGTGACGCATGCCGCGGTAGGGGGGGGTATATCATTTTCAGGGATGATTACGGGTGGGATCAAATCTCGCGAGTCAATCTGGGTCGGATCGGGTCGGGTCGGGTGATGGCCACCGGACCCGATCCATTATAAATTGGTGGCCCTGACCCGAGCCGAGCCGAGCCGAGCCGAGCCGAGCCGAGCCGAGCCGAGCCGAGCCGAGCCGAGCCGAGCCGAGCCGAGCCGAGCCTAGCCTAGCCTAGCTTGCCTGCGGACGCATGCTACGGTGGTAGATAGAGGTGCACCGTGTTTTTGCCTTCTGAGGGTTGACCAAGGGCGTGAAAAAAAAGAAGAGGAAACGACACCACACTCGTAGGAAGGTCAGAATGAAAAACAAGCCGGATCGCTGTGATCACAGGACGAAATGAGCGAAAACTATTTTGTTTTTCGTTTTTTGTTCCTTTTTTTTCACTTGGTTATAGACGTCAGCGACTTACACTGTTCCCTCGGCCACGCCCACGATGCTGTTTTACGTGGGACTGCTCGTCAAATGAGCATCAAGGGTAACAAGACGCTTGGGGTATGCCGCAAGGTACTGGACCATCTCTGTGTGCTCTCCTTGTTTGCCCCCCCCCCATCATTGGAGGCTGTCGTCCATATGCAAGTCTGCCTCAGAGGCGGTTCTTAGCAGGATGCAGCTCACCCTCCATGCGACTCGCCCAATACCCCACGGCGCTTCGCGCTTGGTGCAAGCAATGTCTGCCTGGCTGGTGAAAACCCAACGTGCTCCGTCCCGGCATTGTAGGGATGCGAGGGTCTATGGCCATACGACGACGGCCGTGCACGATATGAGTACACTCCCCCCATCCCGTTTATTATCTTCGCCCTTATTTTCTCGGTCCTTCCTGCTGTAGTCGTAACTCAGATCCGGGGTCACAATGGAGGCTCTCCTCCCTCCTCCCTACTACGGCTCGTGCCTTTCATTTTTTCGCCAGAAGACTTCAGCTCCTTCTTCCCTCATCGACTCGCATCGAACCACGCTACGGCGTAGCGGCTCACCGCGCGGTCACAGAGGACACGCCCAACAGCTGCGTACAACATTCAAACACAACCTGCCAATTTGTCTCCCCCTCCCGGTTTACCGTGAACCTCAACTCAGCGCGTGCAGGGCAGGTGACGCATGCCGCGGTAGGGGGGGGTATATCATTTTCAGGGATGATTACGGGTGGGATCAAATCTCGCGAGTCAATCTGGGTCGGATCGGGTCGGGTCGGGTGATGGCCACCGGACCCGATCCATTATAAATTGGTGGCCCTGACCCGAGCCGAGCCGAGCCGAGCCGAGCCGAGCCGAGCCGAGCCGAGCCGAGCCGAGCCGAGCCGAGCCGAGCCGAGCCGAGCCTAGCCTAGCCTAGCTTGCCTGCGGACGCATGCTACGGTGGTAGATAGAGGTGCACCGTGTTTTTGCCTTCTGAGGGTTGACCAAGGGCGTGAAAAAAAAGAAGAGGAAACGACACCACACTCGTAGGAAGGTCAGAATGAAAAACAAGCCGGATCGCTGTGATCACAGGACGAAATGAGCGAAAACTATTTTGTTTTTCGTTTTTTGTTCCTTTTTTTTCACTTGGTTATAGACGTCAGCGACTTACACTGTTCCCTCGGCCACGCCCACGATGCTGTTTTACGTGGGACTGCTCGTCAAATGAGCATCAAGGGTAACAAGACGCTTGGGGTATGCCGCAAGGTACTGGACCATCTCTGTGTGCTCTCCTTGTTTGCCCCCCCCCCATCATTGGAGGCTGTCGTCCATATGCAAGTCTGCCTCAGAGGCGGTTCTTAGCAGGATGCAGCTCACCCTCCATGCGACTCGCCCAATACCCCACGGCGCTTCGCGCTTGGTGCAAGCAATGTCTGCCTGGCTGGTGAAAACCCAACGTGCTCCGTCCCGGCATTGTAGGGATGCGAGGGTCTATGGCCATACGACGACGGCCGTGCACGATATGAGTACACTCCCCCCATCCCGTTTATTATCTTCGCCCTTATTTTCTCGGTCCTTCCTGCTGTAGTCGTAACTCAGATCCGGGGTCACAATGGAGGCTCTCCTCCCTCCTCCCTACTACGGCTCGTGCCTTTCATTTTTTCGCCAGAAGACTTCAGCTCCTTCTTCCCTCATCGACTCGCATCGAACCACGCTACGGCGTAGCGGCTCACCGCGCGGTCACAGAGGACACGCCCAACAGCTGCGTACAACATTCAAACACAACCTGCCAATTTGTCTCCCCCTCCCGGTTTACCGTGAACCTCAACTCAGCGCGTGCAGGGCAGGTGACGCATGCCGCGGTAGGGGGGGGTATATCATTTTCAGGGATGATTACGGGTGGGATCAAATCTCGCGAGTCAATCTGGGTCGGATCGGGTCGGGTCGGGTGATGGCCACCGGACCCGATCCATTATAAATTGGTGGCCCTGACCCGAGCCGAGCCGAGCCGAGCCGAGCCGAGCCGAGCCGAGCCGAGCCGAGCCGAGCCGAGCCGAGCCGAGCCGAGCCGAGCCTAGCCTAGCCTAAAAAACAAAAACGGCACCCTGGTTGTCTAGCTCACGCAGCGAGAGGCGTGTTTTACAGCGTCGTTGCCAACCGACGCCAACCCAACCTATAAATATATCGTATATTTATAGGGGCACGGGGGGGGGGTAATTTGTTTTAAGTTTACTTATTGTTTCCTGGGATCACAACGGTCCGATTCTTCCCTCCAATATAGGGGGGGGGGGTCAGTGGGGTGTCTGGGATTCAGGTCCGCGCACACCCTTGGGTGGACGCATGCTACGGTAGCCTGCATGCAGGTGCGCCGTGTTTTTGCCTTCTGAGGGGGGTCACTTGAGGGGCTCTATGCCCCACCCCAAAACTTTGTTTTTGGAGGATAACAAAAGAAAGTGCTACGTACGTACCCGACGAGCAATCCCATGGCGTCCAAGCAAAAAACGAAAAACAGCAGTGCTACACAAGAATGAAATTACGACGAATTTGGGTTAAGGAGAGCCCCGGACGCGTGCTACGGTAGAGGTAGCACCTTTCGGCTGAATCGTTTTCTGAACGATCGGGCTCTCCTTAACCCAAATTCGTCGGACTTTCATTTTTGTCACGAAATAATGTTTCAGAGCATACTTCGGTCATGAGATTTCTCACCCGGCAGCACTTACTTTTTATTTTCCTCCAAAGCCATTTTTTCGGTGAGGTATGTATGACGCTCCTTAAGTGAGGAGAGCTCAGAAAAAAATATGGTGCACCTCTACCGTAGCATGCGTCAGCCCCCTTCATTTCAGAAAGTATTCCAGCCAAAAAGTGTCACTGGGACCTCTACCGTAGCACGCGTCGGTGGTCACTTGAGACGAATGCTACGATAGAGGTGCACCGTTTTTTTCTGAGCTCCTCACTTAAGGAGCTCCAAACCTCACCCGAAAAACGATTTAGCAAGAAACCAAAAAGTGCTATCCGACCAACAATCCCATGAGCTATTAGGTATATATACTACGGAAACTATTGCAACAACAAGAATGAAAGTCCGACGAATTTGGGTTAAGGAGGCCAATCATTCAGAAACAAAAATCAGCAAAACGTGCTACCTCTATCGTAGCACGCGTCTTGAGGAGCTTAACCCTTATAGGACTGGAGTCCCGTTTTGGGGACAAATTACTTAGAATTAGAGTTGTTTGTCCCCAAAACGGGACTGCAGTTCTTAAAGGGTTAATACACCCCCACCCCCGAAAACTAACCCTGGAGGGCGAAAATAAAAGTGCTTATAAAATACGTACCCCGAGACGCATGCTACGATAGAGGTGCACCATATGTTTTTTTTCTGTGGGTGGTCACTCAAGAAGCGCCATACCTCGCCGAAAAAAAAAGGGTTTTGGAGGGAAAATGAAAAGTGCTGCCGGATGCGAAAATCTCATGACCGAAGTATACGCGAAAAACATTATTCGTCACGAAAATGAACGACCAACGAATTTGGGTTAAGGAGCCCGATCATTCAGAAAACGATTCGGCCAGAAAAAAGTGCTACCTCTACCGTAGCGCGCATCCCGATGAATATTCCCATGGCCTAAGACGCGTGCTACGATAGAGGCGAGGTACGCGTAGCACTTTTCGGCCGAAACATTTCAGAATGACGGGGAGTTCTTAAGGGCCCATATGAACGGATATGAAATAAATTCAATTTGGAAAAAATAAAACTCAAATTCGCTTTTCATTGGTCAAAAACACGCACCAGCACCAAAGATTTTTTCATTGGTCAAAAACACGCACCAGCACCAAAGATTAGGATCTTGGGGCATAGTATTTGGTGCTGGTGCGTGTGTTGACCAATGGAAAGCGAATTTGATTTTTTTTTTTTTTTCAAATTGAATTTATTTCATATTCGTTAATATGGGCCCTAACCTCAAATCGTCGGAATTCCATTTTTTTTTTTGTTTCAATGGAATACTTTGCAACCCAAAAACGGACAGTTCCGACGATTTCGGGTTATAACCCCTTAAGAACTGGTCCCGCATATTTGGGGACAAAATACTTGGAATTAGTGTGGGATTTTTTTTTTTCAGTTCTGAATGGGTTAAGAAGCCCCCCCCCCCCGGTCATTCAGGAAACGTTTCAGCCAAAAAAAAGGTATATACCTCTATCGTAGCACGCTGTTCCCGAAAACCTCTACCTCCATATTCTTGCCATCACCAATTATCACGTTTTTCTCGACCATTGTAATGGCAAAGCAGGGTCTCTACTGTACCAGGGTCACTGGAAACCTCTTGTTGTGAAGTAAAGCAAGGAGCGGATTGAGGCAACACTCTCTCCAACGAAATATCACCCCCATGCCTTGTAGGCCTCACGAGACCACCTTCAACAGGAAGAGCTTGTCACGTACCTAAGGACGTTTAATACGTCAGGAAGAGGGTGGGCCCCTTAACCTGCTGCTTGTTGCTCGCCAGCGCTTGGCTGCCAGTGGTCAAGGAAGGCGGTCCACGCTCACAGGCTCCCCCCCATCTCCTGGTTCTGGCTGTCCCTGCACCCCGCCGCCCGCTCGCCATTCAGCACCCCCATTGATGCCCTCCGCCGCCCTCGTGCCATTGGTCACCCCACTGCTGTGCCACACCGCCTTCGTGTTTTTGACAGCCCCCGTGCTGTGCTCTACCGGCCATACCGCCCCCGTTCCAGTGCTGTACTGCGCCGCCCCTACTGTCACCATCCCACTGCTGTGCTTCACGCCCCCCGTCCCATTCGTCGCCCCCCCCCCTCAACCCACCACCACCGTCACAGCGAATGGCTAGACCACCTTCCTGGGGTATACAAGCTCCAGGTTGAGGCACACTGCTGTACAGCAGGCAACAGACGGTACGAATCCGATAGTTGAGAATTTGAGACTGATATTTTGGGGGGAAAAAAATAAAAATTCGACCCTCTTTGTATTGAAAATAGTGTGGAACACACCCAGTCTTGCATAAGAATCTCAGTCTGGCCAAAAATAAGTTAGTATTAACCCATTCAGAACTGAAACACGTATTGCGACACTCATTCCAAGTAGTTTGCCCCCAAATACGTGGGACCAGTTCTTACGTACTGTAGCGCTGCTGAGGGGTGCGCCATCGTGTGGGTGACAGGCGCGGCTCCCTGGGTTGCTGACGGGCCGCCGTGAAAGGGCGACGCCATGGCGGTGGTAACGCGACGCCATGGCGGTGGTAAGATTGGAATGCGGAGAGGGTGGGCGGGGCAGTGCGGCACTGCCTAACCGTGTATACCGTAGGCTCCACACGTACCGCATACCCCTTCAAATAAATGCGTTCGGCGCTCTGCTATTCGCGGCTGGGCGTATAACCAACTCACTCGCAGGGCGTGAAGTCAGCACAGAGGGCGAACATATGAAGCGAAGAATGGTCGGCAATGTCCATGCTGATAGATCCTACCGCGCGGCTAGCATCGAAACGAAGTAAATGAGGTTGGACCAGGCCCCTCCGGCTGCTTCGACACCGACCGCGCATCACCGTCGGCAATACGCGCGGTTGCTGCTGCTGCTCCTGCTGCTGCTGCTGCTGCTGCTGCTGCTCCTGCTGCTGCTGCTGCTGCTGCTGCTGCTCCTGCTGCTGCTGCTGCTGCTGCTGCTGCTGCACCGGCACCTCCGATGCAGAGGGCGAAGGCGCGGGCGAGGACTCCGGCGATGCAACTGTCGCTGGTTGCACGGGCGGCGCAGAGGGCGTGGGCACCGGCAAAGACTCTGACGATGCACCGGTCACTGTCAACCACGGCCCCTACTGCTGAGGTACGGACGACGCAGCGGGCAGGCACGCGGGCGAGAGGATGCGTTAGTAAATGGCGGCGGCGACGGCTGGTACCACACCTCGAAGATCCGCGGCGCTTTCGGTTGTTGGGCGGGGACACGGACAGCCCGCCCGGTCATCGGAGTGTGGCCCGGTCATCGAGGCTTCTCCGTGGGCCATGGTCCACTCCGCCATGGAAGGCGAGCGGCGGTAGCCCCACGCTACGTCGGTCGAGGAGCTCGCTACGCCTGATGGCGATAACATGATCTCGCTGCAGCCCGAGGCGTGGCGGTTGCCGGAGTTCAGGCAGAAACAAGTATTTTCCTTCGGCTCCGATTTGACCGCGCCCTTAACCTTGTGGCGCGCTCTGGCATCATATACCGCAGCACGGGGCCCCTGCAAGGCCTCTCGTCGAACTTCTTGAATGAGGACATCATGCCGGCCTTTTGTCATTTGTCACCCGAACGGCGCCATGAGGTTGAGCGCGTCGCACATCCAACGTCGAGCGCCTTCGCCGAAAACTCCGCGCCATCGACACACACTGGAAATCCCGGATCTCCGGAGACCAGTATCGATTGGTTTCCGTGGCTCTCTGCTTTTGGGAATTTTATGAGTGATCAACGCTGAAGATCATGCTGCACATTGTCGGATGGCAAAGATAATAATAATAAACAGCAAGTTTAACGAACATGTTTGGCATTGTTTTGTCCCCAGACAACTCGCTGACGTACCCGCCTCGCGCGGAGGTGACCTTTTTTTCCCACTGCGAAAAAACAAAAAAGTACCGAAACAATAATTCCGCAATTAACACATCGGGCAGATCATCGATTTCCACTGCATGGTCTCTGCAGATTATTTGGGCCGAACAAAATTTCCTGATCCGGGACGATCTAGCTCATGTTGCAGGAAGGGAGCAGCATAATCTGCGTGATCTAGGGTGCATTTATCGGGTGGGATCTGTACTTTGCAGATCCCCGGTGGTCTAGCAGGAATCCACGAAGAATGCTAAGGTTGGAGTCAGGGGTTCGAGTCTCTCCGTGTGGAGATATTAAATTCTCAAACTGACACACCAACTGTCGAGAGCGCCTGATACAGCGTGGATAGGCACAATTTTTGACAAGGGTCGACGAGGGAAGAAGGTGCTGAAATATTCTCGCGATAAAATATGCAAGGCACGTACCGTACGTAGCGGGGACGCATGCTACGATAGAGGTGCACCATGTTTTTTCTGGGCTCCTCACGTAGGGGGCGTCATACCTCACCGAAAAAATGATTTTGAAGGAAAACAAAGGTGCTGCCGGATGAGAAATCTCATGACCGAAGTATACTCTGAAACATTATTCGTCACAAAAATAAAAGTCCAACGAATTTGGGTTAAGGAGCCCGATCGTTCAGAAAACGATTCAGCCAGAAAGTGCTACCTCTACCGTAGCACGCGTGGAGGGAGGAAGGGAGAAGAGCCTCCGCCTTAGTGACCCTCCGGATCTGAGTTACGACTTTAGGGTCGTTCTTATCGAGCGGATTTTTTCCCTAATTTCCAATATTTTTTCCAAAAACTAAAGGAAACCTTGGAAATATTGGAAATATTGGAAATATTGGAAATTCTTCAGAGGGCAAAATGTTTGAAAGGCTTTAAGTTCCAATAAATGGAAGAAAAACAAATGGAAAAAATGGAAATCTAAAAAATTACGCGAAAAAAAATGTTGAAAAAATTGGAAATTTTGGAAATATATGGCTCCGATAAGAATGGCCCGGTCGCTCTTATCGAGCAGCTTTTTTCCATAATTTCCAATATTTTTTTCCAAAAAAACAAAAGGAAACCTTGGAAATCTTGGAAATATTGGAAATATTGGAAATTCTTTAGAGGGCAAAATGTTTGGAAGGCTTCACGTTCCAATAAAGGGAGAAAAAAAATGGAAAAAATGGAAATCTAAAAAATTGCGCGAAAACAAATGTTGGAAATTTCGGAAATTTTGGAAATATATGGCTCCGATAAGAATGTCCCTTGAGAGGGAGAGAGAAAAGAAGAAGGGCGAGGATAATAAAATGGGATGGAAAAAACAAAGAACAAAAATGCAGCAAAAACATCTCAGAACATCAGGTTAGGGAACCATCCCACGGTAGGTATCTCACCCGAAACATGACTTCGGAAACATTCGTTCGCGCGCAACCCGACCAAACCTTCCAATGCGGTACGTAGTTCAAAACCAAATATACCAGTAAAATAATAATAATATCCGGTGGTTACTCACGTGAGGAGCACAACCGGTCAGAAAGTATTGAGCCTAAAAGTGGTACCCCTACCGTGGGATTGCTCTAGGATCTAGATTATCGAGATGATCTCTCTGTGTCCGACGTGCAGTCTTGACCCTAAAGAACTGGTCCCACATATTTGGAGACAAACTACTTGGAATCAGTGTGTGGTTAATTTTTTTCAGTTCTGAATCCTGGGTTAAGGGGGTTGTAAGGTTCTGCCGGCGCAGGCGAGTGCCCGCGCGACGGTCGCAAAAAGGGGGGCTCATATTCCACGGTAGGTATACTAGGGGTTGCAGTTAGCTTTTGCCTTCCGAGAACTCACGAGGGCTACGATATAGAGGTGCACCGACGAGTGCTACGTACGATAGAGGTATACTTGTATAGCACTGTGGCTGACAATTTTTTTGGGGGGTGACGAGGCCCCCTTTAGTAGCCCCAGATGGTCGGAATTCCAATCTTGACGTGCGCTACGGTAGGGGCAGAAATTTTTGGCTGAATCGTTTTCTGGCCGATCGGGCTCCTTAACCCAAATTCGTCGTGGACTTTCATTTTTGTGACGAATAATGTTTCAGGGTATACTTCTACTTCGGTCGTGAGATTTATCATTCGGCAGCACTTTTTATTTTCCTCCAAAATAGGGTTCATGGTGACGTATGATATGACGCTCCTTGAGCGAGGAGCCCAGAAAATAAACATGGTGCACCTCTGCCGTAGCGTGTGTCTCTTGTGATGGATGTTGTATATTTTTCGTTGGGTACTTGAGGCCGTGGAACTTTTCCTCGGGCATATACTCGTAGCGCTTTTGTTTTCCTCCAAACTGCTGCTGTAAGTGTTTTTGGGTGAGGTTAAACAGCTCCTCAAGCCTCGAGGGGAAAAAAAAAAAAGTCAGAAACTAAAACGGTGCGCCTCTACCGTAGCACGCGTCCAACCCTGTTCATTCTGAGGGCGGTACGCCTTCACCCCAAAACTGTCGTTTGTGTTTTTTTTGGGGCACCGGCCCATAAAAAGGTATACCTGGTCCGTTTGCGGCCAAAAACAGGTACATACTTAAAATCAAGTAAAAAAACGCACTCCACGTGCCCTGCCATTATTGGTCGAAAACTCGTTGTACCTGTTTTTGCCTCTTTAGAACCCAGGTATACCTGATTTTGTCTACTCTGCTTGTCTTTCACCTTTTTTTTCGTTTTTAAGCCAATCAGAGGCCCTTCACAGTTCCACCCTATGACCCCTATACAAATGCCAACTTCCACCCTATGACCCCTATACAAATCCCAACGTACGTGGAGACCCCCTTCTCCCTTCGCACCTCGCACTACACGCCACTCGAGAGACACACACACATATCTGCCTGCACACCTCCGCCGAAATAATACGAGATAGAAGGCTCCCCTTCGGGATTGTGGTTGACTTGGAATACCAGGGGTGTCGCAAACTAAGAAGGGATAACACAGCAGCAGGCGTTCGTTCCTCGCACTAATAATAGCAGGCGTTCGTTCCTCGTAGTCACCGGGCGAGCACGAAGAACATGAAAAAACTCTACTTTGCGTTGCAAGGAACGGCAGGTTCGTGGGGTGTGTTTTGAACTTGATTTTAGTATTTACCTGTTTTTGGCCCCGAACGGACCAGGTGTACCTGTTTTTGGCCGCTGCCCTTTTTTTTTTGAGGAAAATAAACGTGCTATATACGAGTATATCATACGTATCCGACGAAAATGCCCCCATTACCTCAGTTATACAAAGAAAAATATGACTACGAGGCAAAAAATAAATTCCGGCGATTTTTTTACGGGGGTTAACCCCCTTTTAGAACTGCAGTCAGTCCCGTTATGGGGACAAATTACTTGGAATTAGAGCCAAATATATGGTTATTATGTGCACTGGAGTACCAAAAGGGTTAAGGTGCCCCGCCCATAATTGAGAAAACGTATTTTCGGTGAAAAAAAATGCTACGTACTGTTCTACCTCTATCGTAGGCACGCGTCCGACAGCCAAGGACGCATGCTTACGATAGAGGTGCACCCCATGCTTTTTTTCTGAGCTCCTCACCTAAGGAGCGTCATACTACCACCGAAAAAAAGATTTTGGAGGAAAATAAAAAGTGCTGCCGGATGAGAAACCTCGTGACCGAAGTGAAGTATGCTCTGAAACATGATTTCGTCAGAAAAATGGAAGTCCGACGAATTTGGGTTAAGGAGCCCGATCGTTCAGAAAACGATTCAGCCAAAAAGTGCTACCTCTACCGTAGCACGCGTCCGACAGAGCCAGGCGAATATTTTGTTGTTGTACCGGGGGTTCGAGTTCCTCAAGCGAGCAACTACCGGGAAGGTTTTTTGTTTTTGTTTTAATGACTATCTACCACAGGGGGACGCTTGCTACGGTATTCGAGGTTGCACGATGACGCACGCTACGATAGAGGTGCCTCATGTTTTTTTTTTCTGCCTTATAAGGGTGGTCACTTGAGGAGCCCCCGTATCTCACCCCAAAAAAAACGTTTTGAAGTAAATTTTATGTGCCACCCGATGAACAACTCCATGACCTGAGTCCCTTATTAAAAATATTGCTAACACCGAGTTTGGGTTAAGGGCCCATATTAAGGGCCCGTTTTAACGATGAAAAAAAAAATCAATTTGGAAAAAAAGAAAAATCAAATCCGCTTTTCATTGGTCAGAACCCGCACCACCACCCAAGATTATACCCCAAGATCCTAAAATGTGGTGCTGGTGCGTGTGTTGACCAATGAAAAGCGAATTTGAATTTTATTTTTTCCAAACTGAATTTATTTTATACTCGTTAATATGGGCCCTTCAAAGGGCCCATATTAACGAGTATAAAATAAATTCAATTTGTGAAAAAAAAAAAATCAAATTCGCTTTTCATTGGTCAACACACGCACCAGCACCAAAGATTATACCCCAAGATCCAAATATTTGGTGCTGGTGCGTGTGTTGATCAACGAAAAACGTGTTTGATTTTTTTTTTTTTCCTACTCGAATTTTTTTTTCTTCGTTAAAACGGGCCCTAACACTGCAGTAGACTGAAAGTCCGCCGTGTTTGGGTTAAGGAGCTCGATCGTTCAGAATACGTTCCAGCCAAAATAAGGTATACCTCTATTATTATTACTTTCGCCATCCGACAATGTGCAGCATGAGCTTGAACATTGGTCACTCAGACAACATTCCCGAAAAAAAAAGCAGAAAGCCACGGAAACTTCAGGAAACCTACTCGTACCTACCTCTCTATCGTAGCACGCGTCCGATGTTTTTTTCGTTCGGAGGCTCCCATTACTTGAGGGGCTTTGCATGCCTCACCCCAGAAACCGGTTCCGATGCGTGCTACGATAGCGATAGCACTTTTTGGTTGAAATAATTTCTGAATGATAATAATGCTCCTTAACCCAAAATCTGTCATTTTTTTTTTTTTTGTTTGTTGCAATATCGTTCCTTGTTTGCTTCGGCTATGGGATTTTCAATCGGATATCATAGCACTTTTACTTTCCTCCCTTAATGCCCTTAGGGCCCGAATTAACGAATATTAAAATAAATTCAATTTGGAAAAAATAAAATTCAAATTCGCTTTTCATTTGGTCAACACACGCACCAACACCAAATAGTATGCCCCAAGATCCTATTCTTTGGTGCTGGTGCGGGTGTTGACCAATGAAAAGCGGATTTGATTTTTTTTTTTTTCAAATTGATTTTTTTTCTTCTTCGTTAAAACGGGCCCTTAATGATCACTTTGGGGTGAGGTGTAGAGCTCTTCAAGTAACCACCCTTCCAAGGCAAAAACATGGTGCACCTCTATCGTAGCTTGCGTCTTCCGGCCGGAGGGAACTCTTAAGTGCTACGTGCATGCCCGATGAACAAACAGTACCGAACCTTACCTAGCAGTCTAGGACGCGTGCTATGTACGATAAAGGTAGCAATTTTTGGCTGATTTTTGTTTCTGAAATGATCGGTCGCCTTAGCACAAAATCGCCGGTTTTTTTCCTTCTTGTTGTGTTGCCAATCGATAGAGGTACGAAGCAAATTTTGGCTGATTGTTTTTCTGAAATGATCGGTCGCCTTAGCACAAAATCGCCGTTTTTTTTCCTTCTTGTTGTGTTGCCAATTTTTTTTCATTCTAGAGTTATATAGCCCATTGTATTGTTCATCGGGTATGACAGCACTTTTATTCCCCTCAAGCAACTGAAATGAAGCTACCTGCCGTCGACGCCAAGTGAAATGAAGCTAGTTATAAGAGGACAGGGTATCCCTAGCCAGGTCAGCCTATGGAACGGGTACTCGTTGGTGCTCACGTGTGTTGGTTTGCTTAGAGATAGAAGAAGAGCAGCTTAATTCCGTTATCCGTGATGAACGACTGAGAAGGCCGGTGAGATGGCTAAAAGCCATCGGGAACCATCTCCGGTTCCCACCTAAGATACCGCCTTCCAAGTACTACCAATACGATTATTATGCCTGATACCAGGTATTTACCAAACGTTTCCACATCATGCCAGCAGTACCATAACACAGCCACCCTCAGATGGCCAAAAACGTGGTGCATCTCTACCGTAGCATGCGTCAGTCTTCGTGGTTAACCGGTAGACCACCCGGGACTCATCCCACGGTATATAGTAGGGGTACATACAAGTTAGTTGTTGCCCTTCTGAGGCAACTATTTTCTGACCCGCTTTTTGAGCTTCTCAAGTGGGTGGGTAAGGGCCCGTTTTAACGAAGAAGAAAAAAAAACAATTTGAAAAAAAAAAAAATCCGCTTTTCATTGGTCAACACACGCACCAGCACCAAATATTAGGATCTTTTTGGTGCTGGTGCGTATGTTGACCAATGAAAACCGAATTTGAATTTTATTTTTTCCAAATTGAATTTATGTTATACTCGTTAATTCGGGCCCTAACTGCAGTACACCGGTAAGAAACAATATTTTTTTTCTCGTCAAAAAAAGGTTTAAGGACCCAGCTCCTATACTATACATAAGTCAGTCGGGCTTCGCCAAAAAACAAAACGCTCTTCGGGTGAGATACTGAGCTCCTCCTCATGTGAGGGGCTCAGAAAATGATAAGCCGCTCCCACCCCTACCGAGGCACTGGTCACCGACCTGGAGAAACGTGTTACGGGTACTGTTTTGTAGGGATTTCACGATGCTTGCTACGGTAGAGGCGCACACATGATCTTTTTGGAGGATGGTCACTAGAGGAGCGCTCTATAATTCGCCCCAAAAATTGATTTTGGAGGGGGGGAAAAAAAGGGCCAATTGATGCCCAATCCCCCGACCTACTTACTGTAAGTGTAAGGTGAGAAGCAGTCTGCGATTGAGACGCATGCTACGATAGTTTCGTCAAGGAGAAGGTGGAAGATAATGTACACTCGGACCACCACGTTACCAAATATACACACATGTAGAGCCAGTACCTGTCTTCAAAGGCCCATCATGAACACCACACAGGAGTGAGCCGTACCTTTCTGTCACGCTCCACCCTCACATGTATACGGGCAGTATCTTATCATCAAAGCCCGGGTCGCATCATCGTTATCGCAGACTGCTCCCAGGAGGGAGACAGCAACCCACGCGAGGCATCATCTCAGATCATAATGCCTCGCCAAAAAAAATAAACCCAAATATCCGTAGACCAGTATGAAACCGCCACATATCGGGAAACCAGTATCGAGCAACCGCATACCACAAACAAGGTGCACCATATTTTTCCTGAGCTCCTCACTTAAGGAGCGTCATACCTCACCGACAACATTATTATGGAGGGAAATAAAAGTGCTGCCGGATGAGAAAATCTCATGACCGAAGTATACTTAAAAACATTATTCGTCACAAAAATGAAAGTCCGACGAATTTGGGTTAAGGACACCGATCGTTCAGAAAACGATTCATCCAAAAAGTGCTACCTCTACCGTAGCACGCGTCGAGACAAGAATGATGTTTCGACGAATTCGGGAGGACTATTCACAAATCGTTCCGGCAACATCTTGGACCAATGTACGGGCGTAGTACCCATATAAACCCTAACCCTAACCCTAACCCCAAACCCGGCCACACTATTAATAGTATTAGTGACTTGGAAAATTCCGAGAAATATCCTGCCGGACGAAATGCTAATACTATAGAAATTTGGGTTAAGGAGCCTCGTCATTCAGAAAACGTTTCAGCCAAAAAGTGTCACTGGGACCTCTAGCGTAGCACGCATCTCAACGTTTTGTTTTTAGCCGAAACAATCTATTGCTGGCGGAGCTCCTTGCGATGAAGAGCTACGTATACACTACGTACCCAAATCTATTTGGGGTGGCCATCTTGTTTTTGTGTGTGTACAAGAATGCCATTTCAAATGAAACTGGCCCATGAGAAATTGATTATATCGGGTTGCGTA